>JBAIZL010000001.1:310593561-310713561 GCA_036971475.1 Prosapia bicincta | reverse complement strand
CACACACACACACTTTGTGGTTCATAACCATCGGGGAAACGTTTACTTTTGTACTTAGTAAAATAACGATTTAAAGTAAATTATGTCTCACAACATTTTCCAATAATTAAGTACATACGTAAAAAGCATAACGTACACATTTCGTGTGCGCACGCGCGAGTATGTGTGTGTGTGTGTGTGTGTGTGTTGTACTTAAAAACTACGCTATATTTGGAACATGGAGTTTGTTTATACATGTGAAACAGGAAGTGTCTTCGTCCTTTCCTTTCAATTTTTCTTCATGAATAAACTGTTTGCAAAACCAGCATCTCCCCTCCCCCTCTTATTTTACAGCATGACACACACAAGGCTTTATTTAAAGTTGTCTTGAACATAAAATGCTAAACAGTAAGCCACATTTGTTCCCAAAATAACGAGATATAAATTTAATTTCGTTTCCAAAAAAGATTTTTAAACCGTCAAATCTGTCAAGATTGTTAAGCCTTCCTTATGACGTCATTGTATCTAGTTGCACGGGCATTGTATTTGTAACGTCAAGTCAGGCAGGACACTCCTTATTATAAGGTTAATTATACTTGATATTATCTTTGTTATCTCTTGAAAGATTGTATCTTAACGAAATATGGTCTGAAGTAACAGAACGAGGACAAAGTGTATAAAACCACGGAGACAGCCGAGAGAGAATTATCCACTCCAATAGTGTTTACAAGCACTCACGCGTTAAATTTACACTATGACTTTATACTTGCGTAAATCTTGAGATGGGATTCAGTTTTCTACAGGAGTAGTATATTTTAATTTTAAGTACTAAAGTTCCGGAAATACGTTACTCACGTAACCTTTTTTTGTGACAAAAGATTTCCGCGATGAAAAACAAATTATAATTGTTAATTCCACCTTGAGTTACTAGTTTTCAACTAAAAACACTTGTAAATATGTTAGATTTACCAATAATAGCAGTTACTTTATAATTGTTGAGGACGGCCGTTTCGGGGTAGTGTCCCTTTGTCAACAATTATAGAGTAAATGCTACTACAGACAAGTCTAACATATTTTCAAGTGTTTTTAGTTGAATTATATTTCCATCCATGCGTGGTTTTAAAGCGATCAACCCGCAAGGGCCGTAAACCTCCCACTAGTAGACGATGTAGAGGGGACGGTGACTGTGTATTTGTTCTGATACGTGTTCTCTATTGGCGTCGTATAGAGCGAGCCGTCACACTCCGTTCTAAGAAGAATTATAAAGAAAGTTAGAAGGGACAAAGGCAATCGGACACCGGTATTGGGAAGCGAAGAAAGCTATGGCATCTCGTGGGCAGGACCACATAAATCCCCTGTACGTCCTTTATAAGAAGAAGGATATGAAGGAGGAGTTGGTATTATGTAGGACTATGGAGAGGGCATATGTTACTCTGCCCCTACATAGGGGAAAATTACGGCAAAACCTAACTTTTGAAAACAACCTAAAATTATTGAGAAAACCGTCAGAGTCTCGTTAGGTATTTCACTTCCATGCAAAATACTTATATTTTTTGGCAACAACAAGTAGTGGAAAGCGATGAAACTTATCGCACCTGTTAGGCAGGATAGCTTTCCTGAAGTATCCTACGGACTATGAGAGTCATAAAGAGCAGTCTACCAGTTACACCCTCTTGTAAGACGAAGGGTAAAGAAATGTAGATCTACCAGTTACATCCCTTGTAAGACAGAGTAAAGAAAGGCAGATCTACCAGCTACACCCCTTGTAAGACGAAGGGTAAAGAAAGGCAGATCTACCAGTTACGCCCCTTGTAAGACGAAGGGTAAAGAAAGGCAGATCTACCAGCTACACCCCTTGTAAGACGAAGGGTAAAGAAAGGCAGATCTACCAGCTACACCCCTTGTAAGACAGAGTAAAGAAAGACAGATCTACCAGCTACACCCCTTGTAAGACAGAGTAAAGAAAGGCAGATCTACCAGCTACACCCCTTGTAAGACAAAGTAAAGAAAGGCAGATCTACCAGCTACACCCCTTGTAAGACGAAGGGTAAAGAAAGGCAGATCTACCCGTTACACCCCCTTGTAAGATGAAGGGTAAAGAAAGGTAGATCTACCAGCTACACCCCTTGTAAGACAGAGTAAAGAAAAGCAGATCTACCAGCTACACCCCTTGTAAGACGAAGGGTAAAGAAAGGCAGATCTACCAGCTACACCCCTTGTAAGACGAAGGGTAAAGAAAGGCAGATCTACCAGCTACACCCCTTGTAAGACGAAGGGCAAAGAAAGGCAGATCTACCAGTTACACCCCTTGTAAGACGAAGGATAAAGAAAGGCAGATCTACCAGCTACACCCCTTGTAAGACGAAGGGTAAAGAAAGGCAGATCTACCAGCTACACCCCTTGTAAGACGAAGGGTAAAGAAAGGCAGATCTACCAGCTACACCCCTTGTAAAACGAAGGGTAAAGAAAGGCAGATCTACCAGCTACACCCCTTGTAAGACGAAGGGTAAAGAAAGGCAGATCTACCAGCTACACCCCTTGTAAGACGAAGGGTAAAGAAAGGCAGATCTACCAGCTACACCCCTTGTAAGACGAAGGGTAAAGAAAGGCAGATCTACCAGCTACACCCCTTGTAAGACGAAGGGTAAAGAAAGGCAGATCTACCAGCTACACCCCTTGTAAGACGAAGGGTAAAGAAAGGCAGATCTACCAGCTACACCCCTTGTAAGACGAAGGGTAAAGAAAGGCAGATCTACCAGCTACACCCCTTGTAAGACGAAGGGTAAAGAATGGCAGATCTACCAGCTACACCCCTTGTAAGACGAAGGGTAAAGAAAGGCAGATCTACTAGTTACGCCCCTTATAATACGAAGGGTAAAGAAAGGTAGATATACCAGTTACACCCCTTGTAAGACGAAGGGTAAAGAAAGGCAGATCTACCAGTTACACCCCTTGTAAGACGAAGGGTAAAGAAAGGCAGATCTACCAGCTACACCCCTTGTAAGATGAAGGGTAAAGAAAGGCAGATCTACCAGTTACGCCCCTTATAATACGAAGGGTAAAGAAAGGTAGATATACCAGTTACACCCCTTGTAAGACGAAGGGTAAAGAAAGGCAGATCTACCAGTTACGCCCCTTATAATACGAAGGGTAAAGAAAGGTAGATATACCAGTTACACCCCTTGTAAGACGAAGGGTAAAGAAAGGTAGATATACCAGTTACACCCCTTGTAAGACGAAGGGTAAAGAAAGGCAGATCTACCAGTTACACCATCTTGTAGGACGAAGGGTAAAGAAAGGCAGATCTACCAGCTACACCCCTTGTAAGACGAAGGGTAAAGAAAGGCAGATCTACCAGCTACACCCCTTGTAAGACGAAGGGCAAAGAAAGGCAGATCTACCAGCTACACCCCTTGTAAGACGAAGGGTAAAGAGAGGTAGATGAATTAGAGAGGACGAAGCAAAACGCAAACTTAAGTCTCTTTCGGTTTCTATATACGTTATCATGACTATTTTTAGAAATCCTGTCTAAAACGTAACTTCTGAAAACAACCTAAAACTATTAAGGAAACCGTTAAAGTCTCTCGATAGTATAGGTGTCATAAATTGCCCGCAAAATACGTAGCTTTTTGCCAACAGCACTTTGTGCAAGCAGTTCCAGTAAAAGCAAAACACAAGAGCGCGGTCTGGTGACATAACTGCGCCATGACGTCATGTTGGAGATAACAGTTCAGACAGTACAAGACGGCGTGTTTAGAAGGCAGTGTTTTGTATGCAACAGATGCGACGCTGGAAACCAAGCGATTGTTTTGCGAGTTCGTCACACCTTGTAGAGTTAGGCTACTTTCAGAACCAATCTGCAGTGGCGGACGTTTTTATTTTATGTCTATATTCTGCTTAAATTTTCAATGCTTTCCTATTTTCTAGGCGGTAATTGTCATAACTTACAACTTCAAAAAAAAAAAAAAGAAAAAACAGTAGGTTTAAATTTACTTGTTATTGAACTGCATTTACAGCATGTGTTGAATGCCACTGGATGTTCTATTTAGAATTTAAGAAACGAAACAAAATCAGGTTTTTTGTCCACTGTTAGAACATCCCAACCGCTGCTAGGAGCAGTATATCGTGTCCTTTCTGTATCTATGCTTCATTCAATTTTCTATCCTTCTTCCACACGGAGCTGTGACGCACCTTATGTCCTCGATATGAGCCTGTCTAAGGTACAAGAGCTTGCAATTAAACCCTACGTGCCTTTCGTGTATGTTAGACTACGGGGCCTTCCGTCCGCCTTTAATCGTGTCCATTACTCTATTTAAAGTCCTATTTACTCCCTTATAAGGCGATAAGGCCCTAAATTATATTGTCCTTAAGGGCGTAATGACTCGGGTAAAATATGAAGGATAGGATTGTACTTGGCAAGTTGGTAGTAGGTTTATGGAAAGGTTTGAGTCTCTCCTATTTTGGCTCTTATTTCGCACTCAGAGGGCTACATTATAAATATCTGTGAGAACGTTTTAGGGAGATAGATGGAG
The DNA here is from genome assembly GCA_036971475.1 of Prosapia bicincta. Classification (NCBI taxonomy): domain Eukaryota; kingdom Metazoa; phylum Arthropoda; class Insecta; order Hemiptera; family Cercopidae; genus Prosapia; species Prosapia bicincta. The sequence continues at coordinate 310,709,050 of JBAIZL010000001.1, read as the reverse complement.
CAACACGAAGAAATGGGGGACAGAAAACGCCAAAGGTAAAATTTTGCGCACTGTCCCCCACGAATTAAACCTCAAACTTTTGCTATCCCGAATCGGGATTGCGTCAGTGAAAAAACGGGGGAGGGTTTCTAGGGGGGGGGGAGTTCCGTTCCTACTTAAATGCTGCCAGTTTAAAATCCTACTCGCATTCTGTATAGACGATGATGCCCAGATTTAACAGAGTGTAGCTGTGCCCCTGACCTCGTCCGAGAGCAAGGCAGGGTGAGGAATGAGATATACACACTTCTAAAAACATGCCTCGTCTTTGCTGGGATTGTCGGTTAGAAATGGATCGGATCGGTTATGGCGAAGCATTGTTTGTGAGTGTCATTATAGTTCTTCTATGTATTAAGTGTTTATATCAATCTTTCAGTATCGGCATAATCGGAAATGTTTTTTCATTGGCTAGTACAGCCTCAGTCAGGGAAGGCCGCGCACACAGCTACACGCCGGCAATTATATTTTGTATGAGGAAGGACGATCGGTCGTTTATAGAGACGAACGTCTTACGGGCCAAATTCACAAACGGCTACATCTCGCAGAGCAACACTCCTCTTTTGAACCAGAAGTAAGTGTTACTATAGGCTAGTGTCTACATATTCGGCTAATATTCAAGCGTAAACAACTAACTCAAGTTAAAGAAGAAAACAAATACAATATTCAACTTAATTTAAATGTAATATTTGACATTAACTAAAGAATTAAAAATAGGCCTATTAGAAGAATATAATTAAAAATGTATATTACAGGAATTTTTAAAATGTTCAAGGTTCAAGAAACACCCAATCGTGACAGACACTTATGTAATTATAAATGAGGGAACGAGGATTCACTACAAAATGGAAGTGCGCTACCAGATTGTACTGCTTCCAAGCGAGATTTGGTTACAAACGCAAGTCAAGCCCGTGCTGATTATGTCGAAGTCATTATATGTTCTTTTGCTATAAAAGAAACCAAACAACACATAAACCTGAATTACAAATATTATTTCCCAGAAGACTTTGCAAATAACAATTGCAACGACAATCAACGATTCAGACGTAACAAGGTGGTAGTTAAACCTCAAGGCTCTCTGTCTCGTGGGAAAATCTACTCCTGAGTAACGGCTCTATTTCGTAACACTGGTATAATCAGCGGATGCAGACCAATCTGATCGGATCTGTGGATATCTAACTGGTTGCGTACGCGATAAGTTTATTCTCAGTTAACTTTAAACAGTTAACAGGTGATTTCTGATTTATTTCTGAAAGAGTACGCCCTTTTTATTTCTGAAAAAGTTCGTTTTTCTTTTGTTATGAGTATTAGGGTTTTATCATTTCATTTAAACAAAAGCAATCTGCTTACAAAAACAAGAGATTCTAATAAGTTATATGATTGACATAAAAGTGTGTTTGTTATTGTTTGTAAGAGTTTTTAGTATTGTTTCTCTCCCAGAGAGCGATTAAACCCTATGTCTTACTCTCTCTTTATATCCTGGTGTGTGTGTGTATGTTTGTGCGTGTGTGTTCTCTTTTACTTTCTGTCTCTGTATGTATGTCTCCTCCCCCTCTTTCTCTTTCTATCTATCTATCTCTGTGAACTCATTCCTTCTCTCTATATCTGTCTATGGCTGTCTGTCTATTTCTCTCTTCAATTATATCTGTGTACGTGTGTGTTTTCTTCCCCTCTCTATCTCTGTCTGTATGTCTCTCTCTCCCTGTCTCCCTTCTTCTCTCTGTGAGCTCATTTCCTTTTTTGTATATATATCTATAACTATTTGTCTGTCTCAGTCTCTAATTATATTTGTGGGGGCGCGTATGTGTGTGCATGAGGTCATGTGTGTTCGTTTTCGCTCTCTATGCCGGTATGTATGCTTCTCTCTCCCTCTCTTTCTTATCTGTTTTCATTTTTGTATGTATATCTATGCTCTCTCTCTCTCTCCCGTGTAGATAACCTAGTCATTGTAAGGCAGATAAGTACTGTTGGATAACATAACCTATAAATCGAGATACGTTACATACAAAGTTCTGTTTGGAGACTTTTCAAATCACGTGGCAACATGAAGAAATATTCTAGTATGGTATACACTTATAATGGTAGAAATATATTCACAGAATTAATTTTGAAAAACAAAATACATCTTGAATATCATGAAAAGATATTTTTGCAAAGTAGTTACACTTCTTTTATCGCATCGGTAAAAATCTTGTTCACCGAAATTAAAATTCCCAAAGTAAAATTCAAAACGCTGGAAAAGCTTTCTAAAAACAACCTGAATATTAGTCCATGTGAGATTAAGTGATGGGGCATGTTTGCGCAGCATTTCTCCACAACTTGTACGGCCGTGATTAGATATGTAAATAAGATGCGGGAAACCTGTCATCAGGCGGTACACGCCGAATAAATCACAACACGGCACCGCCAAACCGTTGTCTATAATATCTATTAACATTCTGATCAGGCTCTTTCATTACGCTATCGCTGCAAATAAATCGTTAAGAATGGAAACAAAAACTGGTCTTATTATTATAACAATCATAATAACAGTATGGGATGGGAGTTCGGCCGGGTTAAATATTAATTTATATTTGTATGCAAATACGTAGAAACGTTAAAGCGTTTCTGAGAGACATGGCACTTAAAGAACCTTAACGCTAAAGTATTATATCAACACAGGATACTCTGTGCAGCATAAATGAAGATTTAGATTCAAAATGTCTGGAGACTTTAACAATAAGGTTAATGAATAATTTCAAATTAATGTAACACATCGTATAACATTATTTGGATTGTACATTTAATGAAGCGATAGCAAGTAGACACTTCTTCACTGTGGTTGCAGTATTACTACTTCAGGTACGCTAGTCTGTCCAAGGTCAAGCAATGCCATTATTGTTTTATTACCAGTACTAGGGTATCATTATGTACTCTCCTTGTTAAGCCTATTTCCGCTTATCTATCCCTACCTTTTTGTAACAAGAAAGTAAGTAAACACCTTTTTATGGTCCCTATAGACAGGTTAGTATTAATGTGATGCCGAATATCCCTCCACATTAGGAGTTTTATGTCCTTACCTTAATTCTATTTATATCCCCTATTCTTTCTTATCCTTATAAGCAACATCTACAGCTTCTACACAGCCTTCAGGCAGGACCTCTTATTAAAAAACGTTAATATTGAAGTAACAAATCAACGCACCTTATTTTTATAGCAAGCTTGGCTCTCTAATTCTGAAGTCCTGGAGACTTTAACAAAAAAACTAGTTTAATGAATCATTCCAAACGTATTGAAATTTTTTATTGTTTAGATTATAAGTAAAACTTGGAAATAGCTAAAACTTTAAACACATCTGAGAGACAGGATATATCTTGAAAGTCAATCAAAAATTTTTTTTAATATTTCAAAAAAATCTATTTCAATCAATTGAAAATAATATTATTCTTGCTATGATCGAGCGCATTAGATATTTGTACTATTTAGGTTATAACTGGATTAAATTGTTCCCATTCTTGATGATACCAAGCCAACATTCAAGTACCAAGATATATTGCTCCATTACTTTTATCTGGCTTATAAGTGTTTGTGTAAACAGCGTTAATCTGGTCTGGCAATGTCGATCCGACTAATACGTTTTGCTTTTACTACTTACTGCAGTGTTTAACACTGAAAATAAATATCATTGTCGCTCGGGGACATCAACGATTGGAGCAGGAATAAAATCGACACCCAGTGCATGAAATGCAATCCAAGTAAGACCATTACAAATAAATCGTGTTACGAGAGACCTGAACGACTAACAGGGTTACTGCCGACAAAAGATTTAAACAAACTTACTTCAAGAGGGAATCAAAGCAAGGAACTAAAATTAGACAGGTATAAACAATTTTTATGTGTAAACGTCCTAGACGCACCAGGGACCGATCCGTTGGGGAGTAATACAAGCGACTGCGGTAAACTCTCTTACGTTTGTCCTCACCTAAAACGTATGACTTCAATAATCAGATGTTTTTCACTTCATTTACAGGTTAAATTCGATAATATTTAAATAGAATTTCCTATATATCAAGAAATAAAATATGTTCAATACAATTGGTAGCAGCAGCTGTTTATTAGAGCCTAGTGCTTAGGTGTTTTTTCAGTTCTTGTAGTAATTGGAATAAATGATCATAAACGCACTAAGTATAGGCTCATATCTACACTTCAGGAACGCGAGTATAGACTGTGATGGCGTAGGGTATGTAAATATATTTCCTTAAATTATTGCTAATTCATGAACAAATTAATCTAAAGAAATTTTAACCTTCAAAAGTAAACAAAACTTGCAGTTATTAATTTTGTAGTAGGCCTACTATAAATTGCATATGAGGCTCATAATTTTATTCTTTTTGTAAAAATATACAAACATTAAATATACTAATAAATAAATGGTTTTTCAAACGATAAAAAAATAATTTAATAATTTATAAACTAAAACAATTTCCCTCAAAATTGGAAGAGATGGTTTATACAAAATGATTAAGTTTATACAACGAGAAGAAGATGAGAAGTTGTAAGAAGAATTTATACAATGAGAAGAAAGAGTTGCAAGAAGAAATGTATACAATAACAATGAGAAGAAGAATTTGTAAGACGTTTTTACTAAAAAAAGAATGTTGTAAGAAGTTGTACAATGAGAAGAAATAGCTGCAGGAAAAGGTTTATGTAATAAGAAGAAGTTTATACAATTAGAAGAAGTTGCAAGACATTTTTAATAAAAGAAGAATGCTGTAAGAAGAATTTTGAACAATGAGAAGAATTAGCTGCAAGAAAAGGTTTATATAATAAGAAGAAGTTTATACAATGAGAAGAAGAATTTGTAAGACGTTTTTCCTAAAAGAAGAAAGTTGTACGAAGAATTTTGTGCAATGAGAAGAAATAGCTGCAAGAAAATGTTTATATAATAAGAAGAAGTTTATACAATGAGAAGAAGAATTTGTAAGACGTTTTTCCTAAAAGAAGAAAGTTGTAAGAAGAATTTTGTACAATGAGAAGAAATAGCTGCAAGAAAAGGTTTATATAATAAGAAGAAGAAGTTTCAAGACGTTTTTACAAACTGAAGAATGGTAGGCTGGGCGTCTTTATTTGTAGGCCTACACACGGCCAAATTCATAAGACAAGTTAATACTAACCACCTCTGTTTTAACTATAATAAACTTGATAAAACCATATCAAATAATAAAAATTTAAAGTATAAGAAGAAAACACGACAAAATGTGCTGATTCAGAACAGTTTTAAATTTATACAATTAAAAAGGTTTTTTAAAGCTGTTTCAAGCTCAGATGGGACGCACGAGTCTTTCTCGAAACAGGTAAAACTGTTTCCATTAGGATCAACAAAATTGTAGCTACTCTCAGTTACAATTCTAATAAATATCCACCAAAAATTGACTTACAAGACTTACGTTTTAAGCGTCGTCCATTATTAAAGCACACAATTCATTACTCACACCAAAATTTTTACTACAAACATGTTTCGACAAGTTGTCTTCCTCAGTGTAAATTGTCCACTCAAATATCACTAGGCGTGTAAAATTTACACTGATGAAGACAACCTGTCGAAACATGTATTCAAAATAATATCTTGTTGTGGGCAATGAGTTATGTATACTTTTATAAGATTTACTTATGAGTTTATAACAACCAGTCGTATATTGAGTAGCTATCACTGGCTCATAATATTTTATAACCTCTCACGAGTGGAGCAGGCATTTTACGCTTAGAACAAATATAAATCTAATCAAATAATGGTTTTACTGTGATCGTAAAGAGGAAACCCGAGGCAACGAAATGGCCGACTTAAGCGTTATGCGATCCCTTAATGGCTTCCATACTGATGGCGGAACAAATTGGAAACTTCAACAAAATTATACGAAACAAGAGAGAAGGCAGGAAACTAAATTACTACTTATACTTCAAGTATATAAGACATACATATTATTTTCATATTTTCTAAAACTTCGCTGCCGAGAGTGAATATTTTGGGCGTTTATTGTCAGCGTTCCGCACGAGAACTCAGGAATGCAGAAGAAAAGATATCTAGAGGGTTGAACACAATGTGTTCAGTCAAGTTGATAGCATTGTTGAAGTTGGTCAGTAGCAAACAATATCAACAAAGGCAGGTAGCGCTCTGGCGGCTAAAGTTAGAACGTTTCTACCGACTGAAAGCTTCCATGTAACTCTTCCTTGAATCGATCTTTCTTGGGAATGTTTGACTAACATTAACACGTATAGAAAATTTGATGATCTTTTCATAATGCAATCAGATACCTCTGCCACTGCTCTCATGTCTGTTATTATGTATTTATGTAGCCAAACAAAATGCCAATGTTTCCTTAAAGAGAACGCTATGCAATCAATGAGTATATTAACTATTATTAAGAGTTTATTTTGCCAAATCGAGATAATTAATGAAATTGTAAATTTAATAATGCCTAATATGGAAGGCAATAATATTTCATGGTACAGGTATATTCAATAAACTGTTTGACACCACCAGGAGATTACAACCATCACCTGATAGGACAGGACAACACTAGGAGATAAATTTCGTCACCTGAAATGAGATTAAAACGTTAGACAACTTCAAGTTTTTGCAAGGAGATGACTGTACCAAGAGATTAAACTCATCTCCTGCTAAGAAATTAAATCACTAGAAGTTAAACTCACCAGCTGCAAGGAGGTGATATTACTAAGAGAATAAACTCATCACCTGCTAAGAAATGAAATCACTGAAGTTAAACCCATCATCTGTTAAGAAATGTAATCACTTGAAGTTAAACTCACCACCCGCAAGGAGGTGGTATTTTTAAGAGATTAAACTCATCTGTATGAGTACTGTATATTCAGAATTACAGAGAAAATATTATATTGTTACAAATAGTATTTAGAACGCATATAAGATAATTTATTAAACGTATTTACAATGATTAAATAATAACTCGCAATCACTCAAGTCAATGATATTTCCTTTGAAACGCACTTGAGGAATAAACTATAGATTGTGGGTTGTTGTTGTTAGTTGCGTGATTATTTCTTTTACAACAGGACGTTACAACAGGAACGGTGCCATAATTACACGGAATTATGTAATTTCCACAAAAATAAACACTATAAACGAGTTTATAAGGTTTTTCGGAAAATGTCCACAATATAAGGACTTGGTTACTATAAAATATCAAGGGCACAGTGGTAGAATAAAAGTATTGGAACCCCCCCCCCCATATTACAAAAATGTAAACCCAAATTAAGAAGATTTAGTTTTAGGTAAGTTGAAATATTGTTATTTTTTATTATTTTTGTGGTATAGGAGTTTTAGGCAATATTTTTATAGTTACTTGACTTGAACTGTCTGCATTCAAAAACGGACTTTGACAGTTCTATAGACACGAACAACATACCAACATAGACAGAACACATACGAACATACATGCTCAATGTGCGTTCGTCATGCGAGTGATAGACTGAAGATCTATGGGCCGTAAATTAAATCTGTAACTATCTGTGAGTAAATTTGGTGAAAGGAAATGAATTTAAAATGCACGACGGATTACAAACAGGCATTTTGCTTTCAAGGAACGGCGCACAGAGTGGAAGAAACGAAAAACCGTTATCATTCGTCCAATGCAGTTTAAATATAAGTATTCAGTTTCAGAAATGAATGAGAACTCGTAGCTTTCTAAAGAGTTCACACAGATTAGACTTTGCTAACAAGAAACGAAGTAAATAATAATATGTAACAGATATAATACCAAGCGAGTTTTTAATAAGGGATAGAATTTAATAAATTCACTGGATGCGGGTGAGGATGTCACCGGCGCACGAAATAAGTCTCGCCCTGTTTTCAGTTCTGCGCATGCGCTGCCGATGTATTCCTAACCTACAAACATTACCTAACAGTACAGTAGTTTTTTAGTAGTTATATTTTAGTAATATAAATACTTGCAGATAGGTAAAAGTACTAATTTTATTAACAAAGGGCGCACAAAATAAATTATATATGATCCCTTTTCTGCATTATAATTTTCTATAAATGTGACATTTTGTGTTTTAGAAATGTTTTTGGGAATAACCATATCGGTTTGACCTGCCTTGGATCAGGGGTCTTCTCGGTCGACGGTGACAGTACATAGTGGAACCCGCCTACGACGAGTATACTGTTTCATCCATCGACATCATCTAATACTTTGAACATCCTGGTCCAAACTAATTACAGAATATTACAACGAAAATTTACATAAGACTACGCCATGATAACTTGTGTATTTACACGTTAGCTTTATGGCAATCTTTAGCATACAAAATATGTACTACTCTGAAAAAGCTATGTGTAGCCAAGGGCTCACAATGTTCAGGCAAAAAGATCTTTTTTTATAATTTATAATGATTATATATCATATATCCGAAAAACGAAATGTTAACTCGTTCTAATTTTGAAAATATTAATAGAATGATTGAAACGAAATACCAAGAATTAAAACTTGAGTTGTTTATTCTTATTTCACTCGAACTCTTTCTTATCAACATTTTGTTATTAATTTCTCTTTTTCTCTGTTTGTCCAGGTGAAACTTTGCAAATAAATTTAAATAAAATTATACTAATGATGAGTTGGAGGATTGAAATTTTAATGACAGAGTAGGAATGGATGTCAACGCATTAATTTATACCTTACCGCCCGAACGAAGCCGTCAATTAAAGTTCAAAACTAAAAACTTCACATGGAGCGCGTAAAATACATAAAACGTTTAAATAAAATAAAAATAACAAATATCTGGGAATTCCTTATAATTTTAAATAAATAAAAGTTTTATACAATATTTTGCTTTATCATTAGTAACAAATAGACTAAATAATAAATAAAATCAAGACTAAAATGCAAAAAAAATATCTAAACATGTTTTTAAATATGAACAAAAGTACAAACTATTTTTTTCGTGTTATCATTATAACCATGTAAGTATTTATAAACACATAAAAATTACAAAAACATTTTGAATTTTAATAAATGTCAAAAGACTTCTAAAGTTTAAAACAAAAAACTTAGCGCGCATGCAATAAATTGACTATCGTTACAATTCACATGAATAATTCATATAAATTATTTACTTCGTGAGACTCAAATTTGTTGCTTGAACTCTACAATTTTTGCATACTTAATTTGACAAAACAAGATTGCAAAAGGATTAATTTTATGTGTATTATATATTCACGAGAGGCCTAAGATAAACAGGTTTAAATAAAAGTGACAAGCGACCACATAAACTAAGCACTAAGCCATACATCTTGGCTTCACACTACGGTACACCCACACCCTAAAGCCCTAGGGACTATGAGGCCCAAGTACGAAGCGGTTTAAGCAATACATCTTGGCTTCACACTACGGTACACCCACACCCTAAGCCCTAGGGACTACGAGGCCCAAGTACGAAGCGGTTTAAGCAATACCTCTTGGCTTGACACTACGGTACACCCACACCCTAAGCCCTAGGGACTACGAGGCCCAAGTACGAAGCGGTTTAAGCAATACCTCTTGGCTTCACACTACGGTACACCCACACCCTAAAGCTCTAGGGACTACGAGGCCCAAGTACGAAGCGGTTTAAGCAATACATCTTGGCTTGACACTACGGTACACCCACACCCTAAAGCTCTAGGGACTACGAGGCCCAAGTACGAAGCGGTTTAAGCAATACATCTTGGCTTGACACTACGGTACACCCACACCCTAAAGCTCTAGGGACTACGAGGCCCAAGTACGAAGCGGTTTAAGCAATACATCTTGGCTTCACTCTACGGTACACCCACACCCTAAGCCCTAGGGACTACGAGGCCCAAGTACGAAGCGGTTTAAGCAATACCTCTTGGCTTCACACTACGGTACACAGACACCCTAAGCCCTAGGGACTACGAGGCCCAAGTACGAAGCGGTTTAAGCAATACATCTTGGCTTGACACTACGATACACCCACACCCTAAGCCCTAGGGACTACGAGGCCCAAGTACGAAGCGGTTTAAAGAATACATCTTGGCTTTACACTACGGTACACCCACACCCTAAGGCCCTAGGAACTACGAGGCCCAAGTCGAAGCGGTTTAAGCAATTTGCTCGGCCGCATTGCATCAGAATTTTCGAAACGAGCAGTTAGCGAATAAACTGCGGACAGCCTCGGGCTTCTAAGACACATAATTACACATCTCTGGGAGAGTGTTTCCTGTACAGCTCTGTGGCCGAGGCACCCAAGTTTGTAATTACACTTTGCTATACGCAAACTGAGGCACATAAACTTTGAGTTTACTACATGATGACTTCATACGTCCAGCAACTACTGGAACAACACTACAGGGCGACGGGAGAGATATGTCTACAAACCTGGAAGCAATCTTCCAGTAAGGGGAGCGTCTTCGCTTATGTGAGTTATGACCCTATTTTACATCTAGGTATGCCACTGGAGGAAACACTCTTGTCCTTACTTTAATGCGACCAATTATTTATTACAGATCCTCCCAATTTTCTACTGTTCATAACTGAACGCGTATGCGCGCGCACGTACGAAACAATCTGGGTCTCAGTAATTACCATTAGTCTAATATAATCCTAAAAATAAATATGACAATAAATTGGTTGAGAAATAATGATATTTAGGCCTATCTATAATGATTTATAACAAGTTATCTAAAAGTCTGGAGATCTACGGTCTATCGAGGTTATCAGCGATTCTACCTAGGAAAGGTTACAACCCTTGAAAGATGAGGGTAGGTAGGGCAGGAATAGGAGAAGTTGCACCCCTTGCAAGATGAGGGTAGGTAGGGCAGGACTAGGAAAGGTTACACCTCTTGCAAGATGAGGGTAGGTAGGGCAGGACTAGGAGAGGTTACACCCCTTGCAAGATGAGAGTAGGTAGGGCAGGACTAGGAGAAGTTACACCCCTTGCAAAATGAGGGTAGGTAGGCCAGGACTAGGAGAAGTTACACCTCTTGCAAGATGAGGGTAGGTAGGCCAGGACTAGGAGAAGTTACACCCCTTGCAAGATGAGGGTAGGTAGGGCAGGACTAGGAGAGGTTACACCCCTTGCAAGATGAGAGTAGGTAGGGCAGGACTAGGAGAAGTTACACCCCTTGCAAGATGAGGGTAGGTAGGCCAGGACTAGGAGAAGTTACACCCCTTGCAAGATGAGGGTAGGTAGGGCAGGAGTAGGAGAGGTTACACCCCTTGCAAGATGAGAGTAGGTAGGGCAGGACTAGGAGAAGTTACACCCTTGCAAGATGAGGGTAGTTAAGGCAGGACTAGGAAAGGTTACACCCCTTGCAAGATAAGGGTAGGTAGGGCCGGACTAGGAGATCTTGCACCCCTTGCAAGATGAGGGTAGGTAGGGCAGGACAAGATGAAGGTAGGTAGGGCATGACTAGGAGAATTTACACCCCTTGCAAGATGAGGGTAGGTAGGGCAGGACTAGGAAAGGTTACACCCCTTGTAAGATGAGGGTAGGTAGGCCAGGACTAGGAGAAGTTACACCCCTTGCAAGATGAGGGTAGGTAGGGCAGGACTAGGAGAAGTGACCCCCCTTGCAAGATGAGGGTAGGTAGGGAAGTACTAGGAAAGGTTACACCTCTTGCAAGATGAGGGTAGGTAGGCCAGGACTAGGAGAAGTTACACCCCTTGCAAGATGAGGGTAGGTAGGGCAAGACTAGGAAAGGTTACACCCTTTGCAAGATGAGGGTAGGTAGGGCAGTACTAGGAGAAGTGACCCCCCTTGCAAGATGAGAGTAGGTAGGGCAGGACTAGGAGAAGTTACGCCCCTTGCAAGATGAGGGTAGGTAGGGCAGGACTAGGAGACGTTACATCTCTTGCAAGATGAGGGTAGATAGGGCAGGACTAGGAAGACATAATGACCGACCTTGAAACGGCCAAGTATGATAAAATTATGCAACCGCATGATCAAGGTCAACGAATTGTAAACATGTTTTTCTGAACGTTTTATATGACAAAAAATTACCATTAAGAGATAAAAGATCGTTTATGTGGAGAAACCGTTGTAGTGTAGATAATAAAACAGTTGGCTTTCTGTTCGTTATGTACACCAGGCTTCTCTTAGGTTAAATGACACTGAGTTAAATTTACAATAAACAGACATAAGATAAATATTTGTTTAGTTTCATTCCATATCTAATTATCAAATGTAAATTAATGGTTGGTCAGAAATGACCAGTTTTAATAAAAAAAAAAAAAAAAAAAAAAAGTTTCATTCCTGAGGAAGAAGTATTAGAGGCTACATTTATTCTTATAAAGGACCGCCACAAATTTAATGACAAACAGCTCAGTTTGTTTCAACTCTAATCTCAAGGGTATTGGTCAGGATGGCTGCTACCGCCTGCAGAGATAGGGAAGGGGATGGGAATAAAGGTGGGGTTAAGGTAGGGACATGAAACCCCAGGTAGGGAATGTAGGGGAGGACATGACATTACGTGTGGAGGATCACGAACCTTGAATACACCTCTTCTCTATCGGGGTCATGATTGTGGGAATGGAACTGTTCATGATGTAAAGTACATAGTGAACCCTGGATATAACCCCGATATAAGGTACGGTTAAGGAAAGTACATAGTGAACCCTGAATATAACCCTGATATGTGGTACGGTTAAGGAAAGTACATAGTGAACCCTGGATATAACCCTGATATAATGTACGGTTAAGGAAAGTACATAGTGCACAATTAATATAACCCTGATATAAGGTACGGTAAAGGAAAGTACATAGTGAACCCTGGATATAACCCTGATATAAGGCACGGTTAAAGAAAGTACATAGTGAACCCTGGATATAACCCTGATATAAGGTACGGTTAAGGAAAGTACATAGTGTACCCTGGATATAACCCTGATATAAGGTACGGTTAAGGAAAGTACATAGTGAACCCTGGATATAACCCTGATATAAGGCACGGTTAAAGAAAGTACATAGTGAACCCTGGATATAACCCTGATATAAGGTACGGTTAAAGAAAGTACATAGTGAACCCTGAATATAACCCTGATATAAGGTACGGTTAAGGAAAGTACATAGTGAACCCTGAATATAACCCTGATATAAGGTACGGTTAAGGAAAGTACATAGTGCACCCTGGATATAACCCTGATATAAGGTACGGTTAAGGAAAGTACATAGTGAACCCTGGATATAACCCTGATATAAGGTACGGTTAAGGAAAGTATATAGTGAACCCTGAATATAACCTTGATATAAGGTACGGTTAAGGAAAGTACATAGTGAACCCTGGTTATAACCCTGATATAAGAAACGGTTAAGGAAAGTACATAGTGCACGCTGGATATAACCCTGATATAAGGTACGGTTAAGGAAAGTACATAGTGCACCCTGGATATAACCCTGATATAAGGTACGGTTAAGGAAAGTACATAGTGCACCCTGGATATAACCCTGATATAAGGTACGGTTAAAGAAAGTACATAGTGCACCCTGGATATAACCCTGATATAAGGTACGGTTAAGGAAAGTACATAGTGAACCCTGAATATAACCCAGATATGAGGTACGGTTAAGGAAAGTACATAGTGCACCCTGGATATAATTCTGATATAAGGTACGGTTAAGGAAAGTACATAGTGCACCCTGGATATAACCCTGATATAAGGTACGGTTAAGGAAAGTACATAGTGCACGCTGGATATAACCCTGATATAAGGTACGGTTAAGGAAAGTACATAGTGAACCCTGAATATAACCCTGATATGAGGTACGGTTAAAGAAAGTACATAGTGCACGCTGGATATAACCCTGATATAAGGTACGGTTAAGGAAAGTACATAGTGAACCCTGAATATAACCCTGATATGAGGTACGGTTAAGGAAAGTACATAGTGAACCCTGGATATAACCCTGATATAAGGTACGGTTAAAGAAAGTACATAGTGCACCCTGGATATAACCCTGATATAAGGTACGGTTAAGGAAAGTACATAGTGAACCCTGGATATAACCCTGATATAAGGTAAGGTTAAGGAAAGTACATAGTGCACAATTAATATAACCCTGATATAAGGTACGGTTAAGGAAAGTACATAGTGCACCCTGGATATAACCCTGATATAAGGTACGGTTAAGGAAAGTACATAGTGCACCCTGGATATAACCCTGATATAAGGTACGGTTAAGGAAAGTACATAGTGCACCCTGGATATAACCCTGATATAAGGTACGGTTAAGGAAAGTACATAGTGCACCCTGGATATAACCCTGATATAAGGTACGGTTAAGGAAAGTACATAGTGAACCCTGAATATAACCCTGATATGAGGTACGGTTAAGGAAAGTACATAGTGAACCCTGGATATAACCCTGATATAAGGTACGGTTAAAGAAAGTACATAGTGCACCCTGAATATAACCCTGATATAAGGTACGGTTAAGGAAAGTACATAGTGAACCCTGGATATAACCCTGATATAAGGTACGGTTAAGGAAAGTACATAGTGCACAATTAATATAACCCTGATATAAGGTACGGTTAAGGAAAGTACATAGTGCACCCTGGATATAACCCTGATATAAGGTACGGTTAAGGAAAGTACATAGTGCACCCTGGATATAACCCTGATATAAGGTACGGTTAAGGAAAGTACATAGTGCACCCTGGATATAACCCTGATATAAGGTACGGTTAAGGAAAGTACATAGTGCACCCTGGATATAACCCTGATATAAGGTACGGTTAAGGAAAGTACATAGTGCACCCTGGATATAACCCTGATATAAGGTACGGTTAAGGAAAGTACATAGTGCACCCTGGATATAACCCTGATATAAGGTACGGTTAAGGAAAGTACATAGTGCACCCTGGATATAACCCTGATATAAGGTACGGTTAAAGAAAGTACATAGTGCACGCTGGATATAACCCAGATATGAGGTACGGTTAAGGAAAGTACATAGTGCACCCTGGATATAACCCAGATATGAGGTACGGTTAAGGAAAGTACATAGTGCACCCTGGATATAACCCTGATATAAGGTACGGTTAAGGAAAGTACATAGTGCAAACTGGATATAACCCTGATATAAGGTACGGTTAAGGAAAGTACATAGTGCACCCTGGATATAACCCTGATATAAGGTACGGTTAAGGAAAGTACATAGTGCACGCTGGATATAACCCTGATATAAGGTACGGTTAAGGAAAGTACATAGTGAACCCTGGATATAACCCTGATATAAGGTACGGTTAAGGAAAGTACATAGTGAACCCTGGATATAACCCTGATATAAGGTACGGTTAAGGAAAGTACATAGTGCACCCTGGATATAACCCTGATATGAGGTACGGTTAAGGAAAGTACATAGTGAACCCTGGATATAACCCTGATATAAGGTACGGTTAAGGAAAGTACATAGTGCACCCTGGATATAACCCTGATATAAGGTACGGTTAAGGAAAGTACATAGTGCACCCTGGATATAACCTTGATATAAGGTACGGTTAAGGAAAGTACATAGTGCACCCTGGATATAACCCTGATATAAGGTACGGTTAAAGAAAGTACATAGTGAACCCTGAATATAACCCTGATATAAGGTACGGTTAAGGAAAGTACATAGTGCACCCTGGATATAACCCTGATATAAGGTACGGTTAAGGAAAGTACATAGTGCACCCTGGATATAACCCTGATATAAGGTACGGTTAAGGAAAGTACATAGTGCACCCTGGATATAACCCTGATATAAGGTACGGTTAAGGAAAGTACATAGTGCACCCTGAATATAACCCTGATATAAGGTACGGTTAAGGAAAGTACATAGTGCACCCTGGATATAACCCTGATATAAGGTACGGTTAAGGAAAGTACATAGTGCACCCTGGATATAACCCTGATATAAGGTACGGTTAAGGAAAGTACATAGTGCACCCTGGATATAACCCTGATATAAGGTACGGTTAAGGAAAGTACATAGTGCACCCTGAATATAACCCTGATATAAGGTACGGTTAAGGAAAGTACATAGTGCACCCTGGATATAACCCTGATATAAGGTACGGTTAAAGAAAGTACATAGTGAACCCTGAATATAACCCAGATATGAGGTACGGTTAAGGAAAGTACATAGTGCACCCTGGATATAACCCTGATATAAGGTACGGTTAAAGAAAGTACATAGTGAAAACTGAATATAACCCAGATATAAGGTACGGTTAAGGAAAGTACATAGTGCACCCTGGATATAACCCTGATATAAGGTACGGTTAAGGAAAGTACATAGTGAAAACTGAATATAATCCAGATATAAGGTACGGTTAAGGAAAGTACATAGTGCACCCTGGATATAACCCTGATATAAGGTACGGTTAAAGAAAGTACATAGTGAACTCTGAATATAACCCAGATATCTGGTACGGTTAAGGAAAGTACATAGTGCACCCTGGATATAACCCTGATATAAGGTACGGTTAAGGAAAGTACATAGTGCACCCTGGATATAACCCTGATATAAGGTACGGTTAAAGAAAGTACATAGTGAAAACTGAATATAACCCAGATATAAGGTACGGTTAAGGAAAGTACATAGTGCACCCTGGATATAACCCTGATATAAGGTACGGTTAAAGAAAGTACATAGTGAACGCTGAATATAACCCAGATATAAGGTACGGTTAAGGAAAGTACATAGTGCACCCTGGATATAACCCTGATATAAGGTACGGTTAAAGAAAGTACATAGTGAAAACTGAATATAACCCAGATATAAGGTACGGTTAAGGAAAGTACATAGTGCACCCTGGATATAACCCTGATATAAGGTACGGTTAAAGAAAGTACATAGTGAACGCTGAATATAACCCAGATATCTGGTACGGTTAAGGAAAGTACATAGTGCACCCTGGATATAACCCTGATATAAGGTACGGTTAAGGAAAGTACATAGTGCACCCTGGATATAACCCTGATATAAGGTACGGTTAAAGAAAGTACATAGTGAACCCTGAATATAACCCAGATATGAGGTACGGTTAAGGAAAGTACATGGTGCACCCTGGATATAACCCTGATATAAGGTACGGTTAAGGAAAGTACATAGTGCACCCTGGATATAACCCTGATATAAGGTACGGTTAAGGAAAGTACATAGTGCACCCTGGATATAACCCTGATATAAGGTACGGTTAAGGAAAGTACATAGTGCACCCTGGATATAACCCTGATATAAGGTACGGTTAAGGAAAGTACATAGTGAACCCTGAATATAACCCTGATATAAGGTACGGTTAAAGAAAGTACATAGTGAACCCTGGATATAACCCTGATATAAGGTACGGTTAAAGAAAGTACATAGTGAACCCTGAATATAACCCTGATATAAGGTACGGTTAAGGAAAGTACATAGTGAACCCCCTGGATATAACCCTGATATAAGGTACGGTTAAGGAAAGTATATAGTGAACCCTGAATATAACCCTGATATAAGGTACGGTTAAAGAAAGTACATAGTGAACCCTGGATATAACCCTGATATAAGGTACGGTTAAGGAAAGTATATAGTGAACCCTGGATATAACCCTGATATAAGGTACGGTTAAGGAAAGTATATAGTGAACCCTGAATATAACCCTGATATAAGGTACGGTTAAGGAAAGTACATAGTGCACCCTGGATATAACCCTGATATAAGGTACGGTTAAGGAAAGTACATAGTGAACCCTGAATATAACCCTGATATAAGGTACGGTTAAAGAAAGTACATAGTGAACCCTGGATATAACCCTGATATAAGGTACGGTTAAAGAAAGTACATAGTGAACCCTGAATATAACCCTGATATAAGGTACGGTTAAGGAAAGTACATAGTGAACCCTGGATATAACCCTGATATAAGGTACGGTTAAGGAAAGTATATAGTGAACCCTGAATATAACCCTGATATAAGGTACGGTTAAAGAAAGTACATAGTGAACCCTGGATATAACCCTGATATAAGGTACGGTTAAGGAAAGTACATAGTGCACCCTGGATATAACCCTGATATAAGGTACGGTTAAGGAAAGTACATAGTGAACCCTGAATATAACCCTGATATAAGGTACGGTTAAAGAAAGTACATAGTGAACCCTGGATATAACCCTGATATAAGGTACGGTTAAAGAAAGTACATAGTGAACCCTGAATATAACCCTGATATAAGGTACGGTTAAGGAAAGTACATAGTGAACCCTGAATATAACCCTGATATAAGGTACGGTTAAGGAAAGTACATAGTGCACCCTGGATATAACCCTGATATAAGGTACGGTTAAGGAAAGTACATAGTGAACCCTGGATATAACCCTGATATAAGGTACGGTTAAGGAAAGTATATAGTGAACCCTGAATATAACCCTGATATAAGGTACGGTTAAGGAAAGTACATAGTGCACCCTGGATATAACCCTGATATAAGGTACGGTTAAGGAAAGTACATAGTGAACCCTGGATATAACCCTGATATAAGGTACGGTTAAGGAAAGTATATAGTGAACCCTGAATATAACCCTGATATAAGGTACGGTTAAAGAAAGTACATAGTGAACCCTGGATATAACCCTGATATAAGGTACGGTTAAAGAAACTACATAGTGAACCCTGAATATAACCCTGATATAAGGTACGGTTAAGGAAAGTACATAGTGCATCCTGGATATAACCCTGATATAAGGTACGGTTAAGGAAAGTACATAGTGCACCCTGTATATAACCCTGATATAAGGTACGGTTAAGGAAAGTACATAGTGCACCCTGGATATAACCCTGATATAAGGTACGGTTAAAGAAAGTACATAGTGAACCCTGAATATAAACCAGATATGAGGTACGGTTAAGGAAAGTACATAGTGCACCCTGGATATAACCCTGATACAAGGTACGGTTAAAGAAAGTACATAGTGAACCCTGAATATAACCCAGATATAAGGTACGGTTAAGGAAAGTACATAGTGCACCCTGGATATAACCCTGATATAAGGTACGGTTAAAGAAAGTACATAGTGAACGCTGAATATAACCCAGATATGAGGTACGGTTAAGGAAAGTACATAGTGCACCCTGGATATAACCCTGATATAAGGTACGGTTAAGGAAAGTACATAGTGCACCCTGGATATAACCCTGATATAAGGTACGGTTAAAGAAAGTACATAGTGAACCCTGAATATAACCCAGATATGAGGTACGGTTAAGGAAAGTACATAGTGCACCCTGGATATAACCCTGATCTAAGGTACGGTTAAGGAAAGTACATAGTGCACCCTGGATATAACCCTGATATAAGGTACGGTTAAGGAAAGTACATAGTGCACCCTGGATATAACCCTGATATAAGGTACGGTTAAGGAAAGTACATAGTGCACCCTGGATATAACCCTGATATAAGGTACGGTTAAGGAAAGTACATAGTGAACCCTGAATATAACCCTGATATAAGGTACGGTTAAAGAAAGTACATAGTGAACCCTGAATATAACCCAGATATGAGGTACGGTTAAGGAAAGTACATAGTGCACCCTGAATATAACCCAGATATGAGGTACGGTTAAGGAAAGTACATAGTGAACCCTGAATATAACCCTGATATAAGGTACGGTTAAGGAAAGTACATAGTGCACTCTGGATATAACCCTGATATAAGGTACGGTTAAGGAAAGTACATAGTGCACCCTGGATATAACCCTGATATAAGGTACGGTTAAGGAAAGTACATAGTGCACCCTGGATATAACCCTGATATAAGGTACGGTTAAGGAAAGTACATAGTGAACCCTGAATATAACCCTGATATAAGGTACGGTTAAAGAAAGTACATAGTGAACCCTGAATATAACCCAGATATGAGGTAGGGTTAAGGAAAGTACATAGTGCACCCTGAATATAACCCAGATATGAGGTACGGTTAAGGAAAGTACATAGTGAACCCTGAATATAACCCTGATATAAGGTACGGTTAAGGAAAGTACATAGTGCACTCTGGATATAACCCTGATATAAGGTACGGTTAAGGAAAGTACATAGTGCACCCTGGATATAACCCTGATATAAGGTACGGTTAAGGAAAGTACATAGTGCACCCTGGATATAACCCTGATATAAGGTACGGTTAAGGAAAGTACATAGTGCACTCTGGATATAACCCTGATATAAGGTACGGTTAAGGAAAGTACATAGTGCACCCTGGATATAACCCTGATATAAGGTACGGTTAAGGAAAGTACATAGTGCACTCTGGATATAACCCTGATATAAGGTACGGTTAAGGAAAGTACATAGTGCACCCTGGATATAACCCTGATATAAGGTACGGTTAAGGAAAGTACATAGTGAACCCTGAATATAACCCAGATATGAGGTACGGTTAAGGAAAGTACATAGTGCACCCTGGATATAACCCTGATATAAGGTACGGTTAAAGAAAGTACATAGTGCACCCTGGATATAACCCTGATATAAGGTACGGTTAAGGAAAGTACATAGTGCACCCTGGATATAACCCTGATATAAGGTACGGTTAAGGAAAGTACATAGTGCACCCTGGATATAACCCTGATATAAGGTACGGTTAAAGAAAGTACATAGTGCACCCTGGATATAACCCTGATATAAGGTACGGTTAAGGAAAGTACATAGTGCACCCTGGATATAACCCTGATATAAGGTACGGTTAAAGAAAGTACATAGTGCACCCTGGATATAACCCTGATATAAGGTACGGTTAAGGAAAGTACATAGTGCACCCTGGATATAACCCTGATATAAGGTACGGTTAAGGAAAGTACATAGTGCACCCTGGATATAACCCTGATATGAGGTACGGTTAAGGAAAGTACATAGTGCACCCTGGATATAACCCTGATATAAGGTACGGTTAAGGAAAGTACATAGTGCACCCTGGATATAACCCTGATATAAGGTACGGTTAAGGAAAGTACATAGTGCACCCTGGATATAACCCTGATATAAGGTACGGTTAAGGAAAGTACATAGTGCACCCTGGATATAACCCTGATATAATTTACGGTTAAGGAAAGTACATAGTGCACCCTGGATATAACCCTGATATAAGGTACGGTTAAGGAAAGTACATAGTGCACCCTGGATATAACCCTGATATAAGGTACGGTTAAGGAAAGTACATAGTGCACGCTGGATATAACCCTGATATGAGGTACGGTTAAGGAAAGTACATAGTGCACGCTGAATATAACCCTGATATGAGGTACGGTTAAGGAAAGTACATAGTGCACCCTGGATATAACCCTGATATGAGGTACGGTTAAGGAAAGTACATAGTGCACCCTGGATATAACCCTGATATGAGGTACGGTTAAGGAAAGTACATAGTGCACGCTGGATATAACCCTGATATAAGGTACGGTTAAGGAAAGTACATAGTGCACGCTGGATATAACCCTGATATAAGGTACGGTTAAGGAAAGTACATAGTGCACCCTGGATATAACCCTGATATGAGGTACGGTTAAGGAAAGTACATAGTGCACCCTGGATATAACCCTGATATAAGGTACGGTTAAGGAAAGTACATAGTGCACCCTGGATATAACCCTGATATAAGGTACGGTTAAGGAAAGTACATAGTGCTCCCTGGATATAACCCTGATATAAGGTACGGTTAAAGAAAGTACATAGTGAACCCTGGATATAACCCTGATATAAGGTACGGTAAAGGAAAGTACATAGTGCACCGTGGATATAACCCTGATATAAGGTACGGTAAAGGAAAGTACATAGTGCACCGTGGATATAACCCTGATATAAGGTACGGTAAAGGAAAGTACATAGTGCACCCTGGATATAACCCTGATATAAGGTACGGTTAAGGAAAGTACATAGTGCACCCTGGATATAACCCTGATATAAGGCACGGTTAAAGAAAGTACATAGTGCACCGTGGATATAACCCTGATATAAGGTACGGTTAAGGAAAGTACATAGTGCACCCTGGATATAACCCTGATATAAGGTACGGTTAAGGAAAGTACATAGTGCACCCTGGATATAACCCTGATATAAGGTACGGTTAAAGAAAGTACATAGTGCACCCTGGATATAACCCTGATATAAGGTACGGTTAAGGAAAGCACATAGTGCACCCTGGATATAACCCTGATATAAGGTACGGTTAAAGAAAGTACATAGTGCACCCTGGATATAACCCTGATATAAGGTACGGTTAAGGAAAGTACATAGTGCACCCTGGATATAACCCTGATATAAGGTACGGTTAAGGAAAGTACATAGTGCACCCTGGATATAACCCTGATATAAGGTACGGTTAAGGAAAGTACATAGTGCACCCTGGATATAACCCTGATATGAGGTACGGTTAAGGAAAGTACATAGTGCACGCTGGATATAACCCTGATATAAGGTACGGTTAAGGAAAGTACATAGTGCACCCTGGATATAACCCTGATATAAGGTACGGTTAAGGAAAGTACATAGTGCACCCTGGATATAACCCTGATATATGGTACGGTTAAGGAAAGTACATAGTTCACCCTGGATATAACCCTGATATAAGGTACGGTTAAAGAAAGTACATAGTGCACCCTGGATATAACCCTGATATAAGGTACGGTTAAGGAAAGTACATAGTGCTCCCTGGATATAACCCTGATATAAGGTACGGTTAAGGAAAGTACATAGTGCACCCTGGATATAACCCTGATATAAGGCACGGTTAAAGAAAGTACATAGTGCACCGTGGATATAACCCTGATATAAGGTACGGTTAAGGAAAGTACATAGTGCACCCTGGATATATCCCTGATATAAGGTACGGTTAAGGAAAGTACATAGTGCACCCTGGGTCTGGAAAGACAATAGAGGCAATGTATGATCACTGTCGCTTTCCCGAATCTATCCTACTGTCTACAGGAAACATACATAAATAGGCGTCAAACGTATTTCTACTTATAACAAGGACATTAAGGGCAGGTGGGAGAAGGCAGCACTAAAGTAAGGACAAAGTGAACCCCTGGTACTAAGAATAGAAAACAGTTGTGTCATCCATTAGGCAAGGTTTCTGACCTAATCAAACCTACTATCTATCGGGTGCCTAAATGAAGGGCAGACGGAATTAAGTGAAATTAAGAGAAGGTAGCCCCCGGTACTGGTTATAAAAGCCAACTGAAGTATGGCAATTAAAAGTCTTCTACTTGAAGAAGACATCTAAAGCGCGGAGATGAAAAGGATTTATAGTGCGAACCACGTAACCGTGCACTTGGCCTTGAGCGATCGCAGTAGGCGAGACGGGATTTAGACGGTCAATATAAATACTTTCCTACAAACATGATAGAGACTGTCAAAACACTGACTTCCACGAGACAGTAGATATTAGATACAATTGGTGAAAAATTAGCTTCGGTATGAAATACCAAACAATCTTTAAATATGTGTAGACATATGAGAAGCAGAAGCGGTTTGCATATGTTACAAGTAAAGAAGGTAGTACAATGGGAATCCCGAGCGATCTCTCAGGGCCAAGTGCACGGCTACGTGGCCCGCATTATATCTCTACATCCGTTTAGGTTTTGAAATGACTTAAAATAGTTACAAATTACTGTAGGCCAGTGTTGTGATAACATAAATAAACACAAACAAATCAATAATTCATCAATGTGTTTTCTTTTTGCAAAAATTACGACCGATTCTACAAACTCCTCTAATGTTGAAATATTCTCTGATTTCACAATAAGAGAAAATAAACGAGAACTATTCAGTATCTTTTAAAAAACATTTTTCGTAAATTTGCTTAACTAACATTTGTTCAGTGCTTGTGCTAATTACCAGGTGACCTTTGTGAACAGGTTCAGAGAACTGTTATTCCTCCAACGAACGGCCGGAAACAGTTCTGTGGCATTCTCGTCAGACGCATCATCAATCATAGACTCTATACATAAAGAGGTATAAATTAATACAATTTCATAAATCTAACTAATTAGATAAGCGCGAAGCGACATCTACTCGCAGAATATTGCAACATCGCTCGCGACCAGTGCGAAAGAGTTACTGAGCCCCGGCTGTGACCTTCATGTTACGTCCCGTGGAGTGCAATAACGAAGAGATTCCAACGGCTCAAACCGTCTGCGTACCTCGCGGCACACCCACGCTCAGCCCACTCGCCTCACGGCTGCCTTGTATCTAGTTAGTACAACTGTTTATTGCCAAAGTTCAATGGTGTTACAGCGGCAGATAACCGGATAGTTTGGAACCAAGAGCTCCTTTATACGTTGGAATGCCACTCGAATTTAATGATTGATTTTTCTTTATCTTTTCTTTATCTTGATTTTTCCCATTAGGGACAATATTTAAAGAATTTACTGAATTAACAAAAGTTTAATATTAAATAGTTTTTTAAATATTCTTAAAAATCAGTAACATACTCATCTTCATTTCTGTTAGGAATATTTCTATATTTTTGAATACAGTTTTCTATCGTTGCTAACGTTACAATATTCTCCCTCTGTTGGACGCGTTTCGGAGTAACTGTATTATCAAAACTTGAATTAGGTTTTGAAAATGAAAAGAGTAATTTCGAAACGCGTCAACAGAGGAGAATATTGTAACGTTACGAATGGCAGAAAATTGTACTCAAATATATATTCATAAAAACATGAACGCTTAAAATTACATTTTAAATATTCACAAGGCATTTGAAATTAGAATAATTTTTTAATGGAACGCTGTCGATTCTTAAACTAGTACTTCGCTGTCTGACTGTTACTTCCGTACCTGTCACAGTTACTTCTAGTACTTTCTACTTAACATACGAACTCATAACAACCTGGAACAGTTTATTAAATGAAGGACTTTTATCCTTATTTTGGAATTTAAATACAACAAAGCTTCTTAGAATGTAGACCAATTTTACTTAAGTTAGTTTGAGTTTAGGTTATTTGACTTATGGAGTGAACCATTGTTCATCCCAAACACAGGGCTCAGGCCATATCTGCTCTGGTAAAATTATTTTACGTTGTCTCCTTATTTATGTGCATCTCTCTTTTGCCGATTCCTAAACCAATAACTGACTGTTACTTTAGGAACGTCGTAAACACTTCAGTAGCTGTCACAGTTATTTTAAGTACTTCCTATATAAGATATGGAGCCATAACAACCTCGGAACAGTGTTTTAAATATAAGACTTTTACGTTTATTTTGGGAATCGAAAATAACGAGCCTTCTTCTAATCTAGACCAACTTCACTAAAGTTTGGGTTTGTCAATTTAGGCTATTTGACTTATTAAGTGAATCACTCTGCATCCAAAACACAGGGCTCAGGCCGTATCTGCTCTGGTAAAATTATTTTCTGCTTTTATTTACGAGAGATTTGAACAGTTGGGCAGGCGATAATTCAACAAACACTGACGTCCCTTTACAGGTCTATGGTACTGAACTATAAGCTCACAAGCATCATATATTTAGAGTAGCTAAAAAGGCAGTCTAGTATTCTTGCTTCTTTCTCTTAATCGTTACCCCCTCTCTCTTTCTCCCCTTACACAACTGACGCAAGATATTCATAGTAGACGTCCATAGCCACATATTTCAAAGGATTTAACCTTTTTCGTTACAGTTTCGGCAATTGTAACGCCTTCATTCCGTATAGAATACATGAAAATACATTACTTCACCTAATATTTAATGAAATTACAGCTGTAGATTTCTCCTATGAAGTATTTATCGGGTCGTTTCGCCTGAACGTTATAAGAATATTCTAGGTTGTGATTTAGTCTATTACTTAATTTTTCGGGGTGATAGCGTTATTGTGTGAAGACAATGTTTACACATATTTAAACCCCTTTCTCTCTGAGCAAATGTAGTTGTTATAGCTAGAAGTGAATTCTTCCGTCAGGCCATTGCAAACTTGGAGTTCACATGAGATCTATAACTTGTGTTGCAAACATACACGCTGGCACTAGCTGCAGGCGACGGCTGCGGTCAGCTGACCACAAATAAGATGATACCTCTCGGGCCCGGGTGGAATTTCAATCTCTCGCTTTGCCTATCACATTTATCGAAAACAAAAGATTCTCTGGATTAAATTTAACGAGACGTTTGAACATGTATCAATGTCGTTGAAAGACAGTGAGTAATATAAAAAAATTATTATTATAAGTAATTATAAAATTATTTTAGTCTCTTTATTTTATACAATTAATATAAACATGTATATACAAATATCAGAATATCAATATTATGTGGCAAAATAGAAAGCAAATTTTCATGGATTTTCCCATTTTCCTTTCTGTGCATGGTGTTGGACTATTATTTTAGTTTGTTGCAATTTATACGCTTTCTTTTTTCCGTTGCTTGCATCGTGTTGTAGTTTATTTTCGCTTTGTTTTCACATTTTCGTTTGTGAAGCAAGGTTCGATAACGTTAATCCAGTTTGTTTTATTCTTTTCATTAATTTTTAATCCTTGAGCAATTTTTATGATAATGTGTGGTAACCATGGCAACAATTTAAGGTTATATAATGGAGGTTTTGACGATAACCAGAGGAGGCAAAAGAAACATTCATATACATCTTTGAGAAGGACATTTCTAGCTATTGGGAAGTTGGCTCAGTGCCAAAGCGCTAGACTTCGAACATGAAGATACTCTGTTCGAATCCGACCTAGACCCTCAAATTTTTATAATTTAATTATTGAATAAATATTTGTAGCAACAATTGTACTAGCAACAATTGTCAACCACTATACGTTTTAAAAAATGTATTTGAAGATGATTGGATGAATAAAAGAGTATGTTATTAACGATTGGATATTTGTGCAAGACATATATCAGGAGTGTGTGAGCTAATAGAAGGGATTTTAAAACAGTCTGATTTAATAAGAAAAGGGAAAACTCTCATTTGAAAATATAACCTCTTAATCAATAGAAACAGCTGTTTCAATAAAACATGTTTATGAAATTCAGCTGAAGTAGTATAAATTGCTTTGTAGTTAACCTGAAGCATGACGCACGGATATATATATATATATATATATATATATATATATATATATATATATATATATATATAATGTATTTGTTCCCTGTAAAATATAAATTTGAGCACCTATGTATGTTTTCACTTCAAAAAGAAATGAACGCTAAGCAATTAAAATGTGGTTTTTGCTAAGAATAGTGTCACATTTATTGATAGAACGAAAAATAGTTTTGTTAGAAAACGCAAATTCAGAACGGACAGGAACAAGTAGAGGAAAAGAAAGAGTCCAGTGCTGGGAAACTACTGAACGAAGCAAAGGAAGCGAACGAAAGATTGTTTCGTACAGGTGACACATGGACAGATGGTAAAACATAAATGGATGGTGACAAAAAGCTGATACAAGAGAGGATGTTTGTAGAAAGTTTGACAGTATTGAAGGACTTGACTTCCGATACGAATGCAGCTATGTTTTAGTAACTTGTACGCCTGCATGTGTGTCATACCTGGATATATTGGAGTGAGTAATAATAAGTTTATTCAACGGGGTACTTTATATAAAATTTAGAATAAACAAATATTTAAAAGAGGATGTGTTCACGGTTCTGATTGGTCACGCTTGCACAGGTGGTCAACCTAACCTAACCTTGTGTTTAATTTCTAAGGATCGAGTTTAAATACCTGCGAAATGTTCCACGGATGATTCACTTAACCTTGTATTAAATGTTTAAGAATTAAGTCTAGATAAAGAATTTTTCAAAGATAATCCACCGAACCTAAACTGGCATAAATTTTTTTTTGGATTTCGTTGAACTATTTACAACTCTTGCATTGTGATCAACTTATTCTAACCTTGAGTTCATAGTAAAGGGTCAGGGTATAAGTATTTACAAAATGTTATGACATAAAGTAAATTTCTATTCTGAAATTTTTATTTGTATAAATAACATCCATTGTTAGTATTTTATGTCTTAATATAATTTATAAATTTAGCCTACGTAAGTTATTAAATCTCGGACCCCACCTAAATGTATGTATAATTTTTCCAAGCAGGTTAGTTCTTAACCGACAGGGAAATTTGACAACTGCTAGAAATATAAGTAGAAGTTTTAACAAGTTTACAACACAAACCTCCTTTTCCACATACAAAGATATTGTTAACATAATTTCTTAATGATGTTAAGGCTAACTGTCGTATCTAAAAACTTTCTTAATTTATTACGCAAGGAATAAAATTATATTTATCGAAATATTTAATTTACATACACACTATATAATTTAAACGTACACACATGCTCGCGCACACTGTGATCAATAGAATTACTGTTTCATTTCGTTCACTTTATCGTTCACATTTTTTAAAATATGTTCACTTAGCAAGAATATTACTTGTTTTTTTAAATTTTCAACAAGCCAGCTTTCGGAAATGATGTCATTCCATTTTCAAGAGTTTATTACGATTATTGAATGAATCTAAAAGAGATATTAATATGCCTGATAAGAACACGATTTTTAGATCTGCAAGTGGAAACCTAAAAAATCGTAAAATTCACAACTTTCTTGTTCTTAAATTTAGTTAATCTAAATTAACTTAAAATTAACTGCTTACTCGTTTTAATTACAGTTTTAACAATTTCAATTTTGTTTAAAAGCAGGAAATTTTTTAATTATTTTCACACTTTAAATGTGTATTATTGAGAAATATTTATTTTTAAAATATAGTTTTTCTACAAATTACAGAAATGTAAACACAAACAAAGTTCAGCGTTGTTTTTATAGATTTCTCTCATCGTTGTGAATAATTTGTTTCCACACGAAATTTAAAATCTGAAGGTTAACAGCAGTGTTTTCAGACAAACCAATAAACTTTTTATCATTTGCAGTATTTTTCGTTTTGGCTTTGCAAAAGCATCTACACTTGAACTAGTTGTGTCACTTTAAAGAACCGTTAGCACATGGTATAAACACATGGTTCGAAGTTGCTCCGCGTGTGGTAGTCGACAAAACGTTCCCGCTCAAATACTCGTTATATACAGTACGTTTGAAAATAGAGGTTATTTACAGTATGTTTTAAAGTAAAGGTAAAATGTTACATAGAGGCAATTCTGTATTTCAGTGAATGGACCTTTAAAATGAAGGTTATATAGCCTACAGTATGTTTTAAAATACTGGTTATAAGAAGTACGTTTTAAATTAGAGATTATATACAGCATGTTTTAAAACAGAGGTTATGTTTAGTAAGTTTTAAAATGAAAGTTACATACAGTATGTTTTAAAACAGAGGTTATATTTACCCCGTTTAAAAATGAAGGCTATATACAATATATTTTCAAATAGAGGTTACATTTAGTACATTTTAAAATGAAGGTTACATACAGTATGTTTTAAAATACTGGTTATAAGAAGTACGTTTTAAATTAGAGATTATATACAGCATGTTTTAAAACAGAGGTTATGTTTAGTAAGTTTTAAAATGAAAGTTACATACAGTATGTTTTAAAACAGAGGTTATATTTACCCCGTTTAAAAATGAAGGCTATATACAATATATTTTCAAATAGAGGTTACATTTAGTACATTTTAAAATGAAGGTTACATACAGTATGTTTTAAAATACTGGTTATAAGAAGTACGTTTTAAAATAGAGATTATATACAGCATGTTTTAAAACAGAGGTTATGTTTAGTAAGTTTTAAAATTAAAGTTACATACAGTATGTTTTAAAACAGAGGTTATATTTACCCCGTTTAAAAATGAAGGCTATATACAATATATTTTCAAATAGAGGTTACATTTAGTACATTTTAAAATGAAGGTTACATACAGTATGTTTTAAAATACTGGTTATAAGAAGTACGTTTTAAAATAGAGATTATATACAGCATGTTTTAAAACAGAGGTTATGTTTAGCAAGTTTTAAAATGAAAGTTACATACAGTATGTTTTAAAACAGAGGTTATATTTAGCCCGTTTAAAAATGAAGGCTATATACAATATATTTTCAAATAGAGGTTACATTTAGTACATTTTAAAATGAAGGTTATATACAGTATGTTTTAAAACAAACATAATATTTGTATATTGCTAATATTGCTTTTCAAGTGAGTCCGACACTTACATTTGAAAATAATTTACAATGTCCACAACTGTATTGGTGTAATGTTTACTAATATATTCAAACATTTACAAATAATATAAGTAAATATTATCTTTTATAAAAATATACCCGTTTAAGTCAAGAAAATTTACAATTGTAATTCCTAAAAGTATTTTACGACATAATTAACAATTTTTTTCTAATATAAAGAAAACTGTTTTTAAGAAGTGTATTGTCTACATGATAATGTAATACATCCTACAGACGGTTACTACAAACCGATACAAAAAAGTCCACAATAATTTTATATTTCACCGTTCCAATCAAACAATCGCATAAAATATAAGAATTACAGTTAAAATGAAGGTTACAGTTATAAATAAAGGTCACAGTTTCAAGTAAAGGTTACAGTTACAAATGAAGGTTACAATTATAAATAAAGGTTACAGTTGTAAAAAAAGGTTACAGTTACAAATGAAGGTTACAATTACAAATAAAAGTTACAGTTTTAAATAAAGGTTACAGTTACAAATGAAGGTTACGATTACAAATAAAAAGGTTACAGTTACAAATGAAGGTTACAATTAAAAATAAATGTTCAGTTCTAAATAAATATTAGACCTACAGTTACAAATGAAGGTTACAATTACAAATAAAGGTTACAGTTACAAATAAAGGTTACAGTTTTAACTAATGTATTTAAATGCAAGTACATAGAATATTCAAAATAACGTTTAGCGTTAGTTATATAGTAAACATTCAATAAAAAGTCAATACAAATACAAAACTGCCTGAGGACGCTTGTACAGAACCGACGTCTTGTCCTGAGGACGCTTGTACAGAAGCGACGTCTTGTCCTGAGGACGCTTGTACAGAAGCGACGTCTTGTCCTGAGGACGTTTGTACAAAAGCGACGTCTTGTCCTGAGGACGTTTGTACAGAAGCGACGTCTTGTCCTGAGGACGCTTGTACAGAACCGACGTCTTGTCCTGAGGACGCTTGTACAGAAGCGACGTCTTGTCCTGAAGACGCTTGTACAGAAGCGACGTCTTGTCCTGAGGACGCTTGTATAGAAGCGACGTCTTGTCCTGAGGACGCTTGTACAGAACCGACGTCTTGTCCTGAGGACGCTTGTACAGAAGCGACGTCTTGTCCTGAGGACGCTTGTACAGAAGCGACGTCTTGTCCTGAGGACGCTTGTACAGAAGCGACGTCTTGTCCTGAGGACGTTTGTACAAAAGCGACGTCTTGTCCTGAGGACGCTTGTACAGAACCGACGTCTGTTCCTGAGGACGCTTGTACAGAAGCGACGTCTTGTCCTGAGGACTCTTGTACAGAAGCGACGTCTTGTCCGACAATGTTGAGGTCCTGATGCAGTACTGCAGTAGGCTATGCTGCAAGTATTAGACCTTACCTAGGATGTTACTTAAAATAGACTCATTGTTAACAAGAACACTTAGCACAAGCCAAGCTCGCCGCTTTGCGTTTACATTACGAAACTCTGGCAATTACAGCGAACTTTCGGCGAAGTCAAAAGCACCAGAACAGTCGCAAAGGCGGACAAGGTACGATTACAAATAAAAAGGTTACAGTTACAAATGAAGGTTACAATTAAAAATAAATGTTCAGTTCTAAATAAATATTAGACCTACAGTTACAAATGAAGGTTACAATTACAAATAAAGGTTACAGTTACAAATAAAGGTTACAGTTTTAACTAATGTATTTAAATGCAAGTACATAGAATATTCAAAATAACGTTTAGCGTTAGTTATATAGTAAACATTCAATAAAAAGTCAATACAAATACAAAACTGCCTGAGGACGCTTGTACAGAACCGACGTCTTGTCCTGAGGACGCTTGTACAGAAGCGACGTCTTGTCCTGAGGACGCTTGTACAGAAGCGACGTCTTGTCCTGAGGACGTTTGTACAAAAGCGACGTCTTGTCCTGAGGACGTTTGTACAGAAGCGACGTCTTGTCCTGAGGACGCTTGTACAGAACCGACGTCTTGTCCTGAGGACGCTTGTACAGAAGCGACGTCTTGTCCTGAAGACGCTTGTACAGAAGCGACGTCTTGTCCTGAGGACGCTTGTATAGAAGCGACGTCTTGTCCTGAGGACGCTTGTACAGAACCGACGTCTTGTCCTGAGGACGCTTGTACAGAAGCGACGTCTTGTCCTGAGGACGCTTGTACAGAAGCGACGTCTTGTCGTGAGGACGCTTGTACAGAAGCGACGTCTTGTCCTGAGGACGTTTGTACAAAAGCGACGTCTTGTCCTGAGGACGCTTGTACAGAACCGACGTCTGTTCCTGAGGACGCTTGTACAGAAGCGACGTCTTGTCCTGAGGACTCTTGTACAGAAGCGACGTCTTGTCCGACAATGTTGAGGTCCTGATGCAGTACTGCAGTAGGCTATGCTGCAAGTATTAGACCTTACCTAGGATGTTACTTAAAATAGACTCATTGTTAACAAGAACACTTAGCACAAGCCAAGCTCGCCGCTTTGCGTTTACATTACGAAACTCTGGCAATTACAGCGAACTTTCGGCGAAGTCAAAAGCACCAGAACAGTCGCAAAGGCGGACACAATGGGGTATCGTTGCTTCATTGTTACCAACTGAGCCAGCAAGTTAACAGACTCAAGGATAGCCATTTCGTATTATATTTCTCTGTTTTGCCTCCATGTTCCTTTTATTTCCAGTGTTTGATATATTCTGCACTCTAAACGACTGCGGGACATTAGTTTGGGCGCATCTGCGGTGATATTAAAAAAAACCTAACCAACAAAACATATTACATTACCCCTCTTTACATTCCGTCAGCATAGTTAATATCATTATAGTTTGGTTCTGCAACTAAAACTCTTGGTAACATAGCTAACCACTCTGAAGATGGCGATTATTATTCCGAACGTGCATAGTCTACTACACGCGCGTTACCTCGGAAACGTTTCTATTTCAACACCTTAAAACAGTAACTCTCAAACACAAACCTATTTTCACACTTTACAGTCTACGCACAAATAAACACCGTTGTTTCTTAAACTAAATCCAAAGCACATCGCTTACCTCGCCTCAAGACAGAAACTTTTATACTATCACTTCTACAAATAATCAATTCGGCTAAACGAAATCTAAAATGTACTTAAACAAAAATACTAAAAATTAATTTAATTTATACCAACACACGAATCCAGTTAGAAATAAAGTTATTATGGATGTTTGGAAGTTATTTTGGAAGTTTTGGAATGCTCCCATTAGAAATAAGTTAGTTTGGAAGTTATTTTGGAAGTTTTGGAAGGCTATTCACCTTATCTGCCAGTTGTAATGCAATGGGTCGAGATGATGTCTAATCCTCCTTTCTGACAGGCTCTAGTGGTTAATAAATTCTGAAATCGTGAGCACTTGGTTCTGTTATTACGATTTTTAAAGGTCGATCTTGTGAAGCCTCGGATGAACAACAAAGTGAAAACAAAGACTGAATAGAATTAGTTTCAGAATATTAAACACACGTAGTCACGTGATACGGTTTTATAGATTCATCGCGGTTAATAATGAAACGTATAAATAACCCAATACAACCAGAAAGTAAGTGCGCTAGGTATTAGTAAACAGATGAGCGAGTAAAATATTTATTTACCCAGCAGAAGTTTTGAAGTGATAGCTTCTTTACACGCGGTGAACAAATCATGAGATTAAATAATTGCTTTCGCGTCACGCTACTTCTGAAACGTATACCTGACAACATATGATTTCATGCAACAGCTGATTTTGTGTTATAGGTTGTGTTGTAGAACAGCTGTTTTACACGTAGATTATTATTAAATAATTTTGATCAGTTATTAAATATATTAATTTATTTAAATTTTGATGCATCTCAACACAAATTATTAAATATTACGATGATAATAACTTATGTATTTTTAATCCAATTTTCAGAGGAAAGCATGTTTAGCCCCGTCTGATACTTTTTAATGAACTGATTTGAATTCTTGTTAAAAATTAAATGTATTCAGTAAACATGTAATAAATGTTTTTTGTTACCCACACTATTTTATTATTAACTGCAATAAATATTAGTCTTTATTAAACACATCCCTCAAATAAAGATGTAAAAGTTGAACGAAAAATGTATAAATTCGTCTTTTCAGCAGGGTGTCGTTGATATCCCTTCTGTCAGGACTCCTCCAAGTGTCAGAACCAAATTTTATTTTACATGAATATCTATTGCTATTATTAAAATTATAAAGGTATTTTACAAGCTGTGGCGTTGGGATAATCTGGAACTGACTGTTCCCATGACTACAGAGGATCGTATTGTTTTGAATCTTAGCAATACAAGAGTTTTTCTCTTCAATCTTCTCCTCCTCTGTGAACAAAATCATACCGACGAACCGGCAACATTCTATCTAATCTAATTTTAACCAGATTAAAATATAAAATGAAGTACGACTTAATGGAGTAATTTTAATTTAAAAAGCTCCTATATTTTATAATTTTCATAAGGGTGTGAAATATAGATGCGGACATCCTCAACGAAGTAGTTTATTGAACTAGTTTCGGAAAAAGAACTACAAAGAGCGATCTTGGTTTTGATGAACTATAGTTCAACATCGTTTCTCTCACCAGCCACCACACCCGGACTCAGAGACCGACGAACTAAGCGTATGGTGTCCTTTTAGTTCATTTCCTTATCCCTTACGTCACAGTTCCGTCCTGTATTTCCATAGTTCATTATTTCACTTAGTTCAGTTCGTTTCCAAAGTTCTTCTTCAAAATTAAAAACCAAGTGCAGTTAAACTAGTTTATTGACCTAGATCCGTGGCTTCCAACCTTTTTCATTTCACTTTAAAATAATGTTTCCAATAAAAAGTACCCCCTATTCCTCGACGTTGTTAAGACAAAGAGTGGTTGCCTGACTGCCTTGTAAGTAATAGGTGGAGAGGGGGGGGGGCTGGGGCAACTGGCTGTTTATACGATATTTTTGTGTGGGCAACACAACTGAAAGTTTCCCATCATCAAATCGTATACCCATTCCTGCACTTGTATTGTTCACCTAAATCTGGAATAGATGTTTTCCATCGCTATCCTATATTGCGCTTTCAGACGCACACGAACATACAAGCTCTATGCACTTTGTTATCAACAACACATCACATATCTTGCTAACTACTAGCGTTACCTCGTATTTGCTTCAAATCTAAAGTGTGAAATATTGATGTCCGCCATTACTGGTAATAATTTCGTGTAAAGCCCTACACCCCCCCACAGGCTTCTGCGTACTTCAAAGGGTACCCGTACCACAGTTTGAGAACCACTGACCTATATCTTTAAAAAAGTGTCTAAAAATGAACTACTTTCCTCACCTCTAATGTGAAATAAATAAATTTATAAAGGTAAGACTAGGCTAACTTTCTATCTACGTAGAAACTAATATGTTTTTATATAAATTAACCTCCTCTAAGCTTCTGTGCATAATAAATCCGTTTCGCATTTACACACTGAGTTTGCACACTTTCACCAACCTTCCGGCGCTATAACATTCCCCAGCGGGAACTGCCGGAGGCGGTGCGCGTGCGCGGAAACGGTTTTGCATTTCATTAACTGCACGAGTTGGCTAAAGGCGCGGATAGTCTAATCGCTAATAATGGCACAGCAATGGTTACTCTAGAAAGCTGAGCGAGACTAGAACGGATGGGTGGAGTTGCGATGGCCATGTGCGGTGAAGATCAGGTCATCGTTTCCTGTCAATGCCTTACGCGGTGCGAAACCTGCATCCCTTCACCTGAACAAGGTCTTGTTGGTTACACCAAACAAGCAATTAAAACTGTCACCGTTTGGCCAAGAAGTGATAGACAATGGTAAGATTTTTTAGTGAGGTTTCTTTTAAAACATTTACAGTAGCATTTTTACCTTGTAGCATTACTACTTGAGTAAGCGTTAAATTTTAAAATATATTTTCTAAACAAACATTTTCCAGTTGAAACTTAGCAACATCACAATTTGACGAATCATTAAAATTTAAAGTATATATATTTTTAACAAACCTTTTCCGCAATTATTAAAATTTTAAAAATATATATTTTAACAAACCTTTTCAAGTTGAAACCTTATAACATTACTACTTGTCCTGTCATTAAAATTAAAAAATAAAATTTCCAACAAACATTTTCCAATTGAAACCTTGTAACTTCACTACTTGACCAACCATTAAAATTAACAATTAACTTATGTATAACAAATAGAACTAAGTTTTTGGACTGCATTACCCGAGTCTCTCTGACTAAAAATCTGACCTTAAAAAAGTATCATGTGCCCTACAGCAAAATCTAAGAATAAAGGTTCTGTTCCGTGTTGAAAAACTGGATTTTAAGCCATGCAATATTGCAACTTTAAACGATTAAGCTAGTTATTATTTAAATATAGGAAACAATTATGTGTCTTATTTGTAACAAATGCAGATACGATTTGAACCAAGCTATTGAGTCGAATTAATTATTTAAACATAAAAGTAACACGCTTTTAAAACCTGACATATAAATTACAATTATTGAACTACAGCGATAAAATTATCGAAAAGCTTACAACATATTTAAAATAGAATTTAGAAAAACTTTCTATTACCTAACCGGAAAATTTAAACCGACCAAATGAAAATGAACAAAACATATTGTTTTTTCTAGTTAAAAACGTACTACGATACGTCGCAGTATGTATCATATTGCTTGGAATATGAAGCTAGTTTGGGTCTAAAGTTTTTTCCCTTTCGAACACTTCATCGCCCCCCTTTAAATGTCAGCCGGGCGTTGAGGAATGATTTATTTCGGACGAACGGCGCGTTTGTTACAAAACGCTGGATGAGTTTTCAAGACGCGAAGTGCGGAGCAAAGACTCCGTCAGGATCAATGAACTTCCGCTGCAATTCATACAGGATCAGGTTCTGCATGACCATATCCACTCTACCGGCATTCTGAATCACTTGTCCCTTTCTGAGAACTCTTCGCAACCTCTCCTTCGCCGTAGAAACGGTCCCGCACCGGGCCGTCATAACGTCCATGCGTGTACGAACTGTCCGTCCGTCGATGGTGACCTCGGATTCGCACGTCCGACTGCGCGCAGGTGGCGGCCGATGCATTATGCATCTGCGGCTGTTTTTATCGCGCGCTCTAAACACGCACCTCGTACAACGATTCCGTATTACAATTTCTATAATCAGCTGTGTGCAACAAACGGCGAATTTCTTTACTTCCTTTGCCGGAAGGTGTGACGTTTCTATCTGCCGCCGTATCTGGGCAGTCTTGGCGTGTTCCTCTGGGTCCTTGTGGCGTGACGCGGGCTAATTGCGGCAGGTGCGGCAAACCAGGCGAGACGTTGCCGCTCCTTCAGCGACGAATCGAAAGGACATTCTCCACTAAAGGACTTGTCACACTATTATCTGTAGAAAGTAAAAGGGTAACATTCGTCGAGCAACAAAAATAACATTTGTCTTGCTACAAAAAAAAAAAAAAAAATCGTTTAAAAAAAATTAAAAGTTATTCGAGTTTTAGGTATTATCTTACACGCAACTGATAATACAATAAAGATAATTAAACCTGTCGTAGAAGAAAGTTAACTGGTTGACAAATGAATTTGTCTCTACAATTGATTTCATTACAACACAAGATGAAGACCATCTTTCCCATCACGCATCTGGTTGAGGCAAGTGCTTTGCTCGAGTAAATATATTTAAAAAAATAATAATAAACATAGCGAATTCTTTTTAGCTGTAGTATAACACATAGCTATAGTAACATTTAGTTTAAGAAATTTCTGAGTATTATAAAATTAAGGTAAAAGTTAAACATATCTGTAATTTTCTGCTCTTACTCCACTGCCAGCAGGCTACTACTCGATACTGAGATCTATCTAAAGAGTCAGGTATAATATTTTACAATATCGATATAGTAAGACGCGATGTAAATACAATTTTCAACTGTAAAGTGCTACACTCGCACAAGGCACTTTCCGTTACTAAATAAAATCTTTCGATACGAGTAACGTCTATATACAAAATATTACAATAACAATATTGGAAAAAACCCCAGTACCACAAAAATATATAATATTCATTGTGCTCTTGGTATTGT
The DNA here is from genome assembly GCA_036971475.1 of Prosapia bicincta. NCBI lineage: Eukaryota > Metazoa > Arthropoda > Insecta > Hemiptera > Cercopidae > Prosapia > Prosapia bicincta. The sequence goes on along the minus strand of JBAIZL010000001.1, from coordinate 310,670,785 downwards.
ATATGTACAAAGTAGGCTATACGAGGAATCCCCCTCCCCCAAGCACATGCTTTTTTTACAACAGAATAACAGATATTTCCCTTATCTAGAGACCATGTTTACATGGAGTTTAGAATCGTTTAGAATGGTGAAATCAACTAAATTATGTAAATACTAGCAAACACTTACTTAGGTTAGTTTATTAGGAACGGCAGAATATTAAAAAAATGTATAAATATGCAAAGAATAATATTAATTATTGTGAGAATTAAAATTTGTTTTATAAGGCCTTTAGGACGCACAGTAAAGTTAAGGCAAATATAAGGTAAAGAGAGTGTATGACGTTGATGCACCTTGGACGTACAGTCATTCAATTAAAAAGTACAGATTATACCAAATTATACTTAATTAATTCAGAACCAAAAAACATTCGCAAAAGTACGTTGCGAATAAATACATCTAACTAACATTGAATTCCTAAGGAAATTTGTCCATAAATTAACCTGAAACTTAATTTCAAATATAATACCAACGCTCGTACTTCACACACGCACGCGCACGACCACGTTTATATAATAACATTACAATTATGCTATTAATACAACACTGCACTGATCGCTGTGACATCCCAACAGCTGTTAATGGCTCTAGTTTATGGTTGAAACGTTTATGACAGAATCAAATTGCACGCGACCTTTAATGGCAGCATGTTTGCTCATAAAATATTGACACTCTTAGGCTGTTCCAATCGAACTGAAACTTAGTAAAGCATCATATTGAAAGCGCATTATCAACGTTATGCGATAAAAAAGAGAAATAAACACAATAAAAAATAATTAAAAACCATGTGGACAAGATTACTCTCCATGTATCCTTGAATAATTACGTGTGTTATGTGCGAGCGATAAAAGTGAAAGACTACTTTATTTTGATAAATTAAATGTATATATATATATATATATATATATATATATATATATATATATTATAACTTAACTGTTGTTATAATTAAATTTATATTATAATGTTATTTATTTACCTTACCTATTTAATGTCCCACCTTCAGGTTTATAAAGAATTAACAATCTATAACTTTTTAAACATCACTTGCATTTATTCTCTTAAATTAACTCTACACATTATTCCAAATTTATATTAATATTTTGCAGTGACAGGATTGATATCTTAACTAATATTACAATGATAAAAGGTGGACTTCTGAGGTTTTAGCTTTCTAATAAAATAACATAACAAAAAAAACAGTATTAAAATTTTATTCTTGCTCTCTGGTCGCTATTACGGGAACTTTGCTTTTTAAATTAGAAATGGTGAAACTAGAAGAATTTTTATAATTTTGATGAAATTAAAATTGTTCTGAACTTTACTAAAATTTAGATGTCTGTTGGCTACACTTATATTCAATTAATACTTATTGTTCTGAAGAGCTGCTTGAATCTTGGCCTTTGTTCACTTCAGCGCTTACACTTGACACAAAAAAACTTACTTTCTTAATATTTTCAAAAAAACTTTTACGTCGCACTTTTTAAATTTTACTGATAAAAAATCTTTACTTAATTTAACAATTTCTCCATTTACAACACTTCCATCCTGGTCCCACCAATCCGCCTGCCTTCTTCTGAGACTCTCTTCAAACTTCCTTCTTCTCCTGATCATTTAGTTTTTATGAAATCCCTAATCTCTCCCACTACCAATGTGTTCTTTGTAAGTTTCCACAATTAGCTATCTAACAGTACACGGTTATTTTCCCAGGCTATATAGGTCGCTGTATTTTCCCGTCTCTTAACCACTTTGGATCCTCTCTATTGTCTATTGTTGCGGCACGCAGCTTATAGCTTTCCCGGTAAAGGATAATGGATGGTACCTGCTTTGTCGGCACTTTACAAAACTAATCGTGTCTTTCTTTGCTAATCCTACAGATAATTATTTTAGCAACTAACTGAATTTACTCTAAAGCCTCGTACTTTATGTTGTAATATATACCTATATATTATGTACGTATGTGTGTGGACGTGTGTGCATATGTGCGCGCAATTAATGCAGTTCCAGTAATTAAAGAATAAACTGAGTTTTTAACAACAACCTGAAGATGTCAATGACACGTGACGAAACATGCGACTATCCTTAAAAGAAACCCGAACATAAGCTATTAATCTTTTACTTTTAAAATTCAAAAAGGGAATGTTGTATTTACTGCATCATTTTGTTTAAACTGTTTAAGTTGAAAAATTAATTACTGTATTGTTAAAAAAATCCAGGTATTAGGGTCAAACACACACACTTTCAATTTATTGTGAAAAGCAGGTTTTTATAAAATTCTGCAATAGAAAATTTAAAATATTTTATTGAACAATTTATTATTATAAAAAATCAACGATAATAATTTTTTTTTTAAATGTTAATAGCCCTATATAAACTTTCAACGTATGTTTTAGTAAACAACACAAATACGATCATTTTCATTATTCTTATGTATACTTTGTTTGAAATGTAATCATTTTCAGATGTAACCAAAAATCAACTGAACTAAAAAGGTTTGGATTTTGTTGACTTTGAGGATGGTTACTTTGCAACCGAAACGCACATACGATTAATAGAATGTACTGTGTTAAGACGGTATTTTGTGTTATTTACTATAAATTACGTAATCATTTTGTAATTTTTTTTAATGTATGCTTTTATATTGGTTTAGTGCTTTTCAACAAAATATTTGTAATTGATAAATTTTCTATTGTATAGCTTTATAAAATACTTTTTCTGAAGTAATTTAAAAGTCTGTTTTATTAAGAATGAATAAGATTAATAAAAAAAACTTTTGTTGTTAGAGATTATAAAATCACAGCATTTTATCCCAAAATATCGATTAAAGTACTGTAATTTAACAATATTCTAACATGGTACAATATTTACAATATAATATAATTTGTATATCATACTTCTTATGATGCGTTAAACTCACCCACACAACATTAATTATAATATCATTTAATGTGGTTTTAATTTAGCTTTGTTTAGTTTGAAATAACGAATGTCTTGTACAAACATCAGTGACCGAAACATCTGGCAAGACAGATGCATTCTGAAACTGTTTATTCTAATTAGTTGAGTCAGCTGGACCGCGGGCTGTTAGCCTATAATCCCGATACAACCATCGCCTACTTAATCAAATGTTTCAAACAGAACGACGCACCACAACACCCGACCATGAAGGGACGCATCCGTGCGACGGTTGGGGATCCGTTGGGACATTCCTGCAACCCATCATTATAACAAGAACCTCTGTTTGAATCGCGTACAAAAAAACTGCTTGTAAGAAGCATGTGAAAAGGAACCTGTACCACTCGAACACGCCCCAGAGAGGAAGGAAGTACTGTACAAGAAAGGGTTTAAGATCCGGTCGTGTAATCGCCCCGAACAATGGGGGTTAAGCGTAACCTGAAATATGTGAGGAGTATTTACTTAGCGCGCAGAGGGGGGAGAGATAAGGTGGGCGTGAAGGGTCGTACATTAATTAGCAGCAAGGTCAAGAACTGGACTAACGTATGCAACTGTCGGCGTGTTCCCATGACCGAACACTCCCGAGTTTAGGCGGGACCGTCTTGGTGTTGTGGAAAAACGACAAGTTATACAAACATTCGACGCATACGTATCGACACGCCACACAAAGATTTAATGCAGTACTAGTAAAAGAAAACTTCGAAATAGAGGTGAAATATACAAGTGTATTTTGTGTAAATATAGGCTAACAGTGTCCTTTCTTTGCAAGTTATATATTTATCCACTGCTTATAACTTCCCTATCCGCCTCTCCTATCCAACAGTTAGCTTTGAATTATTGTTTTAGTCTTCCATTTTGCAGAGTATGAGATCCTGATCTTTTAACAGGTTAATATATATATATATATATATATATATATATATATATATATATATATATATATTAGGGATGGGCCGATTCCTAAAATTTTCGATTCCGATTCCGATTCTAAAATTTTCCTTTCGATTCTCGATTCTTTAGTCGATTCTCGATTCTTTCAAGCTATATTAGCTTACATGCTAGTTCTCTAATAATTAATTTAGTTAACATCTTGGTCATATGGCAAAACCTTTTAAAAGTTCTGTTTTAATGTAATAAGCTACACAAAACCTTCAACCTTGAGAGTGATATCTGTCTATAATATAATTTATTAAGGTTAAGTTTCGGAGGAATAATACAGTGTTTCTGTTATCCATCTATTCGCTCAACCGTCATGGCCACGGTTCCGACGGTGACGGTTAATCGAGTTTTTACTGTACTTTTTTGTGTTTTGTTCTGACATTTAGTGAGAGAGAGAGAGAGAGAGAGAGAGAGAGACGAGCTATCTCAAACGACCAGAAATGGTTACGATCTTGATTGCTGTTGCTTCATAAATAATAATATTTTCGTTTACTTTAATCATTTAATTCATTCAAATCAACTAATACATAAATAAGACATAGTTGGTAATTAATTATTTTTCCACACAAATATAATAAATTTTGGTAATACATTTTGTTTGGTAATAAATTACTCCACACGCATATTTTAATAGTTAACAAAATAGGAATCAGAATCGACGCTTTTATGAACGAAGAATCGAGTATCGACGATTCCTCGATACCACCTAGAATCGACGATTCCTGGAATCGAGAATCGGAATCGGCCCATCCCTAATATATATATATATATTCCATTTTTCAGGATAACGATGCTTGCTTCTTACGCTCGCGCGCACGCACGAACTCGCGCGCTACATTATTCATTAAATCTGTTACACTACATTATTTCTACAAATATAATAAACTAATTATATCTATTCGTGAAATCTAATCAATTTCAACACATTTTGCGGCATGAAGTTGGCATCGTCAAGGGCCTACTGCCCGGCGCAAAATGATTGCATTTTTTTTACGCAATCAATGATTCCTCAGAGACACTGATGAAGATAGCCACTACCGATTGAAAACGTTATGTCTCAGTACGTTTTTCCAAATTCACAAAACATAAATTGACATTCGGTTAGTCGTAGCTTGGAAATCAAATTATGTAAACACAATTTATTAATTACTGAAGATGACTTTGCCAATGAAACAATATCAGAAAATAAATTACTGTTTGAGTTGGTTTACGTTAGTCTTTAATTAGAAGTCTCTTTCTCAGCATGTTTGTACATTCGTCCTTTTCTATCTCTCTCTCTCTCTCCGCCTCCCCTATGCCTCCTCCATATCTCTTCAGTATATTTGTTGATTTGTTCCAACATAAATTATTTGTTTGTTCAATATTTAAAAGCCAAACAGAACATTTTATCGTTGTAAATGTTTGTAGCATTAGTCAGTTATTATTAATATACGAAATACAATCTCCTGAGAATCCTAGCTTAGTCAATCTACCCTTAGGTGGCACGTTTTGGATTATCTCCAATATTCCCTACTGCTAATTTACTTACAGTGAATAAGAATATAATGGTAGTACGAAAAGATGGCGTTGATACGAAACGAGCCCATTTAAGTGCAGCTTCACAAAGCTAAGAATGGCAGGAGGTTGTATTCAATTTTAAATATTTTATTATTTGCCTGAAATATTAATGTTTTATGATAAACTTTGTGTAAAATATAAAACGTAATTATAAATCATGTTCACACTCGCAGAGATTATTGTTAAATAAAAGCGGTTGACTTGCGAGTCAAGTACAACTATTTATTTACACAGGCAACGTTTCAATAACCGGTAAATTATCGTCTTCAGGCCTTATTCCTCCTGAACTATATTCAAAATTAGCGCCGTGACATAACCTTAGTGTATTTATGATACCAATGCATATACGCTTTCATTAACTCACAGCGCCTTTGTCTCATTGAGTTTATCGCTAGCACACATGGACAAAGGCGCTGTGAGTTAATGAAAGCGTAAATGCGAAGTTATCATAAATACACTAAGGTTATGTCACGGCGCTAATTTTGAATATAGTACAGGAGGAATAAGGCATGAAGATCCGTTATTGAAAAGTTGCCTGTATAAATAAATAGTTACACCTGACTCGCAAGTCAACCGCTTTTACTTAACAATAAAATGTAATTATTTCCCAATTCCGAAACTGTTCTTAAAAATCATATATAAAGGTTACTTTAGTAAAATATTAAACAAGATCGAGTCTTAAAATTCGTTTCATGTCGTCCTTACAACTTGTTGACAAGTTCAGTAACGAATTCACAAAGTGGAATTCTGTTTGTGTGTACAAAGTAAGAGAACTGTCGGATCCCGTTGGAAATCAAAGTAGCCACACAATATAATCGGTGACGTTTCCGTCAAAAGGAAAAGAGAGGAAACGCAGCCGGACAGGAAGGAGATAATCGATGATGACATTCCTCAGGCTTGCTGCCGGACAATTAGCCGAGATCGGCCACTCCCCTCTCCACCGTCGATACAACATTCAATTTGAAATTAATTTTGCCACAGCAAAAACAAAACTGGATTTCGATTTTTTACGTTCGGCAATCAATGACGGTTAGCTTCTAATCGACTTCTGGAATTATGATCGCTGATTGACGTTTAGATAAGAAGCGGTTTGTTTTTATGAATAGCATCAATCAATCACAGCAGCCACTGACAATCCTAATGCGATTGTCTCCTTCAGTTTGCTCATTTTTGCACTCAGTAAATAATCCTTCTGACCCAAAATTTAAAAACTACAAAAGCTTTAGAAAGGAGAAATAAATTTGATATGAACATAGATAAACTCCTAATTAAAAGTAAACATTAATAAGAATCTAAAACCTCAACAAAGATGAGGAACATATACAGCTCCAGTGGATCCCCTCACACTGCGGCATCGATGGCAACGAAAAGGCAGATATATTCGCCAAGTGAGCAGCAAAAACGGCTCCGGTTTTCTTACCACAGTACTCCCTGAAGAAATGCCTGAGTGCTGGGAAAGCATCAGTCACAGGAGTATGGATCCATCGTTGTAGAGAGGAAACCAAAGGTCGAAACCTCTATGCCATACAAAAAGAACCAAATGACCTAAAGATGGATCAAAGAGTTCCTAGATCCACAGCCGCCTTTGGAGTACGAGCAAGGATCGGACATATTGTGACTGAGACCTACCTTTTCAAATTTAATTTAAGTGAATTTCCTCTCTGCTGGGGCAACTGTAGAACAGAAGAGGAGATCCTGGAGCATATCCTCCTGCGATGCTTCTCACAAATTTCATCAAGAGCAGCTTTGCTAAGAACAATATTATCTAATAAACAGCTTTGTACCTTGGCAACAGCATTTTATGGACATCGGACCATCGCAGTCACATGACCCTGGACGTCCGCAGCAAGAAGTAAGTAATAAGAGTCTGAACTTTGGAGAATTGAAAACGTATTTAACATGAACTGTCAAAAATCGAGAGAGTAACAGATGGTAAACTGGTGAAATGAATGAAAACAAGGCAAAAGATGTGAACAAAGGGATCTACTGTATTAAAAAATGAAAACAATAAAGCAAAATAGAAAACTAAAACACCCACTGTCTTTCTACCTTTTTCTCACACTTTACATTTATGAAGGAGCTCTTGGAGCGTTAAAATATTTAAGTTGAGAGTCATAACATTTATGAGTTATGTATATTTCCTTAACTACCTCGGTTAAACCGGAACCCGATTAATCGGGGCTCGGATAATGGAGGCTCTACCGTAGCTGTATTCCTCTTACATATTCCCATATGTTAAAGTGTCGAGGCTTAAGTTAAAGATGGATGTGAATAATATAATAACAGCAAACAAACGTGTTCCAGATTTTGGACAAGAACTTGTATAGGCCTAGTACTTTGTTATATTGTTTCAAGTGTTTGTTACTTTGTGGTCTTTACATACTATAAGTTTCATATATAATTCTTTATCTGTTTATGCCTAACTAAAAATGTAGCCTACTATGTTATTTTGTTACTGAGAAAAAATGTTTAAAGTAACATAATGTAAAGTTGCTATATACCAACCACTGCTCATGTAAGGGCAACAGGTACAGTACGCCTGTACATTTCAGGTTCGGTAGCAAAGACTAAACTACACCTGTTGAACATCTGTCAAACCGATCGTACAGCTCTCCATATATGACGATTGCATACTGCAATGTATACATAATATTCAGGTTCATGTTATCAGTATAAAACCCTAATAACAATCCTTTTACTGTCAAGTTAGAATTTAGCCATATTGCTAAACGATTTAATGACATGTAGTTAAACAGATGTATAGGATGTAATGAATTGCAATAAATGTTACAGTAAATAAAAAGCAGTATTTCTAAAAGTTTATACTGCAACATTCATCCAAAATATGGCTACTCATAAACTATTCTCGCACGTAGACTATGTAGCTTAATTGTTAATTACTTAGTACCCTTTAGTAGAGCCTTCCGCTCAGGAAGAAATGTTGAACAATATGTGTAGAAATATAAATTATATACGTTGTACAGTGTTAATTTACACGGTTAGCCGGTTTCATGATTTTTATTTAGGTATATTTTAATATTTTTTGTGGCTTACCCATTAATTTCAAGAGAAAGAGAGTTAAATATGAGGCCCTGAGATGAACAGTATATCAATGTGCTAATCAAAGAATAAAGTATGGTGAAAAGAAGAAATCGGGAACTGTCCCCTTGACGAAATCCTTGCATTCCTCTACCAGCACAGTAGACAATATTGTCGTTTACCTAGATTTCAGCATGAAGAAACCACTGTCTACTAAATACCGACTTTTAAAATGGCTCCCACATTCTCATAACTAGGACAAGATTAGCGGTGAAACATGTACGTATATGTTTCCTTCCAATCGGAAGAATTTTCGGTGCCAATAACACAAACCTATTGGTTAGTTCGAGGTTTATCTATCCTACGATTATTCTGATAAGACCATATTCGCATAGTAACGTTTTCACGCGATTTACGACTCTCTATCTGACCACTCAAGGCAATCTCCAAGAAAAACAAAATAATGGATACTTTTTATATATAATAGAACTACATCTACAGTGATTCGAAGGCCTTCTCCCTATTGAACTCAATAAGCACTTATAAGCACTCTGTTTATTCCTTGTTACTTATACATACTGAGTGCTTTACATAGTCTGTGAAGAAGACACGCTCTGTCAGTTCACAATAAACTCTAACAGCAGATTATAATGGGTTAAATGTGTTTGCATAAATGCATATTAAACACTAGTCTTTTGTTCCAACTCATTTACGCATGAGCAAACAAAAACTACTTCGAGATAATCTTTGAAACGACGTACCAACAAACAATACTGTTTGTCCTTTTTTACAGTTGTTCTTCAGTACATAAAACGAGAAACAAATGGAATCAAGCAGTATATACACCGAAATGAAAATAAATGCAAAATTATAAAAATAATTTTAGAAAAATCTCGTTTCAATAGTGACATTTTCATGATCTATTATTGAGTAAATATCTGTCAACCTTGTTTTAAAATACTCATTTTATAAATTTATTAAATGTTTACTATTTTAAAAGAACTAACCTAATTTACTCGCTGCAAATATGTAACTAATTTTAAACTCAAATTTCACAAACCCTGACCTTTATCCCTGGGCCTGGTTTTGTTGTTCCAGAGTCTTTCGGATCTGATCAAGCAGGATAACGTTCTACGATCTGCCTGGTGTTTTACAACTTCCTAAGAAAAAAAAGTTTGAAAATCCATTTCCTTCCATTATAAGCGCCCAACACCTTAGGTAGTTTTATAAGCGAGATGAACCAAGCGTTAGCCTCCATCCAGTGTCTTCCTCTTGGTTCTTTGGCTTCAACAACCTCTCCAACAACTTCTTACCGACTACAGAGCACTTCACCAACATTTGCTTGGTTACAACTTTATTTCTTACTTTATCTCTTTTAATATTCTGAATAAACGTTAAGCACAATTTTTAAAATAAATATACTTTTTTCATCTTTTCCAAGCACAAAAAAGTGAAAAGTACAAAGGTGTATATTCGTTACAAGAAAAAGAATTCTACATACTATCCTACCTAATTAAACCGATCTTAAGTATTTGCGAATATTCTTTTCATTTCATATTTGTTCTGTTTTCTAACCTTTAAAACTTTAGCTGTTTGTGATGTTCGCGCTAATATATTTGATTTTAATTTTTTTATCCTAACACATTACACCCAGTACTGGTTATCAGTCTGAAATATCCATCACATGTTGGTATAAAACCATAAATGGAACAATGCTTTATCATTGATATATCATATATATATATATATATATATATATATATATATATATATATATATATATATATATTTACACTCAAGTTAGCCGTAACAAATAAACTAGGCTATATAAAATACAAATACAAGGTGTTTGTTGCTCAGATGTACTCAGTTCCGTCTGCTAATGTATCGGCACGAAATTAATACTCGGTGCCTCCAATTATCGTCCAAATTACACACGGTTTCCATCAAATTTACGATTCGTATAAAACAGGTTACTCGATGATGTTAGGTTAGGTAGGATTTAATGAATTTTACAATAAACGACCGGATGCCGCAAGAGCACACGACCGGACCCGGTCGACGTCACAAGTAATCATCAACGCTACAGTGAGCTGTTAAATTAATCGTATATAAATTACCATTTTGAAACGCAAAGATACCATCAACAACAGAGGTAGATATATTTTTATGCGTTCTGTTTTTACAGCGGCCATTATGTTCTTGCATAATCAGCTGACACGGCTGACGATCTAGCCACTTCTTAGCATTAAGGTCACTCGGTATTTGGCAAACACTGAGCTAAAGTAAAATACGATTTTAATGTTAAAATTACTAAGAATATTTAAATGCTTAAAAATAATACAAATTTAGTAATTTATAATTATTTTTAAAACTTTCTCTCTGTACATAGGTCTGTTTCTCTCTCTCCTAACTACCTTACTCTCTCTATACCTCGCTCCCTCCTTCTCTCACCTCTAACTACCTAGCTCTTTCTCTCTCCCCCCATTTTTCTCTCTCTATATGAATGTCTCTCGCTCTGTGTATTTTCAGCTATTTATTTTCAAATGTTTAATATATATAGACCTATATATATATATATATATATATATATATATATATATATATATATATATATATATATTGTAGTCCTATTTAGTTCCTATATTGAGTAGAATAGACTATTCATTGGTCTCCTTTTTTCAACCTTTTTAAAACAAATAAACCAGGTGGAAATGTAAAGATCTATCCACAGTTAAATCCTATGGAACTGATCCTGGTAAACACCTCTTTTACCCGGGTTGAAGTCTCCTTCAGCTAAGAGACCCTATCCATTACAATATACCTTTTATTTCCAGTTCAAAGAGAGAGTTAAGTCCATCCCTTAGTCCTGTCAAATCCCATCTCCTTCCTTATCCTTGCCAAGGTGTCAAACGGAGCCACGTGTTTAAGGCCTCGATAGAGATTCAGTGCGCGACCATAGACACGTAATGTTATGACCCCTAACCAAAGAGGTTTTTTTATCTCCCTACCTTAAATCCTATCTCTATTAACAACTCTTTGTAAAGTTTCGTATACGGTAACAGCTAAAATGAATGGTTGGTCAGCTTAAAAATGTACATAAGCAATAACGCCGGCATGAGCAATTTGCGCCTGCGCAGAAGCGTGATGCCCGAGTTGCAGTGTAGAAAAATACTGTGTTTAACTTTTTGGGGGTTTTGTTAAGTAAGATTATAACGATATAAATAAGAGACTGCAATAAAACATCGACATTAACTGAAGTTTCGTTGATTCCGTACATTTGTGTTTAACCTTGCGTAATGTCAGTACAGCTTCCAATCAGAAAGTTACCCTCCGTACGCGCCATGATCCTAAGAGATGATTTCTTTAAAATAATTTCTCGGACAAATAAAACTTATTCTGAAACATCTACTGAAGTTCTACAAATTTTACATTTAACTCTAAAGGATTTTGAAGGAAAGTGTAAAAGATTCGCCCAAATCCCCAATATGTAAAGTAACTTACACATGCACAGGCGCATTCAAGTACATTTTGATGCGCCATTTTGTTTATCGAAACTTTTGACACATTTTTTTGATCAAGCAATATTTTTATTTTCAACCAACAGGCTACGTATAATTAATTCTTCAATAAATTTAAAAAAACAAATTTCACAGCTTATACAAACGTGACAAACAAATAAAGCACAATAAATTATTTAAAAAATTATATTTCGAAAAATATAGACTTGTTTTTTTTTTGTTTTAAATAATTTTTGGGCTTGTATTTTATTACTATATTTTTAAATTATTAGTGATTTTCTTAAATTTTAATTAGCAAATTTTCGCTTTTTGTATTGTAATGAAGATAGACCAAGATTTTAAAATTTATGGATAATATTCTAAGCTTTTGACTATGGTTTTATATTATTATAACAGGAAAATCTTTCCTGAAATAAGATACATTTCTATTTACCAACCAAACGAAATGTGTTGCCAGGAATGTATAGATTCGGTTTTGTTGTGTCACCTTTAGTATTTTCTTATCTGCCAAGCTTTAATCACCCCACAAACCTTAAAACACAATAAAAAAAAACGTAAAAAACCTGGGTTGTTTCAAAAATTAAGATATAAAGTCGTTTCTGAAATATACGTTCGCACACCATAAAACTGTCATAAACTTCAACAAAATACGTCCCAACGAACCCAAGTGTTTCTAAGCGCTTCGTGTTAGTTTAGTGGCCGAGAATAAAATTAGAAATTCACGAAAACTCGACGAAATGATCAGCTGTTTAGGTCTTCATGCATACCGAACACACAACTCACTTCCATTACTCCTTGATCAGATATTACAGTTAAGATTATGGGGTTTTTAACTTTTATAATACAATTTACTTCTGAAATGTCTAAAAATTCCTACATATAGAATCAGTTGGCACAAGACCAAACTACACGTTGTAAACCCATTTTATTGCCATCCAAAGGCCTCCTCTAACCGTCCATACAATGCTTTATGGCACCACTACAGGTTAGTTTTATGGACATATCGATCATTCTATTATCCTCAGGTGATATATGTAACTCGTTCTTTAACCTTTCCGGCTTGAAATATAAATTCTGGACCCAATGCTCAATATATATTGACATTACTCATTATTCATAGATAATCAATTCATTACTTCTGTAGGATATTTAAAAAGTAGCATTATTAGATTCCAATTTCACTTGAGCTACTAGTTTTTCACTAAAAACACTTGGAACATAATGTAATATGTTACAATTGACTATTACATACGAAGGAAAGTAAGTTGACAATACTATGTAGCATTTACGTTTTTAGTTATTCGCCAGGTTGTTTTGACTACAACAATTCTTCAGGTCGTATCTGTCACTTGTACGATTAAACCCATCACAAAACACTGGAGAAAGTTAATTAAAGCGCTTAGAAACAAGAAAACTATGATAATCTCTATGGTCATGTCCCTAAAGAACGCAAATCTTGGGCTATGATAAACCCGAACGCCTTTTCTATCTTAGCTGGCAAAATACCTTTTTAATTTTATTATACTATAATGTGCCGAATAAGTGTATTGATTTATTCTTATTGTTTATCTTAATATTATATATATTTCAGTACAATTTTTTGCCTTTCCTAACGTTACAATATCCTCCTCTGTTGACGCGTTTCGAAGTATCTCTATTTTCAAAACTTAAACAGTACTTTTAGATTTTAAAAATGGAGTTACTCCGAAACGCGCCAACAGAGGAGAATATTGTCTAACGTTTGGAAAGGCAGAAAACTGTACTTAAATAAATAGAAATATTCCTAACAGAAATGAAGATGAGTATATTAAGAATTTCAATCTTAATAATACCCCCCATAAACAATAGGTAGGCTAAGAATGTAAAGCTTCCTAGTCTGGAAATGATCATCGCTTGTCCAATATCTACGTATTGTCTAACGGGGGACGTGGACCAGCTACACTCATAATGTCATGAGTAAGCTTCGGAAAGGACGTTTCTAGTACAAGACATAACAAGGATACCTGTTCGACGCAGCTCGTTAATGAACGAAAAGAATTAAAATCTCTACGAAGACATTAGGAACCGTGACAGCTTCAGAACGGTTCAGAAAAACCGTATAATTCATAAAAACTATCGTTGGACTAAGAGTGACCGAATTTTGTAAACGTAACCATTACGATCTGTTTGACTGAACAAATTAAAGAAAAAGGGGCGTTGATTTACTCAAATCAGGAAAACCGATACCATACGTTTCCAGGACATTCGAGACGTTTCCAAGGACGAAAGCAGGACACCGAAAAAGTAGGCTACTCGTCAGATCTATTTACGTCAGGTCATTCCTCGAGAGACTGGTTCCTTGACGTTTCCTTTTTTAGATTCAGCCGCTTCCTGCTGCTCGCATCGAAACCTGTTCGATTCGTTGCATTTACCAAACAGTTTTCAGGACTGTATCACTTTGCAACAGGTGGGATACGCGGATATATAGAGGAGGGAGTTAGGAAATAAACCAGCTAATTGCGTTTTAGAAAGAAATTTAGATCCGTAATTTTCTGGCTGTGGAAAGAATTACAGCGGATTGGTACAGGATTCTCGTTGCCACATTACGGTAAATACTTTGTCCTCGCCAAGGTTTTACGTTGCAATAAAGATCACGTTGTATTGTAGCCAGAAATTTCTAAATCTTTACTACAGTTTGTTAGTGACTAAAGTAAAACTATTTCAGTTGTAAATTATATTATTTAAAAGTATCGCATAACAAACACCATATTATCTTTAGTTTGGACAAAATAAGTGCATTCTAGACTTACCCCTTGTTATCAAGCCTTAAAGGCTGTTTTAAAAGTTTATACAGTTTTCCCTTTTGACCGTATACTTCGGCGATACTCTCTCATGGTTATATGTCTCGCGCTTTTCCTTACATCTACTTCGCCCTCCGTTATGACTTCTTCATTCTCTCTACCCTCTTTCCCTACAAGACTCCGTTCTGTGACTCTGGATGTTACTACTCATTCTACTCTCTTTAACTTCACCAGAAACTCACAGAAAATTTAAATGACCTTTCTGAAGTCCAATGTTATCCCGTCAACATTCCCTAAATATTTTACTTCCTCGGTTTTCCTAATTTTAATATTAGAGTCTGTCACTCTATTCTTCGTCTCTATCACTTTAATTATGAATTTTTTCTGTAGGCTTATATTGTTATTTGCACAATTTGTTGCAACTCCGTTCCTTGTTTACTCTTCTTTCAACTGCCCCCATCATTTTATCTTCTCCAGCGTGAGCGACAACCAATTTGTCATGGCTCCGACAGAGAGTCTACTTCATACACGCGAACATGCACGCGTGAACCCCCCACTTTATCCTCTTCCAGGGTATTGTTCTCCTCGACCTATCCTAGCTTCATTCGAAATCCTTTCCTATTCTTTATGTCATAATGTGCGATTGCCTTAAAAAAAAAAAAAAAAATATAGACAATACGTATATAAACAAGTTTATATAATATTTGTAAAATTCAATTCGTATAGAGGCCACCTATGACAAATTTTATTTAAGGGACTTTTTATTTTATGATTACAATAAATATAAATATGTATATACATATGACATAATCATAATATTAAGTGGCAAAATAGAAAACGAAATATCCATTTTCCTCTTCATACAGTATATAGTGTTGCTATTATTTTTGCTTCTAATTTATGAAGCCGATAGTGGTCTATGTAATTTCTAGTTCAATCCATCTCTTGTAATCCTTCGTTATTGCAAGAAACCTATCTCAAGTAATGGATTTCTAGCCATTGGAAAGTTGGCTCAGTGCCAAAGTGCTGTATTTCAAACTTGTAATCATTCAGTTCGAGACATCAACGTAGCTATACTAATACACTATAAACACACAAATTGTATTTGAACTTGATTTATGAATAAATCTATTTTATTAACGATTGAAAATGTGTACAAGATATATATCAGGAGAGTGTGGGCTATTAGAAAGAATTGAAAAAAATACAATACATACAATGGTACATTTTCAACTCTGCAAAAAATCAGTCGAAATATGCTTTTATAATATATACACAATTTTCTGAAAATAAAAAGTCATACAAAATGTAGAAGTTTTCGCTAAGTACTTCTAAATTGCACAGTTTTGTTTTAAAAAATCCTTATATTAGCTAACACTCTCTTATATATATATATATATATATATATATATATATATATATATATATCGCAATATGTATTCTTGTGTATTAATAAAGAACATAAGTCAAAATACAAATACAAGAATTATAATTGAATTTACAATTCAAAGCTTTTCGTTGGCTAACAGTACCAACATCATCAGGAATATTAAACAGTTAATTAATAAGTTGTTTAATATTCGTGATGATGTTGGCACTGTTAGCCAACGAAAAGCTTTGAATTGTAAATTCAATTATAATTCTTGTATTTGTATTTTGACTTATGTTCTTTATATATATATACACGCCCCTATATATCTTGTACAAATGTTAAATCGTTAATAAAAATACGTTTTTATCCATCCAATGTCAATATAGTTTTTTTCTAATTTGGATTCAATAATTAAATTATAAAATTTGTGGGGTCCAGCCGGATTCGAACTGAGAATCTTTATGTTCGAAATCTAGCGCGCCTTGGCACTGCGCCAATCTTCCAATACTTAGAAATATATATTTCTCAAAGATATATATGAATTCTTTCCCCCATCTCGTTGTCGTCGAAACCTCCATTGTACAACCTTAAACTGTTGCCATGGTTACCACAGAATATCATAAATAGTACAGGTAACTAAAATAAAATGTCTTTATTTCCCTCAGTAGGAATTTACTTGAAACTATTTTTATATTAGGTCTATTTGTTTTTGAGAGTCTACTTTCGTTCTGGAATCAAGAAGCAATAAATAGTTACCCGACATAATCTTATTCGTTTGTAGGAAAACAAATATATTTACAAACTTTGTATTTATACAAAAGCTCTCCGAAGTTAAACAAGGACGAGCCGAACCTTTCTCTTCCTCGTGTGTATTTACCAAAAGGAAAAAAAAGGACAAGACATGACGGCTGTTAAGGACAAAGAGGCTGGAAGTGTACCTAGCCATTATGAGGATGTTCCCAAGCTGCCGGAGCAGGTGATCCGCCCTTACGGACGTTTAGGCCGAGATTTAGTCTCCCACGATCTCCGATCGACACCTGGAGAATAGAGAAACTCGAGACTTCGTGGCTCAGGCATTTTACCTTCAGTGTGTTCAATGCTATATGTCGATCATAAGACTAGATACATTTTATGAAAACAAAATATTGTTAATTCCAGAGGAACCTTTAGAGTTTGGCGAAGACGAGGATCTGAAGTGTAACACAACTGAACGGGACGCGCATTTATACTAATTACTGGCTATTTATTAACAAAAGCGAGATTTAGAAACGTAATAGTATTATCACAGTAAATATTTACTATATGTCTTTATTTTATAAACACACGAGCGAGCCCGTTGCCAGCATGAGGACGTGAATTATACTGATTCAACTCACTGAGTTCTAAATAACTATTGACAGTGTTTAATTGTTACTTACTAGCTGACTAAAAGTCAATGAACGGTCAGTTAACTTTAGCTCAACTTAGAGTAGTCGATGGAGAAAAGTGTGACAATAAAAGTTATTTATTGAAGTGCATTCGGATATACAATATTTGTTGTATATTGTTTGAAATGTGTTGGAAAACAATTTTATATTGTTGAGTGTTGCCTAGCAACCAATATTGGGAGTTAATTCAATGAAATGTCTTAAGATAAGACAGATGGAAAGTTACATTTTATGATATTTTGAAACTTAAAAATTACATGTTGGAAAAAATGATGTCGCGAGAAACTTTCCCAGGAATGTACTCAACAATTTCCCAGAGTTTCGATCGGATTAGGGGTTTAGTAATGCATAAGGCTCATACATACATACATACAAACATCCATTTACACACACACACACAC
This sequence comes from Prosapia bicincta, assembly GCA_036971475.1. Taxonomy (NCBI): domain Eukaryota; kingdom Metazoa; phylum Arthropoda; class Insecta; order Hemiptera; family Cercopidae; genus Prosapia; species Prosapia bicincta. Next base: position 310,652,755 of record JBAIZL010000001.1, on the reverse strand, counting down.
ACACACACACACACACACACACACACACACACACACACACACACACACACACACACACACACACACACACACACACACACACACACACACACACACATATGATTTCCTAGCAGAGGATAAAAATAAAAAAATCAAATAAGACATTAATATAAACTATTAATAATAATTTCAAAATATACAGCAATATAAAAATTTTAATACGCGCGCACGCGCCAAAAATTACCTTAAAAAATAAGTAAAAATTTAATTTACAATATTTTAAAAATAAATTAAAATTGAACTTAGAATATGCAAATAGGCCTAATGTAACTCGAAAAAATATATAATAAAGGTTTTTAAAAAATTTCAATTTCTGAAGTTATCTTATTTGCATTAAAAAAGTCCCCAGGTGGTAGCCAACAACACTCATGAAGAAAATTGGTACATAAATAAATAAAGACGAAATGAATAATCTCTTTAGATACAAATTTATTAAATGATATTATACTTAATTACCTGCAACTCATGAATTTTACACAAACCTGCTTGTAATTTTTTTAAGGAAAGTTGTACATTCTATTCTTTTAAATTCAAGACAATAATACTGCTAAATGTCTACATAAACTTTATTAAAATAATAATTATTTTATATTCCGTTGTAAAAATGTTTTATTAGTGCCATGGCCAACTACTGGGTGTTACAGCATTAGCAGGTTATTGCAAAAATACCAATTTTGAACCGTTGAGATTATTTGTAAGTTTCAAAATCTGTTGAAGCTCCCTGTTTAATTGTCAATTTATTTTTTATCCTGAAAAAGGAGATGATGTAGTGTCAATGGAAATATATTGGGAAAAATAGTTCCTAATATAATTTTATACACCAAAGAATGTAAATAAAGAAGGACGCCTGTTATAGAGTTTCAAACGTATTAAGTGAAGGCATATATTTACACACCAAAGAATGTAAATAAAGAAGGACGCCTGTTATAGAGTTTCAAACGTATTAAGTGAAGGCATATATTTACACACCAAAGAATGTAAATAAAGAAGGACGCCTGTTATAGAGTTTCAAACGTATTAAGTGAAGGCATATATTTACACACCAAAGAATGTAAATAAAGAAGGACGCCTGTTATAGAGTTTCAAACGTATTAAGTGAAGGCATATATTTACACACCAAAGAATGTAAATAAAGAAGGACGCCTGTTATAGAGTTTCAAACGTATTAAGTGAAGGCATATATTTACACACCAAAGAATGTAAATAAAGAAGGACGCCTGTTATAGAGTTTCAAACGTATTAAGTGAAGGCATATATTTACACACCAAAGAATGTAAATAAAGAAGGACGCCTGTTATAGAGTTTCAAACGTATTAAGTGAAGGCATATATTTACACACCAAAGAATGTAAATAAAGAAGGACGCGTGTTATAGAGTTTCAAACGTATTAAGTGAAGGCATATATTTACACACCAAAAAATGTAAATAAAGAAGGACGCCTGTTATAGAGTTTCAAACGTATTAAGTGAAGGCATATATTTACACACCAAAGAATGTAAATAAAGAAGGACGCCTGTTATAGAGTTTCAAACGTATTAAGTGAAGGCATATATTTACACACCAAAGAATGTAAATAAAGAAGGACGCCTGTTATAGAGTTTCAAACGTATTAAGTGAAGGCATATATTTACACACCAAAGAATGTAAATAAAGAAGGACGCCTGTTATAGAGTTTCAAACGTATTAAGTGAAGGCATATATTTACACACCAAAGAATGTAAATATAGAAGGACACCTGTTATAGAGTTTCAAACGTATTAAGTGAAGGCATATATTTACACACCAAAGAATGTAAATAAAGAAGGATACTTACCTGTTATAGATTTACAAACGTATTAAGTGAAGGCATATATTTACACACATTTTTCTACACGTTTTATCTACATTGTATAGACTTTAATAAGGGATGGAACGAAATCAGCGACAGGCTCCGATTATAATATAGTTTTAAATCAATGTATTAAACACTCTGCAAATGAATTAAGTGTGTAAAACACTGGGAAAAAAGTGTTTTCCCCAATCTCCAGCCGGAGAGGCAGACACGCTAAGGATCAGGACAGAAAGGATCGCTTACCAGATCAGACAAGCCCTTTAACGTTATTGTTCTACCCGCATTGCGCCACGACAGCTCATCAACACGGGGCCAAACTACGATACACAATTAGTTAATCAACTCCTAATGTGTTAATCAATTTAGTTTCAGCGATGGACTTGAACTCGGGTCACCCTGCTGCTCTGTTAACACTCACCTACAAGGGTGGCTAGGGATTGTTATTAGATAGGTGGGATCCTAGCAACTTAAGCGATGATTAATGCCACTTACTATCCTGCATCTCTATATATTACTCCAGTGTTTCCCGAATTGTGACGCCTGTACACAAATATAGCAATGAGAGTAGGCTAAAGACTGTTATATTACAAAGGACTTTCATCTCCGTACATTTTCGCGTCCATTTTAAATTTAACGTAAATATAAGCTAAGTTAATTTAAAAAGCAATACAATTTTTGTAACTTTTTTTCAGTTGTAACAGGATATTTTCCCTCCTTATAGGAATGTATGGAAACCGCGATCCTACCCTAAACAACCCTTGCTTCTACTGAAATAGGATGATTAATTATAAAAAAAACAATTAACTGGACTTAAATGAGGTTGAACTATTAAGAAAGTGTTAAGTAACTCGTTAATACATTTTTGATCAATATTACACATGAATCCAAGAACTGCCTTGGTGTTAAAATTCCGAATTAGATTTACTAGAATTAATCTATCCGAAAGAGAAAATTCAAATTATTTTTAAAATATAAAAACGAACTTAACTCTTGATGATGACTATCATTATTATCAAAGACATTAATGAATTTTGCAAAAACAAGAAAGAGGTACAGCCTACATTGAGCGATGCTAATTTCAACATACTTTTTATTTTAAAACAAGAAAAATAAAAACATTTAATCGCTGAAATATATCTTTTGGGAAGTTTTAGCAAAATAGAAAACATGTTCTCGAAAATGTAGACAATATTTGTATAAACAAAATTCAACAAGTTTGAATTGCAGGTTTATAATTTCGAATTAAAATATAACTAGATTTAGAGGCAAATAATTTAATAAAATTATTTAGAAACAACCATGCGTTACTTAGGTTGTTGTATTAAATTATAAAATTGAAATGTTTAATCATTGTAATCATAAAACAAATTAATGTATTATTAAGAGGCATCGTCCAGCATAACCGAGCCTAGTTACTCCAAGAGATTGATTATTACGTTGCACCGCTATCCAAAGAAATTATAGGCTTACTGTAATTTAATTTATGTTCTACGTTGAAGTTACCGCATTGCGTGAAAGACAATATTACTCCGAACACAAGTAGAGACATGAACTATCGGTTAAGAACGAAGTTATAATGAGGTAGGATGAAGTTGTACAAGGAACAGACAAGACTACGTACTGGCTTACATTACCCACTCCGTACTTTGACCTCGAGGCAGTTAGACAGACGGGTCAGCTTACCTGCAAACAAAAAACATTGTATGTTTTACAAATAAAATACAAACCAAATATAGAGATACAGTTTTTAATACGTTATTATTAATATAATTACATTTAAAACAATATATAATATAATAATAATATATATTATAGTTTTTTTATAATATATTATTTTCTAATACCTTAACGGTAATAGATTATTATGTCTAATATTCTGTAATAACTTGCAATATATTTATTAGGACCTATTTCATAAAATTATAAAAACAAAATTTATAAATAATGAATTTTAAAATTTAAAGCCGTAATGTTATATGCTAATAAATAGAGTTATGTTTTGTTTTGCATTGTATCCTACAGTTGCAGTCTAAAAGGTACAGTGATGTCAATTTTAAGTCGTTAAAATTATAGTTAATTTAATATTTATTAAATACTTTTATAATATAAAGTTATGTTATGTATCGTATGAGTTAATCCTTTATAATTAAAGAAGACTCTAATATTTAAGAAAACTGAAGTACCGGGTTATTTTAAATTTATGTTGAATTCATATCGACTTGTCTTAAGAATTCATGCGTGTCCGATAAGTATGCTAGGAGCTACTTTAAGTATAAAGAGATTTTAATTATTAAATTTATTAAACTGACAATTTAATATTTTATATAAACTAACTTCTTTCATTAAGAATAAATGTTGTTGGCTATGTGCTCCAAATATGCAATGGTGTTTTCGAAAGAAACGGTGCTAAATTCTGTGATTTCATTGTCTTGACGATTATAACGATCTCAATGCTCACAGAAAACCTTTTTAACTTGAATGAAATTATTTCTGTAAGCAATGCAAACGTAACTTTTGTATTTAGTTTGTAATTCCTTTGAAGCCGGTGGTGCGGAGTGATCAGGTACTGGATAGACAGCAGGTGTTGCGGGCGACAGAGAAGGGGTGTGCGCTCTTCTGAAACAACTGTTGGTAGTTTTCACGCAACCTGTTCCGAAGAGCTTAAGCACTAATCACGGCTTTGGCTAGATAAAACTTACATTTTATAACTCTTTTTTATGTTGAGGACAATAGTGTGTATATAGAGCATTCCGTTCTACATGCCACTGCAAAAGCCCGCACATTGCTAAAAATTAGCTTTTGTTAGTACGTTTTAAGATTTACCGATGCGAGTTGGTAGCTTTATACATAAGGGATGATTTTTCGGGCTTCTATCATTAGTAAATTTTATGATTTACCAATGTGAGTTGGTAAATGTAATAATTTTATAAATAAGGGATGTTTTCGGGCTTTTATCATTAGTAAATTTTATGATTTACCAATGTGAGTTGGTAAATGTAAAAATTTTATAAATAAGGGATGTTTTCGGGCTTTTATCATTAGTACATTTTATGATTTACCAATGTAAGAATTTTATAAATAAGGGATGTTTTCGGGCTTTTATCATTAGTAAATTTTATGATTTACCAATGTAAGAATTTTAAAAATAAGGGATGTTTTCGGGCTTTTATCATTAGTAAATTTTATGATTTACCAATGTGAGTTGGTAAATGTAAGAATTTTATAAATAAGGGATGTTTTCGGGCTTTTATCATTAGTAAATTTTATGATTGACCAATGTAAGAATTTTATAAATAAGGGATGTTTTCGGGCTATTATCATTAGTAAATTTTATGATTTACCAATGTGAGTTGGTAAATGTAAGAATTTTATAAATAAGGGATGTTTTCGGGCTTTTATCATTAGTAAATTTTACGATTTACCAATGTAAGAATTTTATAAATAAGGGATGTTTTCGGGCTTTTATCATTAGTAAATTTTATGATTTACCAATGTAAGAATTTTATAAATAAGGGGTGTTTTCGGGCTTTTATCATTAGTAAATTTTATGATTTATCAATGTAAGAATTTTATAAATAAGGGATGTTTTCGGGCTTTTATCATTAGTAAATTTTATGATTTACCAATGTGAGTTGGTAAATGTAAGAATTTTATAAATAAGGGATGTTTTCGGGCTTTTATCATTAGTACATTTTATGATTTACCAATGTAAGAATTTTATAAATAAGGGATGTTTTCGGGCTTTTATCATTAGTAAATTTTATGATTTATCAATGTGAGTTGGTAAATGTAAGAATTTTATAAATAAGGGATGTTTTCGGGCTTTTATCATTAGTAAATTTTATGATTTACCAATGTGAGTTGGTTAATGTAAGAACTTTATAAATAGGGGATGAATTTTCGGGCTTTTATCATTAGTAAATTTTATGATTTACCAATTTGAGTCGGTAAATGTAAGAACTTTATAAATAAGGGATGTTTTTCGGACTTTTATCATTAGTAAATTTTATGATTTACCAATGTGGGTTGGTTAATGTAAGAACTTTATAAATAGGGGATGAATTTTCGGGCTTTTATCATTAGTAAATTTTATGATTAACCAATGTGAGTTGGTTAATGTAAGAACTTTATAAATAGGGGATGATTGTTTGGGCTTTCAATTTACAATTTAGGAACTGCTAGGTTTTACCAACGACGCATACTAAATGTTGGCTCGGGAATAAAACTGAGTATTTTTTAAATTTTCTGCTAGCATTGAACACGCCCACAAAGGTTATGTTAGATAATATTTACGAAGTTCAACATTTACCATGTCTCTAAAAGCCAAAAATGTACCGAGTGTATGATGGTAAAATTCAAAATGTACCACGGTTTAGAAAAGATTTTGAACTTTTACCACTAAGGATAGGTAAATCTTAATTTTTAACGTAAAATCTTGAGGTTTACCAAAAGGCTAGCTTTAACAGTAATTGTAGCGAAAATAATTTTAAAATATGAGCAAACTTCAGCATTTACTGAATCACTTTACTCTTAGTAATCGCTTTGACTTTACAAAATGCAAACTTAATTTTAGAAATTCTCAAACCAGAAGAAACACAAGGTTAGCAAGGTACCCTTCTCTGGTTTGCTTTGAAACGTTCTCAAGTTGAGTTTCTCTATTAAAGGTTTCTTAAGAATTGTCGACTAGCAGAAATATTAAAGGCCAAGATGTTATTTTAATCTTATCTATTTGCTTCATCTTCTTGGGTTATAAAATGTTTGCTTTTATCTTCAATTAACAATAATTCTATAATTAGTAAATTACGTAATTAAAGAAAATTTCATTTAATTTTCTCTCTAGTTGAAAATACAAAAAAGAAAAATGTGTAACATTTTATAACTTTGTTCAAAAATTTATGTTTTCACAAAAACCAAAACTCCGTTCCGTTTTTGGGACATTTAATGGCAAAATATTTATGCAACTACTGTATTTTTACTACTTCTTTCCACTGTAAAGGTGTCGTTGGTGTTTTATTTCCTTAAAATATTTTCCTAAAATTTCAAGAATTTTGAATTGTTCCATAATATTTTAACTTTCAAAGCTAATTTTTCTTACATTTGATTGAAGTATTATTATTTTTTTCTCGGAAATATAAAATAGTCAAATGAAATATGTATACAATAAACCTACATAGGGAACTAGTGTTTTCTTTGTAGAATATCTAAATCTATGTAATCTATCTTATTTCTTGGAAAATGTTTTTCCAACTTCTCCCTCTTTTTACAAACAAAACAATTTTTTTCCAGAAATTTAAGACAAGCCCGTAGAGAATTTAAGAAAACTATTACCAATTCAGTTAAGAAAATGACTGCTTAAATTCGTTGAAGGGTGCGAAGACATTTCTTATTGTCTCTCAAGCCTTTGGTGGTATCCGCCCTTTACAGATTAAATCATCTGCTTCGGTACCCCACCCCGCCTTGCAATATCCGTTGCTCGGGCTTCATCAATTACCAAACAATACTGGTAAAACTTGTGCTGTAAATATTAAAGATGGGCGCGCCTTCTTTTCTTCCCCACCGTTCATTTCACTATAGGTTTTTAAATGCAGATAAATTAGGCGTCGCGCATTACTTGCGAAAGATTTATATTTCCTTTTCAGGACGTTATGTCCGTAACGTTGCGCAAGCAATACGCTAACGCACAGTTTAAAGTTTACAAAAGTTTCAAGAAGCTAAAAAAGAAGTCGAATTTTGTGTTTCATGCTTAGAGCACATACGGGCTATGATAGCCTGTTTTAGTTGCGTGAAGGAAATAGGTTTTTAGCTCCAAAACTACGTACGGAATTATTATCGACTAAAACAAATAACACTCAAGCAAGTAAAAATGAAAAGCAAAACACACTGGAAGATATAAAATTAATAAAATGCACAACAAAACGATAAAAGGGTGAGAAAGAAAGGAAAAAATTAAGTTTTGTTTTTAAAATTTAGACTGTTTTCATAGGCAATAAATTAAATATAGGGCTGTAAATGTTGCTATACAGTAAATTCTTTAAATAGACTTATTCTTTATAATGATCATAAAGATTGACAACACATCCCTAGCAAGCAGCCTTATAGCTGGAACTGGAAGATACAGGTAGAATTAGGAATAATATTTCTTCTCAGGTAATAAAATAGAAAAAAATATGGCTTCCAATCTGCACTGACTACATAATGATAAATGCCTTTTATGAAGGAAATAAGTAGATAATTCTGTGAAAAATATAATTAGCTGTCTGTGAAGGAAATAAGTAGATACTTCTGTAAAGAGAATAACCAAAGACTTCTATGAAGGAAATAAGTTGATACTTCTGTAAAGAGAATAACCAAAGACTTCTATGAAGGAAATAAGTAGATATTTCCGTAAAGAGAATAATTAGATACCTGTGAATTAAACAAGAAGATACTTCTGTGAAGAGAATAACCAAAGACCTCTGTGAAGGAAATATGTAGAGACTTCTGTAAAGAGAATAATTAGATATCTGTGAATCAAACAAGAAAATACTTCTGTGAAGTGAATAAGTAAAGACTTCTGTGAACGAAATAAATAGAGACTTCTGTGAAGAAAATAAGTAGAGACCTGTGTGTAGAGAATACGTAAAGACATCGGTGAAGGAGAGAAGTATATGCTTCTGTGAAGGGGAGAAGTAGAGACTTCTGAAAAGGGAATAAGTAGAGACTTCTGTGAAGATAATAAGTAAAGACCTGTATGTAGAGAATAAGTAAAGACTTCGGTGAAGGAGAGAAGTAAAGGGTTCTGTGAAGGGGAGAAGTAGACTTCTGATAAGGGAATAAGTAGATACTACTGTGAAGAGAATAAGTAGAGACTTGTGTGTAGAAAATAAGTAAAGACTTCGGCGAAAAAGAGAAGTAAAGACTTCCGTGAAAGAAACAAGTAGATAGGCTACTTCTATGAAGAAAATTATTAACGAATTAGACTTCTGTGATAAGAATGAGTATACGTCTGTGAAGAAATTATTAATTGTCTGAGGATGTTGTAACTCAAGCTTTACAAACAGATGAGCTTATGTTAGGTATAAAACAGATACTAAGTTACAAAAATACCTTTAAACACAGTCTGCTGATTTTTTTAAATGCTGATTAAATAAAAAAAAGTTATTCAATTATTTACAAGTAAGCTTTTCTTGCTCTTGACATACTTTTAGCTGCCTCTTATTGCTGACGTACGTATGCCCAAGTTCTAGTAGTTACATGTATTATGATTTTCCATTTTGTACTTTAGAAATCTTCAACGTCAATAATAATATCAAGATATTTTTAAAATGTTGTATTTTATTATTAAATAAAAACTGTATCAGAGACTGGCACAAAACAGACAAGCCGGCGGCGTCATCGCTGAAAATACCGACAAGGTTTTACAGCCAGTATACATCACCATTTAGATAGCGCGTGTCGCTACTGATAAGAAAATAGTTTTATGTAACATTTATTGCGAATATCTTACACGGAACCAGAATGAGTGTACAAAATGCATTGCTTTAAGAAATGTACGATATATCGTGAAAGAGTTTTCGTCGTCTGTTATATCAAACCTTATCATCTATTGTCAACATTTTGAATATTTAAACATTTTACGAAATATTGTTAAACTTACCTATTATAAATAAAAACCAGCAAAAACAAATTGTCCAAAACATTCAGTTATTCAAATCCAATATTTCCCCCGTATTACTATCTACGAATAGTATAATATTTTGGTAATGTAACATAACATAGGGAAACAGCTATGTATTGTGAAAGTAAGAATCTTCGAAAACTAAACTATCGATCTAAACTCGACAGCTCTTCAATATTTTGAAAGCTTCTTCGCCCACGGCTTCTGAAGAAGGAAGCCCTCGATAGCTCTTCACGTCAGTTTGTTACGTGTTTATAGATCGACAGCAAAATGTGGATGTCTTCATCACTTGGCCGTTCGTGACCACCTTTCCTTCCTCGTGAAGGGTCTCCGCAAACGTTGCACTTTCTAGAGCTTTCAAACTTCGGTCATAACAAAACCAAAAAAATGTTTTAAAAACATTTAAAAATTCGTTTATTTTGAATACAATCGAGTTATTATTATAATAAGAAAAGATTATCATATTTATGTAAATATTACACATTAATCATATTGGGAAAATATAATAGTTTAACTGATGATGCACGAGTATATATCTGTAAAATCTTTAGTAGCTAGGAAAAATAGTAAAAGTGGCCTGACACAAACAAAAATTAACACTTTTGGAAAAATACAAATTTATTCTCACTTTACAAAGCACACTTTAAACTATATATAATCTACGTGTCTTTATAAAACACTAGGTGACCCGGCGGTCTTCGTACTGCCTAGAAGTAAAAGTAATGGCGTGTTCACAGTACCTGAACTTCATTTGGTATTTTATTAACATAACATTACAGGAGCGTAACCAAGGGGGGCGATCGCCCCCCAACCCTCAAGAACTTTGGGTTAAAAATCGACAATATATTATTAAATTAGGACTTTCTATTAAATTAGGCATTTACTTAAGTTAATTCGTCTTTTATTGTAAATAAAAAATACAATTTTAATTTTTAATTTGAAAATGTGACGCGTTCCCTCAGCATACCCTCGTAAACGTCTAAACGTTTTAACAACAGATAGCGCTAGTAAAGCTTAGTCTCGAACATGATTTTTACTACGTAATTTTGCAAGCGTAATATTCGCAGTTGAGTCCGGAATTGTTCGTGTTGGAAGAATAACTACTTATATTAATTAATAAACCATTTTTATAATAATAGCTTATTATGAAATTAATAATATTCTCTAGCCATAAGTGTTATCGAAACTGGAATAATTATTTATTAAAAAGTCTAATTTGCTACGAATCTTTATCACGTTACCGATATCTAACGCAAGCGTAGAAAGAACTTTTTTTGTTCTATGTTTTTACATACACGCACGCGCGCGCGCACACACACAACCACAAACATATTATATATATATATATATAGGCTATATATAATGCATCGATCGCCCCCCCCCCAAAGCAAGTCGCTGGATACGCGCCTGCATTAGCTGAACTTATTGTAGTCGATCGAGAAAAGTGTGACATTTAAAGTTTTTGATTGAATGTTATTTATTAAAGTCCACTCGGGTATACAATATTTTTGGCTTTTCTCTCTGGTGCGTACACAAATAAACCGGAAGGTTTTCCACGCGTGAGCAAGCCACATACAGCTGTTAATGTGAGAAGCATGGGTTTTCTAAATTGAGTCCAAATAATTTTAATCTGTCGAGTGTTGCTTAGCAACTAGAATTTGGAATCAATTCAGTGAAATGTCTTAGGACAAGATGAGATGGAAAATCATATTTTAAGCTATCTTGGTACTTCAAAAACACACGTTGAAAAAAATTGTAATGTCGTCGGAAAGCTGTTTTACCAAACACCTAGCGTTTTATAGGTTATTTATTTTTCTGCTAAAATTAATTGGTTAGGGGGGTCACGTGCCCCCTGAAATGTTCTCAGGAATGTACTCAACAACTTCCCAAATATTTTTGGCGATCGGATCAGTGGCTTAGTAACGTATATGGCTATATATATATATATATATATATATATATATATATATATATATATATATATATATATATATGTATGTATATATATATTTTTTAAAACAACATAGGTTATTCAAATACAAGAATATTTATTAATTTATATTCAAAGCTTTTCGTTGGTAAACAGTACCAACATCATCAGGAATGAAAATTACAATAATTTTAATTCCTGTAATAATCATGGTAATTACAATGATTATTGTAATTTTCATTCCTGATGATGTTGGTACTGTTTACCAACGAAAAGCTTTGAATATAAATTAATAAATATTCTTGTATTTGAATAACCTATGTTGTTTTAAATTATTAAACAAGAAAACGTATTGTATATATATACAGGGTCGGGCAGAATGGACTCCTATATTTGACAAGTGTGTTGTAAAAAATAAGTTATTATTTATGAATACTACATATAATGCCATTTTATTTTCATTCGGTTTTAAAAATTATATCCTCCAGGTGACGACCTTGGCGAGCGATGCACATATTGAGTGGTTTGAAAATTATTTCCATAAACTCTTTTCAGCATATCTTGCGTTTTCCAGCCATGACATCTGTAATTGCCTCCTTAAGAGTCTTCAAAGTCCTAGGTCGCACTTTATAAATCCCAGCTTTGAGATATCTTCAAAGAAAACAATCGCATGGGCTTAAATCAGGGGGTAAGGGGACCATGGAACATTCCCCTCGTAACTAGGGATTCCATTCTGTCGCACCCCGCCCGTTACTGGGCGACTGCAAATCCTCGAGACCTTCACTATAGACCTCTCTACAGCCCCAAGTGACCGTATTGTGCGCTGCATCCTCCAAAGGCATTATTATGCCTTACTTTTTTGAATTTCAAGGTTCAACTTTCACTATGAACTCTGGATGCTATTGCGAGATGCTGGAGATATTTCTACTCCTCAAAGTGGAAGAGTATAACATGGAAGTGAGGAAAGTGACAGAACTTTCCAAAAGTGGAAGTGAGGAACATGACACACCAGCGTTTAGGTCCCAGCAGGACGGTGCCACGGCTCACACTGCCCGTCGCTCACGCCAAATTCTCCAAGAACAGTTTCCCGGCCGCCTGATTTCCTTACGAGTTCCATGGCCCCCTTGCTCCTCTGATTTGAGCCTGTGCGATGTTTTTCTTTAGGGATACTTCAAACCTCAGGTTTATAAAGTTCGACCTAGGACTTTGAAGACTCTTAAGGAGGCAATTACAGATGTCATCGCTGGAATAACGTAAGATATGCTGAAAAGAGTTTATGGAAATTCTTGAATTTATAGAAATAATTTTTAAACCACTCAATATGTGCATCACATAAGGGCGTCACGGATGATATAATTTTTAAATCCCAATGGAAATAAGATGGCATTGTATGTAGTATTCATAAATAAAAAGCTTTTTTTATTATAATGGTAAGTTTGTTTACAACACACCCGTTAAATCAGGGAGTCCCTTCTGCCCCATCCTGTATACATATATATATATAGGTAGATAGATAAATAACCCTATTACACAGCATGCAATACATACTTATAATACACTATGCAGTTGTCCTAGACATCCAATTATCCGAGCTCCGACTATCCGAATAACTGATTATCCGAATCGCTTTCAAGTTTTCTGAAAAAAACCAAGAAGGAAACGTACTAGAAGGAAACTGTGCTTCTGTCTTCATGTGCTCTTGTCCTTTCCTCCACGAAGCTAGTATAGGTGCAATGCAAGCATTATTTGGATTCTGAGTCGCCTTATCAGAGCAGGTCTGTACGGTAAGACGGTAAGTACAGTTGGCTGTCGTCCGTCACCAGGAGAACTTCCCAGCCGTTACTATTCGTTTTGATTAGACAGTATGTCCTTGATTTGCAACATACCGTTGTTTTATTTACATTTCGTTGTAAATTAGAGAGTAGTCTAATGTAAGCGGATAAGCTACTTATAGCCCAATTAGTTAAAGGAGTCACGGGCAAACGGTTGGCTGAGATGTTGACCAATCAAAGGTTTTAGACATGAAAATGGCCATACCTATACCTTTATACTTTGTGTTAGTGCTTGAAATGAAAATGAATGATCTTTAGGGAAGTAAGTAAAGGTAACAAAACAAAGAATTACACGAAGGGGTTTTCGAGTGGTTATTCAACAACATTCTATAAGAAATCCAATTTCATTGATCTTAGTTCAGATGCTTGTAAAAATAGACTATATAAAACTAAAAAAAAAATATACACAATACAATTGCAAGTTCAACAACTTTAAACACAATATGAAACATACAGCAGTGGATATAAGTTAGTGAGTAGGAATCAGTGCTTACGCAATCACCTTCATATTAATACTCAGACAGGCAACAGCAAGTTACAATAAACATACAAGCACTGGATATAAGTTAGTGAGTAGGAATCAGTGCTTACACAATCACCTTCATATTAATACTCAGACGGGCAACAGCAAGTTACAATAAACATACAAGCACTGGATATAAGTTAGTGAGTAGGAATCAGTGCTTACACAATCACCTTCATATTAATACTCAGACGGGCAACAGCAAGTTACAATAAACATACAAGCACTGGATATAAGTTAGTGAGTAGGAATCAGTGCTTACGCAATCACCTTCATATTAATACTCAGACGGGCAACAGCAAGTTACAATAAACATACAAGCACTGGATATAAGTTAGTGAGTAGCAATCAGTGCTTATGCAATCACCTTCATATTAATACTCAGATGGGCAACAGCAAGTTACAATAAACATACAAGCACTGGATATAAGTTAGTGAGTAGCAATCAGTGCTTACGCAATCACCTTCATATTAATACTCAGATGGGCAACAGCAAGTTACAATAAACATACAAGCACTGGATATAAGTTAGTGAGTAGCAATCAGTGCTTACGCAATCACCTTCATATTAATACTGAGCCGGGCAACAGCAAGTTACAATAAACATACAAGCACTGGATATAAGTTAGTGAGTAGCAATCAGTGCTTATGCAATCACCTTCATATTAATACTCAGATGGGCAACAGCAAGTTACAATAAACATACAAGCACTGGATATAAGTTAGTGAGTAGCAATCAGTGCTTACGCAATCACCTTCATATTAATACTCAGATGGGCAACAGCAAGTTACAATAAACATACAAGCACTGGATATAAGTTAGTGAGTAGCAATCAGTGCTTACGCAATCACCTTCATATTAATACTGAGCCGGGCAACAGCAAGTTACAATAAACATACAAGCACTGGATATAAGTTAGTGAGTAGGAATCAGTGCTTACGCAATCACCTTCATATTAATACTGAGCCGGGCAACAGCAAGTTACAATAAACATACAAGCACTGGATATAAGTGAGTGAGTAGGAATCAGTGCTTACGCAATCACCTTCATATTAATACTGAGCCGGGCAACAGCAAGTTACAATAAACATACAAGCACTGGATATAAGTTAGTGAGTAGCAATCAGTGCTTACACAATCACCTTCATATTAATACTGAGCCGGGCAACAGCAAGTTACAATAAACATACAAGCACTGGATATAAGTTAGTGAGTAGCAAACAGTGCTTACGCAATCACCTTCATATTAATACTAAGACGGGCAACAGCAAGTTACAATAAACATACAAGCACTGGATATAAGTTAGTGAGTAGGAATCAGTGCTTACGCAATCACCTTCATATTAATACTCAGATGGGCAACAGCAAGTTACAATAAACATACAAGCACTGGATATAAGTTAGTGAGTAGCAATCAGTGCTTACGCAATCACCTTCATATTAATACTGAGCCGGGCAACAGCAAGTTACAATAAACATACAAGCACTGGATATAAGTTAGTGAGTAGGAATCAGTGCTTACGCAATCACCTTCATATTAATACTGAGCCGGGCAACAGCAAGTTACAATAAACATACAAGCACTGGATATAAGTTAGTGAGTAGCAATCAGTGCTTACACAATCACCTTCATATTAATACTGAGCCGGGCAACAGCAAGTTACAATAAACATACAAGCACTGGATATAAGTTAGTGAGTAGCAAACAGTGCTTACGCAATCACCTTCATATTAATACTGAGCCGGGCAACAGCAAGTTACAATAAACATACAAGCACTGGATATAAGTTAGTGAGTAGGAATCAGTGCTTACGCAATCACCTTCATATTAATACTGAGCCGGGCAACAGCAAGTTACAATAAACATACAAGCACTGGATATAAGTTAGTGAGTAGGAATCAGTGCTTACGCAATCACCTTCATATTAATACTCAGACGGGCAACAGCAAGTTACAATAAACATACAAGCACTGGATATAAGTTAGTGAGTAGGAATCAGTGCTTACGCAATCACCTTCATATTAATACTCAGACGGGCAACAGCAAGTTACAATAAACATACAAGCACTGGATATAAGTTAGTGAGTAGGAATCAGTGCTTACGCAATCACCTTCATATTAATACTCAGACGGGCAACAGCAAGTTACAATAAACATACAAGCACTGGATATAAGATAGTGAGTAGGAATCAGTGCTTACGCAATCACCTTCATATTAATACTCAGACGGGCAACAGCAAGTTACAATAAACATACAAGCACTGGATATAAGTTAGTGAGTAGGAATCAGTGCTTACGCAATCACCTTCATATTAATACTCAGACGGGCAACAGCAAGTTACAATAAACATACAAGCACTGGATATAAGTTAGTGAGTAGGAATCAGTGCTTACGCAATCACCTTCATATTAATACTCAGACGGGCAACAGCAAGTTACAATAAACATACAAGCACTGGATATAAGTTAGTGAGTAGGAATCAGTGCTTACGCAATCACCTTCATATTAATACTCAGACGGGCAACAGCAAGTTACAATAAACATACAAGCACTGGATATAAGTTAGAGAGTAGGAATCAGTGCTTACGCAATCACCTTCATATTAATACTCAGACGGGCAACAGCAAGTTACAATAAACATACAAGCACTGGATATAAGTTAGTGAGTAGGAATCAGTGCTTACACAATCACCTTCATATTAATACTGAGCCGGGCAACAGCAAGTTACAATAAACATACAAGCACTGGATATAAGTTAGTGAGTAGGAATCAGTGCTTACGCAATCACCTTCATATTAATACTCAGACGGGCAACAGCAAGTTACAATAAACATACAAGCACTGGATATAAGTTAGTGAGTAGCAATCAGTGCTTACACAATCACCTTCATATTAATACTGAGCCGGGCAACAGCAAGTTACAATAAACATACAAGCACTGGATATAAGTTAGTGAGTAGGAATCAGTGCTTACGCAATCACCTTCATATTAATACTCAGACGGGCAACCGCAAGTTACAATAAACATACAAGCACTGGATATAAGTTAGTGAGTAGGAATCAGTGCTTACGCAATCACCTTCATATTAATACTAAGACGGGCAACATCAAGTTACAATAAACATACAAGCACTGGATATAAGTTAGTGAGTAGGAATCAGTGCTTACGCAATCACCTTCATATTAATACTCAGATGGGCAACAGCAAGTTACAATAAACATACAAGCACTGGATATAAGTTAGTGAGTAGCAATCAGTGCTTACACAATCACCTTCATATTAATACTGAGCCGGGCAACAGCAAGTTACAATAAACATACAAGCACTGGATATAAGTTAGTGAGTAGGAATCAGTGCTTACGCAATCACCTTCATATTAATACTCAGACGGGCAACAGCAAGTTACAATAAACATACAAGCACTGGATATAAGTTAGTGAGTAGCAATCAGTGCTTACACAATCACCTTCATATTAATACTGAGCCGGGCAACAGCAAGTTACAATAAACATACAAGCACTGGATATAAGTTAGTGAGTAGGAATCAGTGCTTACGCAATCACCTTCATATTAATACTCAGACGGGCAACAGCAAGTTACAATAAACATACAAGCACTGGATATAAGTTAGTGAGTAGGAATCAGTGCTTACACAATCACCTTCATATTAATACTCAGACGGGCAACAGCAAGTTACAATAAACATACAAGCACTGGATATAAGTTAGTGAGTAGGAATCAGTGCTTACACAATCACCTTCATATTAATACTCAGACGGGCAACAGCAAGTTACAATAAACATACAAGCACTGGATATAAGTTAGTGAGTAGGAATCAGTGCTTACGCAATCACCTTCATATTAATACTCAGACGGGCAACAGCAAGTTACAATAAACATACAAGCACTGGATATAAGTTAGTGAGTAGCAATCAGTGCTTACACAATCACCTTCATATTAATACTGAGCCGGGCAACAGCAAGTTACAATAAACATACAAGCACTGGATATAAGTTAGTGAGTAGGAATCAGTGCTTACGCAATCACCTTCATATTAATACTCAGACGGGCAACAGCAAGTTACAATAAACATACAAGCACTGGATATAAGTTAGTGAGTAGGAATCAGTGCTTACGCAATCACCTTCATATTAATACTCAGACGGGCAACAGCAAGTTACAATAAACATACAAGCACTGGATATAAGTTAGTGAGTAGGAATCAGTGCTTACGCAATCACCTTCATATTAATACTCAGACGGGCAACAGCAAGTTACAATAAACATACAAGCACTGGATATAAGTTAGTGAGTAGGAATCAGTGCTTACGCAATCACCTTCATATTAATACTCAGACGGGCAACAGCAAGTTACAATAAACATACAAGCACTGGATATAAGTTAGTGAGTAGGAATCAGTGCTTACGCATCACCTTCATATTAATACTCAGACGGGCAACAGCAAGTTACAATAAACATACAAGCACTGGATATACGTTAGTGAGTAGGAATCAGTGCTTACGCAATCACCTTCATATTAATACTCAGACGGGCAACAGCAAGTTACAATAAACATACAAGCACTGGATATAAGTTAGAGAGTAGGAATCAGTGCTTACGCAATCACCTTCATATTAATACTCAGACGGGCAACAGCAAGTTACAATAAACATACAAGCACTGGATATAAGTTAGTGAGTAGGAATCAGTGCTTACACAATCACCTTCATATTAATACTGAGCCGGGCAACAGAAAGTTACAATAAACATACAAGCACTGGATATAAGTTAGTGAGTAGGAATCAGTGCTTACGCAATCACCTTCATATTAATACTCAGACGGGCAACAGCAAGTTACAATAAACATACAAGCACTGGATATAAGTTAGTGAGTAGGAATCAGTGCTTACACAATCACCTTCATATTAATACTGAGCCGGGCAACAGAAAGTTACAATAAACATACAAGCACTGGATATAAGTTAGTGAGTAGGAATCAGTGCTTACGCAATCACCTTCATATTAATACTCAGACGGGCAACAGCAAGTTACAATAAACATACAAGCACTGGATATAAGTTAGTGAGTAGCAATCAGTGCTTACACAATCACCTTCATATTAATACTGAGCCGGGCAACAGCAAGTTACAATAAACATACAAGCACTGGATATAAGTTAGTGAGTAGGAATCAGTGCTTACGCAATCACCTTCATATTAATACTCAGACGGGCAACAGCAAGTTACAATAAACATACAAGCACTGGATATAAGTTAGTGAGTAGGAATCAGTGCTTACGCAATCACCTTCATATTAATACTCAGATGGGCAACAGCAAGTTACAATAAACATACAAGCACTGGATATAAGTTAGTGAGTAGCAATCAGTGCTTACACAATCACCTTCATATTAATACTGAGCCGGGCAACAGCAAGTTACAATAAACATACAAGCACTGGATATAAGTTAGTGAGTAGGAATCAGTGCTTACGCAATCACCTTCATATTAATACTCAGACGGGCAACAGCAAGTTACAATAAACATACAAGCACTGGATATAAGTTAGTGAGTAGCAATCAGTGCTTACACAATCACCTTCATATTAATACTGAGCCGGGCAACAGCAAGTTACAATAAACATACAAGCACTGGATATAAGTTAGTGAGTAGGAATCAGTGCTTACGCAATCACCTTCATATTAATACTCAGACGGGCAACAGCAAGTTACAATAAACATACAAGCACTGGATATAAGTTAGTGAGTAGCAATCAGTGCTTACACAATCACCTTCATATTAATACTGAGCCGGGCAACAGCAAGTTACAATAAACATACAAGCACTGGATATAAGTTAGTGAGTAGCAATCAGTGCTTACGCAATCACCTTCATATTAATACTGAGCCGGGCAACAGCAAGTTACAATAAACATACAAGCACTGGATATAAGTTAGTGAGTAGGAATCAGTGCTTACGCAATCACCTTCATATTAATACTCAGACGGGCAACAGCAAGTTACAATAAACATACAAGCACTGGATATAAGTTAGTGAGTAGCAATCAGTGCTTACACAATCACCTTCATATTAATACTGAGCCGGGCAACAGCAAGTTACAATAAACATACAAGCACTGGATATAAGTTAGTGAGTAGCAAACAGTGCTTACGCAATCACCTTCATATTAATACTGAGCCGGGCAACAGCAAGTTACAATAAACATACAAGCACTGGATATAAGTTAGTGAGTAGGAATCAGTGCTTACGCAATCACCTTCATATTAATACTCAGACGGGCAACAGCAAGTTACAATAAACATACAAGCACTGGATATAAGTTAGTGAGTAGCAATCAGTGCTTACACAATCACCTTCATATTAATACTCAGACGTTCAACAGCAAGTTACAATAAACATACAAGCACTGGATATAAGTTAGTGAGTAGCAATCAGTGCTTACACAATCACCTTCATATTAATACTCAGACGTTCAACAGCAAGTTACAATAAACATACAAGCACTGGATATAAGTTAGTGAGTAGGAATCAGTGCTTACACAATCACCTTCATATTAATACTCAGACGTTCAACAGCAAGTTACAATAAACATACAAGCACTGGATATAAGTTAGTGAGTAGCAATCAGTGCTTACACAATCACCTTCATATTAATACTCAGACGGGCAACAGCAAGTTACAATAAACATACAAGCACTGGATATAAGTTAGTGAGTAGCAATCAGTGCTTACGCAATCACCTTCATATTAATACTGAGCCGGGCAACAGCAAGTTACAATAAACAGACAGTAGCTCAATCAGTCACATGTAGCAGCACTATGAAAAATATCATTTAATCAATTTGAGAAAGTTATTAACCTACCAGAGGGCGCATAGAATTTAAAACGGAAGTGGGCGCTTGCTGAGGTTTACTCCGCACAAATACCCTTTATAATTTAAACGGTTTACCATTTTATATTGGGTGACTTCACAATTAAATACTAAATAAATGCATTGTAAATAATTTTAGACATCATTATTGTATAATTTTAATTTTCTAAACGTCATATTTCTAAAAATATTTTGAGTGGTTAAATACTTTTTTTCAAATTATCAGTAGCCTATTTGAAACTCTATTAACACTTTTCACTATTATCTGACAATAACACACCTTTAAAGCTTGAAAAGGGCCACCAAAAAAGCTTGTATAATATTAAAATAATAAACTCGGCATTTATCATAATTTTTTAAATTTATTATTTATAAAAAATACAGTTTCCTCCCATTTGCAACACACAGAGCAAAAATGCTTTCGACCTCATTTTCGAAAATATCCAGTTATCCGGATTACCGTTTAACCGAACAGGGCCCGGCCATAATTGTTTCGGATGATTGGAGTTCTACTGTGGCTACAAAGTATCCGTTTAGGTTATGTTTGCATAAAAAAAATATATAATGGATCTCACTAACACAAGCTAATCACTTGATGCGTGAAGTAAATGATGACCTCCATCTTGTGTGCTGTCAGACGGAGACCATATTCACTTGTCAATCGGTTAGCTTACGTTAGGAAACTTTGTTTTTTTCCTACAACTAAATATATCTTACTGGATACTGTAGTATATATTACAATATAAAATAGCTATGTTTAATAAAAAATTGTTTATTTTTATAAAGTTCTGAGTATGTTGAAAAAATAAATTATGTTTGTCTTTTATTAAATGTTTTATTTTTGGAGAGTGTGTAACAAGTTGTATTATATGTTCCCTGTCCTGTGAACGTTTAATAGCACCAGGCGTAATTGCATTATGCACAGGGATTACTTCAAAGTTTTACAACGTAAACATCCCCTGACGTATTCCCAACTGTACACCTTAAACCACTGATTGCAAGCGTGCCCAAGACAGGTAGAGGAAGCCCTATTGTTTGGCTGTAAATGTAGGAACAGGTCTATAAACGCAGGTAACCGACGCTCTGTGAGTGAAAAAGCATTTATATACTCCGTCGATTATCTTCGCTGCGGTCCTAAGGCATTGTCTAGATGGAAGCGTGGCCTGCCGAGACAAAGCACCCTACTTGAGGTTGGTTGGAGCAAACCTATGCTGCCATCCTTTACATTCACTTGGGTTCCAACCCTCTTTACACTTTAAAGTTTTAGACCGTGAATAATATTTATATTCTATGAGAAATAAAAAAAATTCAGAGACCATTTAATATGTGTTGTATTAATTGAAAAAAATGATAGCCCTAGTACTTGAAAAATCCTTTTACATGTATTGAGTAAAATTGCATTCTAAAGACGAATCTAGCGTTTTTAAATGTTTGCAAACCATCATTTATATTAAAGTTTGAAAAATATAACATAACCTCAATGCAGAAACACACAGAGTGTATAAACTTCATGTTTCTTTTAAACTACTTTAATATTTTTTATATATAATTTACAATCTAGTAACAAAGTTTTCTCTTAGGTTAGGTTTGGTTCTACAAACATTATAACTTTCTTAACCCTATAGAATGTAGTTCAAGTCCCAATAGTTTCTCTCTGTGTAAATTTAGTCAACTCTCTTGTATTTCACTACAAAATAGTATGGCGACCATTAATTTTAAATAATATTACAAATGGAGGTATTTTTTTCGAGGAATTGCGGAATATGAATCAACGACACAATCTCAAATTCATAATAAAATTTAATTTTCCCCTGTAAATCAACAACTGTTGTACATTTCGCTTACAAGGTAATCATCCTCAAAAAGTCTCTAAGGTGGTAGTAATGTAGGCCTACGTAGAATGTTGATTTATAGTGAATAAATTAATTTTATTTTGTAATGGGATTTTATTTTTATTGTTTGGTTAACGGAGGTTTGTGTTATAAGTGATGAATAATGGGAACATGGGGTAAATTTTGGACTGCACACAAATCGGTTTTTTGCGATATTACAGAGGATAGTCTCTACTGTCAACGGTCGTTCATTTTTTAGACACTCAGGAATAAAATATCGTCAGCCATGGTTGGCCGTCAATATCTCCTGTAATATAATGTGTGCCGTCTTGAGCGAGTCGAATTACGAGTTCATTCAAGTCACTATAGTGAGCGGGTTGACGTACCTTCGTTCATTCATGTCACTCGGAAGTAAACTAATTTCAGTCACTATTGGCCGTAAATATCTCCTGTAATATCGAGTATGCAGACGTTAGGGAGCCCAAGCATGATCGTTCGTTCAAGTCACTATAGTGAGCGGGTTGCACGTTCGTTCATTCATATAACTCGAAAGTAAAATCATACATTGAATGTCAATATCTCCTGCAATATAGCGTGTGCAGTAATGAACGTCTCCAAGCACGATTGTTCGTTCAAGTCACTAGAGTGACCAAGTTAAAACACGTTCGTTCATTTAGGTCTCTCAAAAGTAAAATCCATCCTTAGTTGACTGTTAATATCTCCTGTAATATCGATAAATAAAAGATAACTTGTGTGGGCATTATCGCTTTTACTCAGTTCCTATTTTTTGTAAAATCGTCCATTAAAGTGTCACACTATCAGGCTAGAAATCTGTTCTATTACTTTTATATAAACTGCTTTCCTAGATATTACTTATACAAGTTTCATTTCAGACGTTTTGTTATTTCCTTTAACAAATATGGCCTACATCGGTGTTACAACAGCTATGATCTGATTCCCAACTCCAGAACTCAGATATAACACCAAAAAAATGCAAGGAAGCATTTCAAAAGAATTGGTTGACAATGCTCTCAGAAAAGTGAAAGTGATTGATCCGTGCGGTATCATAGAGGCCGTGCACAGTTGCACAGTGGGCTCTTGACGACGCTATTGTCAGTGTTTGAAGAGACCCTAACAGGGATCACCTTGTATACCTCCTGGTAAAGTGCACAATGTGGGGGGGGGTTGAGGGAGTCAATTCTTCTGCAGACCCTAACCTAACAAACTACCTGTAATGAAATGAACATCAAATAAAATCCAACTGGTTACAGAGGCCATAAAATCGGACAAATGACTAGGTTAGGTTTATCTCCAACGAAAATGTTAATTACATCTTGCATCGGTTAAAACTTGTCGCAACAATAGACTGTACTAGCCATTAAAATAGCGTTATGGTTCAGACGATTTCATCACAAGAAACATTATTTTACCATTTAGAACAATATGGTTTTACTGCACCTAATTACATTTATGATCCTCATTTCCCAAAGTGCCGAGGCGTTTAGAATCCCATCATTATAAGTACAAGTATAATTAAATAGGCTACTAAAGAAACTCTTGGGGAAGTCTTGTGTTGCTTTAGTTTAACACTCCTATACCAGCAGGGAGGGGATATTTCCCCAGACAATCAACTGTTGGCTCTTATTTTAAGATCTATTAGAAGATATCTTAATTTTTTTATATTTATAATTTATGATTTTAATACTTTATAATAACTGTAGAAAGTAGGCATTGTGATTTGCTCACACGTTTCGCCTGAGAGTTACGGACAATTGAGAGAAAACTATGGCCACGTCTTAACGACAAGCGATTTTGTATCTTCGCACACTCGGTTATTTTAAAACAACACGTTCAGTTTTATTATAGGCTGTAAAAAATAAATAATACGTAATTTTTTATTAGTTACATAACAAAAATATTTACTGAATAATGAGCGTGCTTTGTTAGAACTGCCCTTAAATCTTCAGAACTCTGACCGTCGGATCTGCTGATGGCTTCAGTTGCCCGTGTTTGCATTGAGGGTGTAGACATAGAAGAAAAATCGGAAACTGTAATTTTTTGAGCTGTTCTTTTGATTAAACATTTACTGGATTTTATATTTAATGACAGAAAATTTTATATTTGTGACATATTTTTAAAAAAAACATACGTCATGCTTTTTTTTGTTCTTATTAGAATATTGTTTATTTTGCAACAGGCTATAAGGCGAAAATTGTATTTGTTAATTAAAAAAAATAAAGACATGCTATTCAATTCGTGGGCTATTTTGTTTGGAAATGGATGTGGCAAGACTGATTTGTGAAAGTCTTGAATAGGTTAGTACTTTAAAAGTTCCTCATGCCTGTCAGTTAATTTCTTTTTTCGTCTGAACGGTTTTGTATTTGTTTCAGTATTCATGAGCTTATTTAACTTCTTGCAATCCGTTGGAATTGTTGAGTATTTGTATGTTCGATATTTACCAAGTGCTAAGTATTGTTTCAATCTTACATAATGGATTACATTTCTGAATACTTTAGCTGTTTCTTCTTCCACGTTCCTAGTCAGTTTCGAACGTTGGCTAATCTGATTTTATATGTTGCAGATCTGATTGGGCAGACAACGCAAGACCGTATCATCCTACCGGGTCTCCTGTTATTGTCAATAATACCTTGATGATCACCTGATGGGACTTCTATATTTACAGCCCCTCATAGATACCTTTGCGTACCAGCTTTCTTCTCTTAGTTGTCAATCCTATCTCTCTTTCTCTCCTCTCCCTTTCTCTGTTTACAAATATGTAATTAAGACTTTATGATTTAGGTTCTACTTGGCGTCAAATGCCATTTTTTTAAGGTGAACCTAAATTTATAGCTGGAAGCGCTTTAAACTAAATTTGATAAATTAAAAGTCTTTTTAAAATAAATCAGCAAGAGATTTCTCTGCCCGGAAGAAGTGAAGTTCAGTTGTGGAATGTTGGGGTTAAAGTGAAACATGAGACCCCGCCAGGCACCCTCAAGGACTTGACATCTGATACCGAGATGCTGGCAGACCGTGAACCAACTTTCACAACGCGCAGATTGTTTTAACAGGCGTAATTAAAATGTAATTAAACATCCACGCTTGCGGCCATATTATTCCCGAATCCCCCTCACACAATAGTAAAATTAATAATAACTTTTTCGTGAAGGGTTGAAATGAAATTTTTTATGTGAATGTACAACCCAGTAAGCATTAAGATTTCAAAATGATCGTCTGTTAAAAAAAAATTGTAAAATAATTCATATTCGTAGCTTTTGGCAAATATTCTTTTTGTTTTAAAACTATTTATAGCTGATAAACTATTGCATAACAAAACATTACACTAATAAAATACAAGAAAATTAACAATAACACAACCATCTACAGCTTGCAGACATCTATTTTCCCCTTTTACACCGTCTGACGGATTATGTATACTATAGTAGGCCTACGCTACCATGGACATATTCCTTCCCCTTTTAAACCAGAATGTTTTATTTCGATATCGTATTGCTATTCTTTTATATCCTTCATTCTCCATAATATTCAAAATGGCTGAACGTTGTTTGAACCATAACAAATATAATAGACAGGTGTGAATTCTTATATTTATCTTGGTATTACTATTTTCTATTAAAACGTTTATCGTGATAAATAACAATTCAACAATGACGATCATAATCGTTAGTCCTGTGTTAAGTTATACAAGCGGATATATACTGACACATCAAAAGGCAAGGTGGAAGGTCATTGCCTCAGAAGCAATGTCACAGAACTATTGTAGAGCAAAGTAATACTAACAGGTGGCCACTGACTGGTTTAATCACTAACAATTCCAACACAGCTTATTTCCTAAACTAATGCAATTTAAAAAACGCTCTTCCTTAACAATGTATTAAAATCTTTTTAACAAAGACCATTGCCACAGAACTATTGTAGAGCAAAGTAATATTAACAGGTGGCCACGGACTAATCAGTAACAATTCCGACACAGCTTATTTTCTAAACCAGTGCAACTTGGAAAACGTTCTACAACGCATTAAAATCTTTTTTATTTGTTGGTCGCTAACGTTTGCCAAAACAGTTTTACATAATTCAGTCATTAATTTCTTATAACCGTTTACTATTACAAGAATAAAATTAGAATGAACAGTTTATTGTAAACAGAAAACTAATTATAAAAGTCTATTATTAAAAATATATAACTAACAGATTATAAGAACAAGAAAATAACTAAAACCCCGAGCCTATTAAAAATTTAAATAAATAAATAACAATAGAATTAATTTATGTTAGCAGGAACAAAGTTGTAATTAAGTGTTTGACATAAAAAGCAGGAAACTACCTAAATTCAACGGTTTATTATAACAGTAGTAATATTACAACCAATAGTTTATTATAAACAGAATACAAATTGAAAACAATTATTTTTGAAAAATATATATTCTTTATAGTTTAAAATAAGAAAAGAATACCTATAGTAATAATAATAGGATTAGCAATTTATTGTAGTAGGAATGAAATTACAATTAAGTGTTTGTTATTAAAAGTGTTATTAAAATTAACATTTAATTGTACAAGAATGTTATTAATATTAACACTTTATAGTACAAGAGTTTTATTAAAATTAACAGTTTATTGTACAAGAATGTTATAAAAATTACCCGTTTAATGTACAAGAATGTTATTAAAATTAACATTTAATTGTACAAGAATGTTATTAAAATTAACCGTTTACTGTACAAGAATGTTATTAAAATTAACAGTTTAATGTACAAGAATGTTATTAATATTAACAGTTTATTGTACAAGAATGTTATAAAAATTAACAGTTTATTACTAACAAAATGGGAATTTAAGATTTTTAATTCGAATATGCCTTCTTTTGCTTAAATACAATTTTTATGTTCAGATTTACGTTTTAAGGGTTTAAAATTATTTTAAACTTTGTTTCTACGATTTTAAGCTATTATTGGCTGTTGACTCGATCCTAGTATTTACTACGAAAAAGTCAACAAAACTCCAGAATATAAGCAATACAATAATAAAACCAAACAAAATACAGCGTGCTTACAATCATATGTTAATGAAATCAAATCCAACAAATGCAGTAATAAAAGACTAAAGAACTGGTTATTTACAGCTGAATGAGAGATTTACAAGACGCTACATCTTAACAGTTAATGGATCAGGCTAACGTAAAGTACTTGATTTTATTTTTCTAATAATTAATTTTAAAGTTTTTCCAACTAAGCATGGAATGTCCGCGCACAGAGTTCGTCGCGTCAGACATGTCCTGAGCAACAAAAAATAACATGTCCTGATGTGAAAGTCCAAGGGAGCTAACGAGCCAAAATCCATTGTTACACGAGTTTTTCTCGAGAGAACTCGTGATAGCATGACGCCGTGTTTGGTAATATGCAGTCCGTAGACCCGGAATATTTCCCGATTCGCTCCGGATTTGTCAGGGACGCTTGGCGGAACAATCTGGCCGAGGGAGAAAGAAAAAACGGTGCGTTTCCATCTTCGCTATGAATAATATTGATTTGTCGTGTGATTAAAAACACGTTAATTTACGGAGCCGATTCTTTGTGGTGCGGCACAAATCGATTTTTAAATATTCTTTTAACAATATCGTTCAAAAACGAAGGAAGACTGGGTACAAAATGGCCTTGAAAGTTCATAAAAAAACTTTAGAAAATCTTAAACACAATCAACTTTACCCATGTTGAAGTAAAACTTCTTTCTTGGTAAAGAAATCGTGTTTACAATTTGTTATTTTCGTGGAAATTTTAATGCACGCTATTTTTTGTAATTCTAAAGAATTTGTCTCTAAAATCAGGTAAAATGCCTTGTGTAGATGGAACTCCGGCGACTTCGGAACTGGTTAAATATTATCTTATAAATATTGTATTAAGATAAATTTGTTGATATGATGCATTGCCTGTTTAAAAGTTGTAAAGCTGGGTTTAGAAAAAGTCGAGGATGGGAGTCGAAAGATGAAGAAAATTGTAGATTGGAAGTCTCAATGAAAATATAAAAACCAAGGTTACAGTTCAACAGTACACTACAGACTTGCCAAATATTAAATGAAAAATTTCCTGAAAATGTCTTGAGCGTATGAAAGAAAACAGTTTTTCAAAAACCCTTAAAGATGAGGTTAATAAAGGCAAAATGACAACGGGGAGAAAAGATTAATAGAATTAAATAGGAAGAAAAAATTTAATTTTTTTTAAAATTTGGCAGTCGTGGGAATTATAAACAGGAGAGAAAACCTCAATAAAATGTATTTAATAGATTTATATACTAGTATATACTGCCCACAGTTTACTGATTAAAACATTTAGTAAACGAATCTAATTAACCTTGGCACCTAAAAAATATCAGACTCATTTAAAGATATTTTCACTACAAAAACTTACAATAAAAATATACCACCCATGATCGTTAATATAAGGAATCCATTATAATAAGATTTATTCAACCATAAATTAATTTTTTTAAAATTTTGTAACGGGCAAGATTTCCTCCTTGAATTTTTGGCTCGCGGCATGAAAAGTGTACAAGTCCTTTCATGCTTGACAAGGCACAACAGTACGCCGTCTCGCAAAGCCTAGAATCTTCTAGAAGTAAGCGAATAGAAATTACTAGAAATTTCTCAACTCGATTTATAAAGTGAAGGGGATCAGTTTTGTAATGTAGTAAAAAGATTAAAAGGCTTAGTGACGGGAGTGACAGTGCGCGTTCAGTGTAAATGCGCTACTAGCGAACTCAGTAGTTATTAATATAACTAATTAAAACCGTGTTGGTGGCTTTTATAAACTCTAAGTGTGTAAATAATAATAACCATTAAAGTGTGTAGATTAAATTAGTTATTTAGTCTAAAATCGCCTTATAACTTATTGTGATACTGCAAGAACGTAACCATTTTATGAATAATATTGATCAATAAATAAAATTCTACCTCTGTTAATGTACAACACTGAGCATAACTAGAGTAATAAAAGCCTCCGTCTATTGGAAGAAGTCATACGTTGTTACTTAATTCAATTAAACATACAATAATTCTGAATAAACAAGGTATTGCATTAACAATTATTTGATCATAACCTCCAAATAACCTCTAAGTTAAGGGTAAAACAGTTATTAGCAATAATCGGCTTAAATACAGTAGTGGATTAATGATTTTTCTCCATACAAAAAGTACAAGACATATCAAAAGGAGTTTGACAAAAGGTACAAAATTTGACTTGCCGCTTATAAAATTCCCACGTTTTAATTCTGAAACCTTCTGTTGTAGTACGTTTTAGAAGAGCAGTCAAACAGAACAGTCAGCAGGGCTATCTCTTTCTACGGGCTAGAATCCGTTACTATCTCACAGCCCAGGCTTGCTTTGCAGATCGAGTAAATATGAAACTAAACGAAATGCGATGCACCACAGAGACATATATCTAAACAATGCTGCAACATTACCTATCGTGAAGATACGCGATAAAAACAGTCGACGCCTGACATGTTAATTACACCTGACACTCCACGAGCAGTTGTGCAATGGGAATGGTTGCAGAATATTTCCCCAAGGACGCGCAAGTCATACTTTCCACACTACTAGTTCTGTTTTCATATACTTCCCAGAAGAAAATTTGTATTGGCTATAAAATTTAATTAGGCTAATATTCCACAATAAAAAAAGAATGTCAATGAAATGTAGTTTGAGCCAAACTTTTTGTTTGTTTTAATACATTTTTACCGGGTAGCTAATAGAGAAATTTCTTTACCAGGTCTACCTCAGGTAAGGCAGCCTGATCACGCGATCCTATATTCCTAATACAAGGTGAACTAACTAAAAACATTATCCTTTTAGGTTTCTCCAGGTAACATCCCCCCTTTTTATCCTTCTTAGAACGGATGTAAGTGGCAGACACCTGTTTACAACCCTGATGAGGAATAGATATACCTCAAGAGTGCGACCCTGCACAAGGATCGCATGACTCCCCTACCAAAGCAACAATTAGATTAACACAACTATATCCTATGCCTAACAGAACAGGCCCACTTTCACTACGGGCGGGCACTGCTATATACAGTGGTATGTATGAGTATGCTGTTGCGCAGCATACTCACTTACGCATCACCCGTCTGGGGCCATGCAGACAACTCACGCACACGCAGACTACAGTTATTCCAAAACAAGGCTTTGCGAATAATGACGAAGGCACCTAGATATACAAGATTAACACTGCTTCACACTGACTTGAAAGTGCCTTACATCAAACAACACCTCCGACACTTAGCAACAAAGTTCTACAAACAGGCTCATGCACATACAACATCCACACCCATTTCCTCACTGGGTAGATATTACCTCTCCCACGACACACACAGACGGCCACTGTCCTTACAGACCGCCTAGCTCACACCATAACACAAAAAATAAAATATACATGCTAATAAATTCTACTTCACAGTTATGTTCCAGGTGACGCAGGGGCACATCTCCAGGGCCGCAGCTTAGCCCCAACGGAAGTACTAATTTGTTTGCATGCCTTTTCAGTTTCGAGTAGGCAGCAGAAGAAGAGGTACATGTCATTCGTGCCATAGACTCACTAACAAGGTAATACCTCTCCTTATTCCTTAGCATAAGGTGATCCAAGCCCCAGGGTTCCTGCATGATCTGTCGTGGGATTTTTCCTGGCAGGGTTTCTTTCTTGCCAGGTTTTTTCATCCCGCTCTTAGCGCAACACTTACCGTACTGTTTCATTTCACTACCTCCTGATTCTCCATGGAAAGAGCTTATGAGCTTGGTACATGGGCAATCAATCCCGTTTCCTTCATTCGCGGTAGGGATACTAACCGTATGCGCATGTGAGACGAAGGTAGCTCGCTAGAGGTTGGCTGCCACGAGGGCTGGGCGGGTATTGGGGGCTCAGACCCGGGTAAAAAAAAAACACCGTATCTTCTATCCTAGGGGTTTAAATCTCCAACTTAATTCTATTTGTCACATCCTTTCCTGCTCTTTGTACGAGATAATTATATTGGATTAACACCTACAAACACTTGTGCAGTTTTAGTATACCAAACTCGTGGTAAATAATAAATACTACAAAAACTTGTGTACGTCCACACACAAAGACAATTTTCCAAGTAAAATGAATTCGCTATGTAATATATTAAACGTTATAAAACATCTCAAATCTGACAAAAAATGTACGATTCCCTTAATTACGCTTTGTGTGAAAGCTTTCTGCCTAATTCGATAAAACGTCATTACTGTATCAGGAAAATAAACGCTTCAACCCACCGCCAAATATAACAAAACTCATCTAATGCCTACCGTTGATGACATTACCTCTGATGTTGCAAAGGGAATCAGACG
Organism: Prosapia bicincta; assembly: GCA_036971475.1. NCBI lineage: Eukaryota > Metazoa > Arthropoda > Insecta > Hemiptera > Cercopidae > Prosapia > Prosapia bicincta. Next base: position 310,620,839 of record JBAIZL010000001.1, on the reverse strand, counting down.
AAAAACATGTCAACACAATCCAACCAGTAAGCTCTTTGCTATGGGTGGAGTTGAGCACTACTATGGGATGAAATTGACTGATTAGTCCGTCGTGGGTTACTTTTATTTCTCAATGGTCAAAACTCCTCTATTATCTGCCGTCTATAACTTTACCTCTGTGAGTGTAGCGGGAATCAGATTAAAGGAGTGTTAACAATACTAACCAGCCAGTAATTGGCTCGTTGTTACGAGTAGAGTGGAGGATTAAAATGACAAGAACATTACTGACCAGTTACATTACATGCATTACTTTAGTTATGAGAATGGCCTGGATTGTAGAGACGTTTTCACGCCATAGTAAACGAGTTTCTTATCTACGCCAGTATACCTGTTATAATAACTGAGATAATCGATATCATACAATAGTGTTTCAATAGATAGAAAACATATTTTTTTCAATTTCTGTGAAATTCAATTCATTAGAACATACGTGCATTAAATACTTCATTATTTTCTCATTACATCTGTGACCTTTTACTACGATTACATCTGTAGTTTTTACTACGTGAGTGATCTTTGTGCGACTACGCTGCGAACCCACCGTTACAATCAATGGCATGTTTACATATGTATGATTATTGCATAATACATTAGTTCGAGTAAACACATAAATATACAGTGAGAGAAACTTGTTTTAATTATGTGAGTTAAATCATAGAAACCGCACGACAGCTACAGTTAGCCGGCGTTCTTGGAACGTGTGAATCTGGCATTGTTGACGTTTGTGAGAAGTTGGTGTTTCAAGTTATGATTTTGTTTAAACTTGCAGACAATGTTTCTGACTACACTAGGCAACAATCACTGTCTCGCAGGTGATACGATTTATTAAAAATGTTAAAAAAAACTTTATAGGTTCGTCCAAGTCAGACTATAAAATTTATTTTGAAAACTTCGCCGAGCGTCGTGGACGCACAAATCAATCCCTTGAAGTTAAAAATAAAATCCAATAGAAAAGAACCATAAAATTGGACAAAGTGACTAAGAGGACAAGATTGTGTTAAAGTATAGCAGAATCAATTTTTTGAAAAAATCACTTCGCCCAGGTGGCGGATAGATTCCGTTTGGATGAGGGAACCGAGTGGAATCTCCATAACACGATACTAGCCTGACTGCATAGTTTCGGCTGGTAGTGTATCGTGGGGCTGCGTCAGAGGCATAGTACACGCATAAATAGAAATTATATGAATACGAAATTTAAAAAAAGTTGATAAAACCGGAATAAAACTGTAAACTAAAAATTTTAATTACATTTCACCATTCAATAGTGCAGCTAATATTATCAGAACGTACGAGGCGCTCCAACAGCACATAGTTTAGGCTAATGCCTCCGGCGCATGCGCAAAGTAACTGTCCAATACGCATTAAGTCTAGCGATTTTTCACATAATGATTCTACTATGAATGCCACCTATCTGGATGGAGCTGGGACTAAGATTTGTATTTAGTACTTGAAAACCCAACACTATAAGAAATAAGTAGAAAAATATAGGGTGTAACTAAAAGCAATGAGAAGACTGCTGAAAACAATAAGAAAACCATAATTAAACAAAAAATATAAAAATAAAGAATCTGCAAGAAATGATAAGAACCGATGAAGGTATTTGGTTTAATAACGATCACCGGAGACAATTGGATCCAGACGGGGTAAGATGAAACACTACGCCAACTTCATGAAGGGCGGAGCTAACATAACACCACATTCAATCACGCCTATCCCAAACGAAACTTTCCAGGCTATTTGTTGCATGTTTCAGTATCAAAAAATGTAATAAATTCGATTAAGTACCACAAATGGCCGTGTTAACTCCTGGCGTACAACTCTCGATATGTACTAATCGAACCAGTAAAGCATGCAGTGAGTGATTAATAAATGTGTCATGGATATGACGCAGCCCTAGTGAACAAAACAAGGCTTTGTTTACAACAACAATATGTTATCACGCAAAGTCGGGCACATACCCAAGGAAGCGGCAAATGGCTGTCATTGCGACACAGAGCTTGAACAAACAGATCCGACCGTTTTGTTTACTTGTTTGTTCTTTTATTGTAGATAATGAACACAGACGTATTCACGAGGTCAAATCAATGCTTCAATATAATGCTTGACATAAGCGCGGCGCACACGTACACACATAGAAGATATAGGAGTATAAATGTTGCATACAATAGTTTCAACCCATTTCTGGCGTTAACACAATTAATTCTTGTCGAAGCATTTCGGAAAGCCTCCAACTGTCAGAGCTTTCCACGTACTCTGGTGATAGAATAGAAGGTCCTCGCTTATGGAGGTTGTCCAAAACCCACGACATCTCACTGCTACCAAGGAAGAAACTATTACACTCAATATACTAATGTGAAACCAAGAATATTGTGTTACAACACAGAATGTAACCTTAGATAATTATAACAACTTCATACAGGAGGGGTGTCATATCAGGGATCGCGTTCATGAAGGAGACCCACTCTCTATCGGGGACATAATTCTCGTGTAAGAAGGACCACGAATAGCAGATGGATTCCAGAGATGTGGGGAAATTATGACACGGATTGAGCAATCCATTAACCTGTTACATAAATTATTTAAATTGTATTACGAATTTAACTTTTAAATACTGTAGTAAATATGCATAATAAACCCAACATTATGTGTCTTGTCTAATTAGTTGATAGTTTTAAAAATAATTCACAATTTATCAGTCAATGGAACTGTGCACTAGAGTAAATATCATACTGGATTAATTTTAGTAAGATTTATTGTAATATATTTATATATTAACTAACAAAAAATATAAAATAACAATTTAACTTAATGTACAATATATAAACAGTAGTACTTGTAATTGTACAATGTACCTGTAGCCTATAACTTACAATCAACAGTTGTATGCTATTAGCTACTTGCTTTAAGCTAAAATATGAAAGCTAAAATATGGGCACCGTGACGCGTCTCGTGATACGATGGATAAGATGTATGTTTCCCGTGCAAAACACAGTCATAACTACCGATAAGTATCCACTTTAAAAAAAAAAATAGGTTTTTTAAAGCAATAGTTACATTATTTTTGATATTCGGTAGGAAAACCTATTCGGAGGAAAGTTATGTTACAATTCACTAAAACATATTACAATTAATTTACAGTTTTGACTAAAACCTCTTCTACCTATAATTTGCTTATCTTTTAATACGTGTAATTATCCATTTAAAGTTCACTTTACAATTTTACATTAATGCTTAATCAATGCTGATTGGAGCTTCGGTATCACTTAACAGAGATCGATTGCATTTAGCCCACTATGAATGTTTTACTTATTATACTTCAAAATACATACTAAACAGGACGAAAGTGATTTTAATGCTCGCAACACCTGACGATCTTCGTACACAATTTTCGAACGTTTGACATTTTTAACGGACCTTTGACCGCACTTGATTGTAAGTGCCAAACACCTGACGATCATTGTATACGGTTTTCGAACGTTTGACCTTTTTAACGAACCCTTTGATTGCACTAGATTGTAAATCCAAAACACCTGACGATTTTCGTACACAGTTTTCGAACGTTTGACATTTTTAACGGTCCTTTGACCGCACTTGATTGTAAATGCCAAACACCTGACGATTTTCGTACACAGTTTTCGAACGTTTGACATTTTTAACGGTCCTTTGACCGCACTTGATTGTAAATGCCAAACACCTGACGATCTATGTACACAGTTTTCGAACGTTTGACAATTTTAACGGATCCTTCGACTGCATTTAATTGTAAATGCCACAAACACCTGACGATCTTTGGACAAAATATGCAAACTGTTGACATTTTTAACGGACCCTTTGACTGCATTTGATTGTAAATGACACAAATACCTGACGATCTTCGGACAAAATTTGTGAACTGTTGACATTTTTAACGGACCCTTTGACTGCACTTATTTGGCACCACACTTCCCGTACACCCAGTTTAATCTGACTTATATTAAACACTATACTCTTGACGTTGGGCTACGCTAAACGGTTACGGCTGTATTTTTTACACTTAATTACACACGCACAGCCCCCGCGGGCGCGTTACCTGGATAATTACAGTCCTCGATGAGACTGTGGGAGCTGTACGGCGGCCATTCGTTACGGCAACACAAAACGTCCCATCCAGTAAGCGGTGATACGGATCTCGATCATACACTGCAACTGTTGCTAGGAGGCTGTGGCATCTTTACTCTCGCTTACAACCGCCTTATCCGGCCAGCACTTTCCCAGGACCTGTCCGAAGGATGTAGGACGATGAGAGGTGGTTTTAAATAACCTTTGGAACATCAAATAGACAAGCAAAACTGGCCACAATGGTTGTTTATTATAAGTACATGCCTCATTGAGTTTGATTCTAAGCTAAGTAATGAAAGAGAAATAACTATTGGAAATAACAAAAAGAACTATAAAACATAATCAGTTATCAACGTATATGAAAACTTATATCTCAAACACCGAAACTAAATTTGAACGCGAAATTTACTCTCCTTCTAAAAAATAAGTTTTTATTGTTGCTTTAATGTTATCAATTTTTAAACAATATTGATCCTGGGATAAATAATAATCTATTAGGCCTATTACAATAAAATAAAAAACGAAATTTCCAATTTCAAATACATTGGACTACTTTTCAGTTTGTTTAGTGACACATGTCTTGTTGAACAAAGTATAGTGCTCAATATTCGCAGACTTTAATACATTAGTTTTCGTGTCAGGCTATTTGTGATTTTGATTAGAACATAACCTCTACAAAACCCATCAACCTATATTTTAGTGTCCCTCCAATGGCTACTTGTTACGATTTGATTGGCTAGTAAGAACTAACCTGATTGGCTATCATGGCACTGTTTTTGAAGCCATAACCTTCTCTCATCACTCTGTATATTTCATAAAGAGCATTATATTTAACCAGGGGTTTGTAGGGGCCCCAAACTTTTCACATTGATACAAGTTTAAACTTTTAATGATAATTTTATTTTTTAATACAAATTAAATTTAATATAATTCAAGTTTTTCATAACAATATTTCCTTATAAACTATGTTTATACATATAATCTTTATAACTGTTAACATATTTGTTTCTTTACAAATCATAATCATCTGTTTTTCATTGCACTGTACACACGTTACCAACCTGCTTTAACACTGTTAACATATTTGTTTCTTTACAAATCATAATCATCTGTTTTTCATTGCACTGTACACACGTTACCAACCTGCTTTAACACTGTTAACATATTTGTTTCTTTACAAATCATAATCATCTGTTTTTCATTGCACTGTACACACGTTACCAACCTGCTTTCACACTGTTAACATATTTGTTTCTTTACAAATCATAATCATCTGTTTTTCATTGCACTGTACACACGTTACCAACCTGCTTTCACACTGTTAAAATATTTGTTTGTTTACAAATCATAATCATCTGTTTTTCATTGCACTGTACACACGTTACCAACCTGCTTTCACACTGTTAACATATTTGTTTCTTTACAAATCATAATCATCTGTTTTTCATTGCACTGTACACACGTAACCAACCTGCTTTCATACTGTTAAAATATTTGTTTGTTTACAAATCATACTGTTTTTCATTGCAATGTATTTTTTATGGAGATTTTTGTTAACTTTAAGTTCCTCAAACCCTATAAATGTTGTAAACCGAGAAAAACCAATATTTTCCCAGCTCCTTACATTTACATTGAGCCATCTCCCACCTCTGTACGACCTTCCAAGATCCCACAATCTTTCTCTCAGAATTCTGCTTACGAAATTATATATTAAGATATCAACTATATATGTATATTACTGTAAAAACTTGCATAAATCTTACATTTTACTACCAACTTGAGATGGTAAATGTACGCATTTTATAAATAAGAGATGGGTTTTCGTTCTTTTCACCTTCCACAAGGCTTTTGGAAGATGCAACCTTCCACCGATGATGGTTGGTGAATGTAGGTTTTAGGAATAAAACAATGAGTATTGCTAAGTTCATTTAGATTACATATCAATGAAACCTTACAAATTTCTCCTACTTTCGGAAAATTGGATACGTATCTATTGGTGATTTTTAATTTGTGATTTTTAATTTGTGTGCGATTTTTAATTTTTGTTTTATTATCATTTAGTTGTTAAGAGCTCGGATTTGTCCGAAAGCTTGTGTTTTTAGTACAATTTTGAATAGTGTTAAAGTGAGTGCCAATTTTTCTAAGGAGACTAATATGAATATATCGCGTGGTGCAGGACTTTATAATATTATAGTCATTGTTATTGGATATTTATGAACAGTACTGTTTTGTTGCACATATTTAAAATATTTTTGTAAAGAATGATATTTGTAATGCACTATTATTGTCTAAATAAATGGCTTTTAAATCTGTTACTATCGTGTTTGGTATCTAATAAACAAGTTTAGGTCAGGTTGTATTATATCAATCTGTCAACCTTACCGTGTCTCTGAAGTAAACTCAAAGTTACCGACTGGTAAGATGATCTCAGAACGGCCGGGCCTTTACTACTAACAGTTTGGAAATCTTGGAGTTTACTGCTAAACCTTATCTTAAAATCTACGGGTTTTTACAGTAAGGTATATACTTCCTACATAACTTATATAAATGTGTATAAACTACTTGCATCTTCTATCGCCAGTTTTTGTAAGTTATCTCAATAGACTGAACCTTGAGGAATACTATATGCAGATCACAAACGTTTGTAATATGTGTATACAGAAAAAAAAATTACAAATAAAAATGTCAATAAGATTTCCATTCTTTTAATGTTGTGATATATTTTGGAATTTTGTTGCGCTTCAAACAATACTGGACCATTAGAAAAAAGTTAAATACTTCGACGTATCCAGCATACTTAATAATGTAACTTAACTATATAGGGCCTTTAATATTAAAATTCATATACGTTTTGAGGACTGTCCATTCAAGTTACAATAGAATTAAAATGCAATGGTTTTGCTAGTACAGTATTACTTTTCTTGGTAGGTTATAAAAACTTTTCTTATTTACAAACACATAACATTGCCTTTATTTATGCTTTTTCTATTTCTTTTTCTCAAGTTCAAAGTTAACAACTACGTCACAGTCATCTACCGAGGTTGTTTCAGTATGAAAAATGAAGATAACGTATTAGTGTAAAAAATTAGAAACAAAATTGTATTATTAATAGAGTAGTAATTTACTGCAATAAATTAAGTACAGTCTTCTGGTAAGCCTATTCAATATAAACGCGTTTCGGATAATCTCCATCTTCTTAAACTAGTATTTCATTAACGTGTAATAGTTAGGGATGATGGAAAAAATCCGAAACGCGTGAAGCACGAACACTTTTGTCCTAATTATACTTGCGTTGGATTATAACGTAATATTTGCAACGTGTTGAGTGTATTGCTAAACAACACGGGGTCATGACCCAGCGCGTAAGCAAATTAGAGCGCGCGCCGTGGACTATTTCGCTAGGGAGCCTACAGCCTGTAGTTCCGGCCGTAACAGGGCTCCAATGTTTGAATATTTAGAATGTTACTTTAGAAACCTACTCAATCATATCGGCTGTAACGGGACGGTTGTACAAACACTAAGCTAACCTTAACATTGGGCTGTGACGTCACGCCGCGCCGTGGACTATTTCGCTAGGGAGCCTACAGCCTGTAGTTCCGGCCGTAACAGGGCTCCAATGTTTGAATATTTAGAATGTTACTTTAGAAACCTACTCAATCATATCGGCTGTAACGGGACGGTTGTACAAACACTAAGCTAACCTTAACATTGGGCTGTGACGTCACGCCGCGCCGTCACAGGAATGCATCCGAGCCTTGTCAATCCAGACAATTGACCCCAGCATAAGCAAACATTTGACCCTACAATTGAGGAATAATTAAAGCAAGCGGCAATACCAAGAAAAAAAGAGACGGAGAGGAAAGAAAAGGGTCAACAAAAAATTCTATATACGTCAAACATTTTTCTAGATTTATCAATAATTCGGTGACAGAGTGTGTGGGAGAGAGAAAGAGAGAGAGTGTGAAGTAAGATCTTATAGTACAAAGTGTCGATGCCGTACAATTGTTCAGATGAACACTTACTTCCCTACGACGCTGAACTTGTGACTCGTGATCCTTCATTAACTGGTAACACAAAAGATTCATCTCACTCACACACACAGGCACGCGCGCGCACACATACACGCTCACACAAACACACACACACACATTCTCTCTCTCACAAACACACATACACACTCTCCCTCCCCAGAAATACACACACACACACACACACACACTCTCTCTCGCACAAATACACACACACACACACACACACACACACACACACACACACACATACTCTCTCACCCTTTTTCCCACAAACACATTCTCTCTCTCTCTCTCTCTTTCCACCTCACAAACACACACACACACTCTCTCCCCCTCACACTCTCTCACACACACTATCTCTCTCTCTCTCTCTCTCTCCAAAAACACATGTACAACCTCTCTCTCCCACCATCATAAACAAACAAACACACACACACACACACACACACACACACACACACACACACACACACACACACACACACACACACGCACGCACGCTCACACCATCAACCTTACTTTCTGGAATACCCATGTTCAATGCGCACAGATTTGTGGCGTAAATAATTTACCGTGAGACGCTGAGACGCCTGAGCAAGGATGGACCAGCCAACAAAAAATAAATCTCTTTTCTTATAGCATTCGTATAGAGGAGGCACATGTGTTACGCATCCATTTTCACCGATTCTCTGAGCCTCAGCCTCGAGTTAGGGTCGCTGTGAAGGCCGACACATGGTGGTGTGAGTAAACAAGAAAGCCAAACGCTCCGCTACAGCTTGGTTTAGATCTGGGAAAGTCAATTTGAATAGAATATTCTAGAGTCATTAAAAAGTTTTTAAAAAACTATAAAATATTAGGTAATATCGCAGACTTAACATTCTTCAATTATTTGAAATTCCTTTGTAGTGATTGAAAAATTAGGAGGCAAAATCGTTAATCAAAGGGTTAACAGAGCTGATATTGCTGGTAATCTTAAAAGCTTTTAATATTTGCAAATATTAAACATTTACCTAAAATCTAAATGAACATGCAACGATAAATATCTGATAAGCCAAAAGTTTTAGCTTTCTAACTACTGTATTACAATAAATACGAGTGTAAGTAGAAGTGACAGAATGTTCGTGATTGTTGTGGATGGTAAAACTAATTATATGTTGACGCGAGTGTACTTGCACGAGCATACATCCTCTAACACAGTTGCCCAAACTATTAAAAAAATTTATATTTCACCTTGAACAAGTAGGCTACTAGATATTTGCGAAGGCCTAAATAATACTTACACATAGTAGAAATATTTACATTAATAATAGCATTCAATATTTCAGAACAAACGTGATCACAATATACAGTATTTGGAATAACTTACGGCGGTTGAAAAAATATCATATATATATATATATATATATATATATATATATATATTTAGTAGTCAAAAACAACTAAGGTTATTCAAATACAAGAATTATTTATTAATTTATATTCAAAGCTTCGTTGATAAACAGTACCAACATCTTGCATTATATATTATGCCAACAATGGTTTATATCTTGCATTATTGTATTATTCATTCCTGATTATGTTGGTACTGTTTATCAACGAAAAGCTTTGAATATAAATAATTCATGTATTTGAATAACCTTAGTTTTATATATATATATATATATATATACTGTATATATAAATGAATGTATGTATGTATGCGTCTTATGCATTACTAAACCACTAATCCCATCGCCATGATACTTTGGGAAATTGTTGAATGCATTCTTGGGAAGGTTTCTGCCATAGTAAGTCTCAGGGTCGTAGCCAGGGGGACGTACTCCCCAAACATTTAAATTTAGCAGAAAAATATTAAGCAATAAAACGGCGCTAGGTTTTTAGCAACTAGCTTCCCGACGACATAACATTTTTTCCAACGCGTAATATTAAAGTTCCAAAATAGCATAAAATATGACTTTCTATCTTACCTTATCTTAAGACATTTCAATGAAATCATTCCAAATTTTGGTTGCTAGGCAACGTTCAACAATTTAAAATTATATTCCAACACATTTCAAACAATATACATAAAAGATAATTTATATCCGAGTCCAATTCAGTAAATAACATTCAATCAAGAACTTTTAATGCCGCACTTTTCTCGATCGACTGCTATAAGTTCAGCTATTATTTTGTTAATAAAATACTAAATTAAGTTTAGCTAATGTTAACACGACATTCATTGACTTTTAGGCAATACGAGGTTCGCTAGGTCAGCTAGTAAATAATAACAATCAAAAACCTCCATCCACAAATATTTTTATTCTAACCAGATGTACATTTCGGTTACCAAGTAACCATCTTCAGAAGCATGACAATACAGCATTGTTTGAAGGTTACTTGGTAACCGAAAGTACATCAGGTTAGATAAAACTTTTTGTGGTTAGAAGTTATTAAGTAATTATTTAAATTGTAGTGAATTTATAAATAACATAAATCTCACTTCAATTAAAATTGTTTGTTATTAACCTTTTTTTATACACATCTCGGTTACAAATGAGTCATCTTCAGAGGCAATAAAAAACAAACATTTGCTTCTTCAAAACAATACGTTGTTGCCTCTGATGAGGGTTGCTTTGTTAATAAAATTGGTTAGTAAAAAGAAGTTGATAACATTTTTTTGTGGTTATAGGATGTTTTGGTTATTGCAAATATTTGTTATTATATTTCAAAGGTCTAAACGAATTAATGTTATGTATATCCTACAAAAACGTATAACCTATTTTATTATACGAAATGGTTTTTAGAATTTCTTGACAATACGTTTCTTACGAAAGTCAATTATTGATTTGAAAAGGGCCCAAATAGCAAAGTAAAGCGGTTCTACAGTTCCAAGCGGCCCTTTAGAAGCCAATCAACACTGGCTCCTCCCAAATGTTCGAGAAGACATTCATTTCACAAATAGGGTGGGAGTGGATCGAGGTGAACGCACACCGGGTCTCTCACTCTGTACTTGCATTTAAAATTAATATTAGTTGAATACGCTTTTAATTTGGAATGTAGACGATTTAATTCAGTAGAAATTCGCTGATTTTGTAGACTTGTGTACGTTTTAAAGAGCTAGAATACCCTAAAATGGCAATTAATTTTCAAAATTTTAATTTAGAGTATGAATTATATAATTCATTACATAATTATATAGCTCATAAGCTTTCCCCGAAACATCAACCCACCCAGGAAGAATTTCTACTAGATAGAATTTTTTTGTTAACTTTAACCTAACCTGATATTTTGCTGCAAAGTCTTACATATAGCTATGTTTCGTTAAAAAACCTTCATTTTATTTAGTTCGTAATGATTCCAGATTGAGGTTATGTTTTGTATTTTTACTAACTTTAATCCTTTTTTCCGATATTTAAACTAATTTTTCTTTTCTCAAAAATTTTGTTTGAGTAAAATAGATGAAACCACGAACACAAATCGAAACTATACAAACTTTATTAAGTGTTTCCGTCACTTAAATTGAAATAAAGCTCAAAATCTACTTCAACGATTTTAAATCACCTGTTCTACTTCATACAGGTGATAGTGCTCAGCCGGTATTATTTTCCAGAAACGTGGCCTTTCCTACATTGTACACGTGTTAAAATAAGGAAATCTTTTATCTTAATTTATTAGATCTATTTTGTTAATATTCATAAATAGTTAGATTCCAACATAGATTACTGTAATAAAGTTTTCTCAAGAAAGGTTCAAAAATAACAGTTACCAGTTTCCCTAATACCAGGTTATATTTATTTCACAGAACTAATTTTACACATATGGAAAACCAAAAGATTTAAAAGGCCTATAAGATTATAATGTAATACTACAGTGACTTTAACGTCAGAGAGTCGCTAGATCTTTTACTTCTCACAAGTTTTACTTGCCCTACATGCGTTCTAAAGTACACAGATTAAATGTATTTACACTTTGTAAGATCTGTGTTTAAACACATCTGGTGAGCTTACATTACAGGAAGTGTTGATTGTTAGTTGGCAATACAAGATACAAGTGCTGGCAACCACAAGGCCGTCAGCTGCATCGGCTCGCGTATCGATTGTTTATAGCTGAAGTTGCACAAACTCGAATCTCGGAAATGAGTTCAATAAGGTATCAAACTACAAAATTTTCCTGGAGATAAGCGAGAAATGAGATTAGATTTGGTTCTATGAAACGTCTTTACTTATCTTGTGATTGATTTCGTAATTAATAATTATACTGTATAATCCTAGCAAAGACTGTGCAAACTCAAACACTGCTGAAAGCATTTTGTATTCTATTATTAAAAACGTATATAATTATAATAGGGAAACCATCTAGTTTCTACATACGGTACTGTTTGGTAGTAGGTCGTTTCCTATGGTAAAATTAAAATTATAATGGTATTTTGTCAGCCAGTCATAAAATCTACACATACAAAGTAATTTGTGGGAAATAATGTACAGCTATATACATGTAAATATGGTATTATGTGATTCCATTTTTACTTGAGGCACTAGGTTTTATCATAGGATACAACACAACAATGATTAACAAACTATAAAACCACCTAAAAAATAAACTCAATAACCTAACTCGACAAACCCATAAAATACATGACCCCACAATACAGAATATGAAAACCCATAAACTAACCTACACATTTCGTAAACCTAAATATACAAAGAAATCATTTAAATACATTTACAACTGTTGGCGTATACAAACTAACTTGTAAATCGTGCCCCGTTTCTACATAGACCAAACAGGAAGGAGAACACGCTACAAAGAAGATGTAAAAGTTCTCAGAAACGAAAACACCCAATGAAACTTCGCTGAGCATCTCACATCCACAAACCACAACTACACAAACATAAAATCAAACCTACAAATTCTACACAAACAAAACAAAAATACCCAAAACCACACAACCAAACAGTACGAAATGTACAAACATTTCAAGCTACACCCAACATCCAATTATTTTATCACTCATTAAATTTTTAACACCATATCCCCCAAAGTTCTAAAAAATCATCTAATATCCCTACCCTAACCGAACCAAACCCTAACCACTGTCGGGAGTTGATAATGGGTTGTATCTCCCGAAACAACCGTCTGTAAAACAGTAAACGCTTCTATAGGCGAGTATAACATCCACACATGTTTAAGTATTGTTTTATATAAATCGCAATATGTATTCTTGTGTATTAATAAAGAACTGAGTCAAAATACAAATACAAGAATTATAATTGAATTTACAATGCAAAGCTTTTCGTTGGCTAACATATTAAACAATTAAAATTAGCATATGTTAATTTTAATTGTTTAATATTCCTGATGATGTTGGTACTGTTAGCCAACGAAAAGCTTTGAATTATAAATTCAATTATAATTCTTGTATTTGTATTTTGACTTATTTCTTTATATATATATATATATATATATATATATATATATATATATATATATATATATATAGGCTATATATAATTTATACTGATGAATAAATATTAATCTTACAAGAAAAGATTTCGTAGAAACTTGAATCAAATGTGGAGTATATCTTTTATTCAAATTAATAAAACATTTTATAAAAACCCTCATGTCAATTTCATTTCCAATTACCTCCTGAGAAAATTATTACAAAAAATAAGTTCTTGGATTTTGTAGTCCATTACGTTCGGTGAAACTTAATAACTTTACATTAATTTACGACTATATGAACTTTATCGCGATAGCACGTTTTTAACCGCTCAATGGCATCTTCATCGGTGTCTAAATGTGCCGCTTGGAGTGGTAGGATTAAGCGGTGACGGTGTTAAAGCCAGGTTTTCAATAGTGTCAAAGAGTGTGATTTGTGTGGGTTTGTTCCTTTAATATGTTTATATTTTGTGTATTTGTGTGTTTGTAAATTTCATATTGTCGATGTGTAAGATTTCTAGGTTAGGATAATGTCTGTGTATGTGTGCCCTGTTTCATTTAGGTGATTGGCGAATGCTGAGTCGGTGTTATGTCGATTTTATGTGGCTCTTTGAATCTTTGTTGGAAGCTGCGACCTGTTTGCCCAATGTAGAATTTACACAGTTTGTCTGTACAATTTAATTTGTATATGCCTGGTGCTTGTAGTTTAACTTTGTTGTCGGTGCGATGTTGAATTTTGTTTTCAGTTTGTTATTAGTTTTAAACGCTATTTTGTATCCTGTTTTGGAATTTGTGAGCTATTTTCTCTGATGTTCGGCTTATGTATGGTATTGTGATAACTGGTACAGTTTCCTCTGAAGATGATTGCTTTAAAACTAAAATTTACATAAGAATTAAAATAAAAACTGATATTGGAGGCAAAGAGGTTTTATTAATTTAAATTAAAAATTTCGTATTTTCATACAGTTTTCTGTAATGTAAACAATGAAAACACCTGATCGCGTTGGAAGATCACAGTGTAAGAGTTAGGTCCGATTGTTCCAAGTAAACGCTTCACAGGGGACTTAGGAGGTAAGAAAGACGGAAACGGAAGGGAGAGAAACTCCATCTGAGGAAGTCGACAAATAATGATTTCGCTCTCGAAACAGTCATGGTGCTTTGGAAGCCAATACAATGGATGAAACAATAGGCCAGAATGAGTTCAGAGCTTTTAACGCCAACAGGTAAGGAATCTCTTAACCTGGCAGTGTAGGCTTACTTTGAGGAAGCGGCGCTGTCCAAGTGAACCATGGTGCTCCTTCGTCTTCTCTACGCACACGTCACGCACAGATCCAAAACATGTAAATATGCACACACTGCCCAAACCCTGATTCTATTCGTTACATATATGATATATGTTAACGGTATTGTATTTTCTTCTTGAAACACAAGTAATATATATATATATATATATATATATATATATATATATATATATATATATATATTAAAATAACTTCCTACTTAGGTCAACAAAGAAAAAATGTATTTTAGTTATTTTTTATTAAATAATTACAATGAATATAAATAAAGTAACAACCTATGCGTTAAAACAGCTGTTCTACAACATGACATATATCACAAAATCAGTTGTTTTATGAAATTATGTTATCGCTTATTTTTAAAAAAATGGGACGAAATATCTATATTGCATACCTTGCCCCTTTTGTAGAAAGTTTTTCTCACATATAAACCTAAAATAATTTAATTAATTAATTGATATTTGGAAAAACTGTATTAACATCAAGTGTCTTCTAATATAAGTTTAAACACTGTATTTGAACTTGAGCGAATAAATATGAAGTATTTTATTAAAGAGTGGAAATTTGAACAAGATATCAATAGGGAGAGTGTGAACCAATAGAAGGAATTGAAGGATACGCAACCACCTGAAAGGATACGACCCGTGGGTTGAACTGTAGCGCTTCCTTTATTCACTGTGCGACAGCTGTTTGTTCATTGTTAACATCATGTGATGGAGCACGTAATTGAATAAATACTCTATATACGCTTCGTCACCATGGAAACACTGAAATCACACGTTTCACATAACGATCAAAATATATTTCTGTCTCTCGAGTTGAGAGTCTCTATATTTTCTTCGATCTGCTGACTTAGTACAAGGATTTGTGCTGGAATTTGTCTCGGTCAGATACTCATATATAACCAATAAAATTGTTCAGTTGGAATTTCGTTTTACGAATCTTATGTTAATTTTAAAAAGTATTTTGTTAAAACAAAACCTTAATGTTTATTATTATTGTTTATTACTTTTTTTGCACTATCGTGTAAAGAGTTTGACTTCGGGAAGGGGTCGTTTCAACTCTTCTACCAAAAATTAAAGAAAGTGTCATTTTTACTTTTGATTTCATAGGAAGCCGTTTTTTTACATATAAATCCGTCTAGCTAAATGCTTTCTGCGGGGATGCACAAAAATAATCGAATGTAGGAAACCTTCAGAACTTCTACAATGTGTTAAGGAATATATTAACAAATTCTCCGAAATCTGAATATTTCTAAGATCTCAGAGGAAATAAAAGATATGACCCAAAACATAAAGACTTCACTTTCATCCAAACGCAGAGGTTCTCTAACTACTCGATAACCAGGAGACGGTGAGAAGACTGAAGAAGGCTAAACCCTTCGAGTAAGGGTAGGGTGGGGTTATAATTAGGGCAGACAACAACTAAATGGCCAACTTTATATGTGTGATCTAGGAATTAAGAGGAAAATTAATGGTTAGAAGGCCTATAATAAAGCCAAATTTAATAGAAAAGTTTTTTTATTATTAATATATCTCTACTATTAAAAATTAGATCTTTGATCTTTAGACTGCTCTCCCTCGTAAGAGGAAGTAACGCAACACCGAGTACAGGGAGGATCCCGCTGCTGTGGCTACCGAGAGTCTGGCGTCGCCGCCGTCGGCTGAAGACCAAGCCGGCCCGTATCGAGGAGTTGAAGAAGAAGTATTTCTTCTGGGACTCCGAGGAAGCGGACGAAACCTGTTCTGAGCTGATCCCGGACGACGAGCTTGCGACATCATTCAAGGAAATTACTGAGCTCGTTCTAGCTCCGGGAGTCTGCGTCCGGGACACCAATTTCGCAGATGACCACATCAAACTCTACGAAGGCCTTATGAGAAACGATGTGGAAAAAGAGCTCAGGACTAAACGCCGGTGGCGGAATAAGCAGCGGGCATGGCGAAGGCAACGACGCAGAGAAGCGGAAGCAGCCTCCCTAGTAAAATAAGTTATTTGATGTATTAAAATAAAATTGAAATTTTTTTTTGTATTCTTTTTAAATTTGTGGTGTCTTTGTAAAAAATTTATTGAAATAAATGCCTCAAATCTATTTAATGACATTCATTTAAATGGTAAATTTTATTTAGGCATAATGCTTGAGGGCCCGGCGCCCCTTGGGCTCTTCTCTATATACGCTACTGTTTATTTTCATTATGGTTTTGTTGTTAAGGTTTTACTTATGATTTTTTGTCGTCCACTTTCTTTACAGTTTATGGTTTTATCTTTCTTTTGAAAGAAATCTTTCATCCTTTCTTAAAACCTTCCAACCGTATTTGTTTGGTGCCTCAAAACATAAAAATTACAAATGCATTAAAATGTAGTAATAGAATCGAACCTGAAAATATCAGAATGTTGCAGACACTTTTTCTCTGTTTCCAAGCTTTTCTACGCTCTCGTCTCTTGCGCTTGTTTTCATCAACAAATGTACAAATTTATTAAACTCTACGAATAAATAAAAGAATAATAGTCAAATTCAAGTAGCCTACAGCTGCTTTTGAAACACCTCGTCTTATCAACATTTCAATAAAAAATTACCATTTAACGAGATTACCTTCTTGTTATCACTGCTTTCAACAAAACACGTGCGTTACTTTCTCATTAAGCCCTGAAGATGACCCGGCAGCGAAAATAATGACAATTAGGACTCGCGCCAAGACACTAATGAGGTCAACCATTTCTCGTAATGACGAAGGAAGATATTTGCCCTATATTAGGTTCACCGCTCAAACTGTTGCGCCGTTGATGCAAGTTCGTGTTCTGTGATGTGTCAATATAGATATAAGAAGTTGCAAACGGGCACTGGGCACGTCACTCATACAAATCTCTGACATTAGCTAGATATGTCACGCTTATTTCAGTCAAAAGTGGTAATATTTATGTCGCTGTGGTACCCGTTGCAATTGGTTATAATTAAATGTGGGACAATTTTTTAACGTTTTACATCAATATAACTGCGGTATTTAGTTTTGCTCATAGTAAACAGATTTAAAGACAAATACGTAATTAGTTTTTAACTCGAGAGTAAAACTAAGATTATATAGACCAGCGAGGGCGTACCCAGGATCAAAACTGGGGGGGGGGGGCATGGTCGTTCAGGTTGTAACATTTTAGCACGGGAAAGATAATGCAACCAAAATTTTAAGAAAATTATGCATAATTATAACAGTGTTTTTTTTATCAACTGTGTTATTACAATTTTTATTTGAAAAAATATTTTTATTCTAGTTACATGTCTTATACTAGTATCATTTTTCTTGGAAAACGTACAAAACTCTTGTTTTAATCCAATCCTGATTTACCTTAAAGAATTTTCGACCGAAATACAACTCAATCTGTCCTCTCCCATTGTACTTCTCAGCCAGGTCTTTACCCTTCGAAGGGTACTGAAAGATAGTTAAACAGTAGCTGTAGTGGATGGAAGATGAGGAGTGCTTGCCTTGTTGCAGGGAAAAAATATTATTCTCCTCCAAGAGTGTAGCCACTTCAATATCCTTTAATTTGTCACTTGCTAAATCCTTCTTCTAAAACCAGACCATATTGGTCGAAAGCGGTAACGAGCAAACAGAATCTCTTCGATCTCGGCAAAATACACTTCTAATTTTAACTCTACTATACAGTAGTACAGCCACTGTTCCAGTGATATCCAGATGGAGGGGAAAAGTTGTTCGCCCATAAATAAGCAGATTTGATACAAAAGTTATCATCTATTACATTTACGGAGCACTTGGACAAGTTGAAAATAAGAAGCTGTGAAAAAAATTAATATATAATATCTGAAAATTTAGATCTTGTCATAAGGGGATGATCGGAGAGAAATAGCAATTCAGTCTGAGGTTGGCCGATCCGTTCGTTACTTCTCTTTTTAATAAATAAAAGACACAGGTTCGAATTCCGAAAAAGGAGAATATTTATTTCTGGTCAATGAATACTTTTAAATTTTTGGAACAGGTTTAAATTTAAAATTTATACTAATAACAATTAAACAACCATCAATAAAACACATTTTCGCAGGTTTTCCTTTTTATAAAATTCGAATTTTTTGTTTTAACTTATTCATTTACCTACATGCATTAAGGTTCGCGTACAACTCGAAAAATAAACTCAATACAGAGTAATAGTGTTGCCAAATTTTACAGTCGAGTCAAAGGCGTTGTGAGATTCTTCACCACTTTTCGCTCTTCTGGCGGTTTGCATTACAGAATCATGATGCGCCTTGCGACTAAAAATAGTCGGTTTCCATGACAGCCTCGACTGAAAAGCACTTTGACAAATGCCAACTCACCTTTCCGCATTATCCTCGTGTGAGAGACGTGAATGGGTTAAACACTGCTGAAATGGGAACGCCACCTGTCAATTCTCTTCTATTCTCTCGATACCCAAACATGCGCTAATTTCATTATTGGTGTACTGCTCCAAAATGTCTTGATTTTAAAGAACTGCTTGTAAATAATGAATATGAAAATGAGTTTTTAGTATCTAAAACGGAAAGAACAGGATGTCATTCCTACTATACAGGTCTTACGGAACGTCGTGAAGCCTGGCTAGGGGAAAGGCGACAGAGGAGTGGGGACGGCCGCGGCTGGAGGGGTAACGGTTAGTACAACACCCGGATACGACGGCTCGAGACAAACTGGCGCTCTGCAGCCACCACCACTACAAAACCTGTGCAGATGGCTTTCGCCCATGAAGGTCAGGCTTCACCAAGAAACACAAGACTTATAGTAGGTTGTTATATAGTGAATTAAGTACGGTTATGATAGCACAGCTAGAAAATGAGTGAGCCACAGCTCTCATTAGGAGTGCTGTTGCTTGACGTAGGTTCGTCTTACAGAGGGCAGGGGGGTCGATTCGCTGCGTCACGAACTTCCAGTGTGAGAGGCTCCATAAATGAACATGGTAGCGTATGTGTCGCTCCTCACGAAATAAGCTACACGCAGCGTACAAGTCGCTGACGCAGAACGCTGAGTATGGCCGGCTCCTATTTGAATCTATATAAAATTATAGATTTTCCTGTCGCCACAACAAAAACTCTGAACGTGGTCGTAGCTTTAGAGAAAATCCTAACCTCATCTCGCATTTAGATGAGACACGATGATGAACCGCGGTCAAGGTCACTTCTCTGAAAACGTCTGATGTAAACGGGTTTCAGTCTACCACCATTCTTACTTTTCACTCGATAATATTTTTATCAATTAAAATGAAAATATCTCCTACAATCGTTTGTATAAAACAGAAAATCGTTCCGAATGTACGCCATTTGCAAATCAGGCCCGAAATGTAATTTGCCAGAATTCAAATTACCCTTTCTGTAATGGACCATAAAGATAGCAGAATGGATCCATTCGCCACTCTGAATACCATTAGGCCATTATCGCCTCATTTTGGTGTTACCTCTGACATATCTAATCTTAACTAATTCTCTTATCTCGAGTGATAAGTACCGTCTATGGCATATATTGTGTTTATCTGGAAGATTTACTGCTTCTAAAACTTAAACAGTTCGGCCATAAAGACAAACAAGGGGGATTGCTATGACGTCATACCTGGCTTTGGTCGCGCGAGTCCTGTACCAACTTAATTATGAAAACCTTATCCTAATTGTTGTAAAAGGAAAGACAAAATATATTTGTAAGACAAGAACCAAACACTTGTCAGGGAGAGACAAATGCTTGGCCTGGTCTGTAGTACACATAACAGTTTTTTTAGAAATACATTCTTTTGTAATAATCTATATCAGAGGTGGTCAACTTTTTTGGAACAGTGGGCCGATTAAGTGTTCACTTTTCTCGAGTCGGAAAGCAGGATTAAAAGTTTCTGAGTTATCAATTGGAATAGGTCTTATATAGTTGTGGTTAACTTTCAAATAATATAGCCTACATTTTAAAATTATAATATAAGCGTACACATGCACGGCCACTTTATAATTTATGATAGCCTACATGCCTGTAACAACGTATCCAGATATCAAATTCTCTATCTTGTTAATGTTACAATGTTGATATCTGCAGCAAGTATTTAAAGTTTACTACATTTATTAATCATACTACACCAGGATTCAAAACAAAACCACTTTTAACTTGAAAATAAAAAAAACATGAAATGAATTCTGAAAAGTGTTTATTTTGAATGGAAATTTTAAAGTTAAAGTTACACTGTTTTTCTTTTGGTAATTGTTCATCTCAATAAGCGAAGGGAAGTTAGCCAGAACTCCATTTCCCATTTGGGCGCCCCACGCTGACAACTTCTTTTCAAACGCTCTTAAAAGAATCACTGACGAGTGAATAAAATTTTCTTTGCCTTGAAGTTTGGTATACAATTCGTTCATATGATGCACAATATCGACATAAAAAGCTATATATAGCATAAGTCTCCATTTTTAAACTCGAGTACCGTAATACCACGATCAGAAAGAAAAATATCAATTTCTTCACATACACAAAGAGTACATAAAGATGAATGTACATATGAACGGAATGTGCTCTCTAATGCCTTTCCCTATGGAATAGCATTACATTTTACTACATTCAAAAGCAACAATTTAGAGCCCGCGGGCCGCAAAAATACATGTCGGGGTTGTGCACCCCTGATCTATATGAAAAGGGGATGGTTACGTTACACATCAAAAGTGTAAACACTAATTACAGCTATACAGTACTTATAATACAGTTTGGTATATTTACGTACTAGATAATCACTATTCTTTATTTACGTTTTCCTTCAATCCACGAAAATTCTATTAAATATGCGCACACAGACACACGCAATCTTTATTGTTAAATACTATTAATGAAATTTTTAAAACCTAATTTAATAATGTTATAAACACTGTAAAATTGATTTTTAAAAGTGTTATTTTATATTTTGCGTAATTTTTATCTAGTTCTTTACACACTTCTTTATCGTCCTTCTTCCAACTCTCAATTAAACTTTAAATCCCATTCTAAAGAGGGTTCAATTTCAGTAACGGCTGCAGCTAACTGTTTCTCTAAACGTACAGTACACCGACAGATTTTAGTGTCAACTTCGGCGCTATATTTTTTACGATTTCTCCGCCTTTGCTATCCGAGATAGGCACAGTTTCGGTAGTTAGTTGTTCCAGC
This sequence comes from Prosapia bicincta, assembly GCA_036971475.1. Taxonomy (NCBI): domain Eukaryota; kingdom Metazoa; phylum Arthropoda; class Insecta; order Hemiptera; family Cercopidae; genus Prosapia; species Prosapia bicincta. The sequence continues at coordinate 310,598,807 of JBAIZL010000001.1, read as the reverse complement.
TCTTCTCCCGTCAAATCTTGGTTCGCACTGTTCATGAGATTGTCAAGATCTTCACTGCCAATGTGTTTAAAATTTTCACCGTAAATTCCATGTACTATTGTGACATCAGTCCGCTAGCACTACAGCACAGTAGAACAGTGGAACGATCCTTTGCGGCCTTAAACCCCGAGCAGATTTCTTCTCCTTAGATGAGAAATTTTGTGAATGCATTCTTTTCCAAAACAGTCCGGTCTCGTCCTTATAAATAAGGAACGCCTACCTTTTGAGTAGTAAGCCTAGTCGTGTACAGTATAACGGATGTTAGGAGAATAATCAGACTTCTTTGTGATAAGTAACTACAGTACTGTACAAAATAAATAAGAAGAGAACATACCCTACAACCTGCACAGTAACTATACTGCCTTTCTTGTCCTATATATAAAAGGGATGTCCTGTAATTTTGCCAACCGCGAGTAAGCGAACCCGCGACTGCGGTTCCAGTATTTGCGGTAAGCTTGGGGTACGTAACCTCCGCGAATAATCAGGGATCACTGTACCTTAATTATGTTAATTGATGACTCCTTAAATCTGAACTACAAATCGAGAAGATTTGTTGTGAGGATTGGGTTTATGTTAATCGTCAGAATAGCGTAAAAATTCTATTTATCACTTAAACAATAGTTTATGACTATCCGAACTTTGAAGTGATTAATAAGATTCACCGAACGTAATGGACTATAAATATAAAACTCAAGAAGTAAAATTCTATTTAAATATTTCTCTATAGGATATTAATAGCTTTCCATTTCCCTCGGGAATGTCAACCCCCTCTAGAAGGAATTTCTGGCTGTATTGCTGTTATAACATAAAAGGATGACCACTGAATGATTTTTCATTATGAAAGTACGCCACATACCATTGAACCTATGAACAATAAAACTTGTTTTTCAGTTACAAAGACAAAACATTCTGCTCTCGGAACAGACAAAGGAGGCGTTGTACCCCGTAACTGCACGTCCAACGTAATCCTATCCCGCACTGCTGACTAGGTGCGGCCAAGTCAGCGCCACGAAGCGGCCGCAGTTTGTAACGTAATACCAGCCTACCGCGAATTCTTGACGCAACAAACAGATGGGCTTTGGAAAAATACACGTTTCCCCGTGTAAGCAACAAGTGTTCACTAGCTACAATTACATGTTTTCACTTAATCATTGCGATTGTTCTAACACGTGTAGATAACTTTCAGTATAGGTCAAGATTGTATTTAGATACGTTCAGATAAATGCACACTTTTAAAACACACAGAATTGCTGTTCACTTGTAAGCTGGTGCGCGATCGATCGACAGACAAAAACATTGGTTTATGTAGTGCGTGTTGCATCAAAGGCCACCGCTAAGAAATTGCAGGCGTTGCGGTCATTTAGAAAACTAAACGCAGTCATAAATAAATTTATTCAAAACTTTATGTAATTGATCTGGTTAATTTGACAAATAAAATAAAATAATATTTATAGTGGCCTTTTGGCCCTGACAAATCTACATTATTGTAATATAAATACTATACCTCATATTGTAATATCTGTGGAACGGTCTTATTCCCCCGCCTGTGCTCTCTATTCGAGGTCACGCGCCAGCTTACGAGTGACCAGCTAAACAATGGGAAACCATTGGTATTTCAGAGTTTACCTTGCCATACAGAGAAACATTTACATGGAAATAACGAAATTTTGTCCCAAAAATTTCCGAAAGTAAAGAATGGCGAATATTGTAACAGCTGTTTTTGAGGCTAGTTAGAGATTGTTTGGAGGTTATGTTTAATTAATTTTCAAAAACATTCAATATGGGTATGGGTGTGTGAATAAATTACGTATGTCGTATTTCATTCGGGTTATAATCCCATAAATAAAGTTTTCAATTGAATTAATTTATTAAGTTAAAACGAAATGCATGGGTTCTCTCACGTCACATTTTTTAGAACTTGAGATTTAAAATTTCTTATAATTACATTTTTTTATCAATTTATAATTATTTTATAAAATAATTTTTAAAGCACGTATTCTAACAAGTTAAAAAAGAACTACTTTTGTAATTAAATTTAACCTCTACAGTGCAAATATCAAATATTAAAAAAGTGCCCAGTGTTCTGATAAATTAACTAACTAATTTACTAATCAATATATATACCCGTTAACGCGTTTTCATTATCTGCCATCGTATGAGCCTTTATCCACGAACGCTAATGGGTTATTTCACTTCCTTAACATATTAATACCCTAGTTTATAGTTTTACCATCATGTGCTCTATTGTCAGTGACCATTTACCTACAGCATCTAAAGCTATAATTATAGGTAAACATTTACACCATTACTGCTTTGTTCCAGCGTAGCCTAGCGGGTGAGATTACGTTGCTTAGGCCATTATATATTAAGTAAGGGGAAGAAAGGCCCACGTAAAATAAACGATGCTTGATTTAAGTGGAATAATTAATGATAATATTGTTTATAGTGAGAAATAGTATAAAATTTCTCTAAATGTTTATATCTTAGTGTCTTTTTATGATAAAGAGAATACTGAACTATTTCCAACAGAAAACCCCTCTTTATTTAGTTTGTCACATTGCAAAACCGGGGAAGCTGAACACATCTCTGTTTAACCCGGCTCGGTGGAGGTCTACTAGTAAGCACCCTTCCCACACTAAGATCCACTTCCCGAAATGGGGGGAGGCACAAATACAGCGTTGCCACAAAGGCGAGAGACGAGTCACCCGACAGCCAGAACTTGGCAACACTGTTCGCTCATGTTAGCTAGGGTTGCTAATTACTGCTGAGGGGTAAGCGACTTTCCACTATAACTACCGCAGGCCGGCTCTTTACTTGGCAACAGCGCTAAAGAAGCCCCCCCCCCCGATTTCATGCAGTGGAGTATAAGCTACAATTCCCACTTATTCACAGTAAGTGGCCATAGTAGCGGAGTAATAGTGAGCAGAGAAGTGTGCATTGCAATATTATAAATCATCTAATTTCATCTACACCTTTCCATCGTTCTCTTTACCATAGGGTGAAATGCGTTCTCACCTCTTGCTTACTTCTTTAGAGTCGAATATACGACTTTGCACACGTACGCAATCCTCAACCCCATCTACCAGGAGGTTTTTGCCCCCGCATTAATCCAATAGATATTCACAATATTTTCCTACCCTTTGCAGGTCATGAGTCTTTCTGGAGAATCGCCTTCAAATAAGATAAACAATTATAATTTTATCTCTTTAAATTCTATTGACATTTTTCCTGGTACAATTATTATGGCCTGAAGAAAATACTAGATCCCCCACTGGTTAACCATAGGAAACTCAGAAAAATAAAAGTATTTATCTGATATTCAACGAAACTAAGATGGCTTCCATTAATAAACCGAACGTGTTGCCTTCTTAAACTACGACATTGCCCCAATCCATGGCCAATTAAACGGTTCGCGCCTCTGAAGAATGACTCAAAACCGCTCTATTTATTGCCTCCAGCTTCTGCTCTGACGTCTTCAACAATCAAAGCGACAATTTAAACGGATGCTACTATCTCATCTCTCATTGATACAGATGTTTCGATGCTATTTGCTGCTTTATTGCAAGAACTGGTGATTTCAGTGGCAGAGCAGAGAAGTGTGCATTGCAATATTATCAATTCAAGAGATTAAAACCAAAAGGCAGTATAAGTATGTAAAGCATTAGACAGTGTAATTACAGTACAATAAACACAAACACAGTACAACATACTATAATTACAGTACAAGAGAGTATAAATACGGTACGAGGCACTAATTTTACAGTACACGAAAGTATGAATACAGTGCAGATACTATAATTAAAGTACAAACACAGTACAACATACTACAATTACAGTACAAGAGAGTATAAATACGGTACGAGGCACTAATTTTACAGTACACGATATTATAAATATATTAGACACTATAATTACAGTACACGAAAGTATAAATACAGTGCAAGACAGTATAAATACAGTACAAGACACTATAATTACAGTATAAGACAGAATAATTACTGACACCATTTACTATTCGTGATATGAAACACGGCCTCACAATTTCAACCTTTCGTGTCATCTCGAATTGGGTCACAAACGTCAGTCCCAAAACGGGAAAATTGGTGCCAGGACCCGTGACACCTGTATGTAGGATAGGGAAGGTAGATATTTTCTGTCACGGTGACTTGTCACTGACATTCGTTTGTCGCTGGTGTCACCAGTGACAAAATATGGAAAATGCCAGTTCCAGTGACAATGGATCGATCGAAAGTTGCCTCTGTTGTGATTGAGGAAAACGTCACAGTCACTGGATTAAATGGGTGTCATTGGTTGATTTATCGCTGTCACTGGCTATACTCTCTCACGGCGCCGATTATCGTGCAGTGTCGTTGACTTAAGGGGAGTTATCTCCGTTGTGTAATTAGGCAAAATTATCTATACTACCCATTACCCTAATTACCTATATTGCATTACCTGTAATACTGCATCCCTGTAGTATCTATAAACTATCTGTCTGTTCCTGCAGAATTGTATTATAGCAACAAAGTTAGGATTGGTTTGATTAGCAAACAAATTGAGTTTAACAACCTAAGCCAGTCAAGTACGTCTCAACATAATCATCTAAAGCAAGACCGAGAAAACTAATAGCCACACTTTCAATTCAGCAATCAGTTAGTTTACATACTTAATTTCTTTGTAACCAAACCTACCATACCCGAGTACTGCATAGCAGTATAGCAGTACATACTGGATACTTCTTCGGCAATCACTTGATAAAGCATTGTGATTATGACCAATTACTGTTTCGGTTTGGGAGGGAATAACGAACACAAAATAGAACGAACAGAGAATCCTATTCGCAAAACAATAGTGGCCTACTATCGCTTAATGAAACCTGACGATAGTCCACAATAAATACTATCGATTAATAAGGCCGGATAAAATATAATTGTTAAACCAAATGTTTTACCAAGATAACTCCGTTTCGAAAAAAAGTCAATTTGCATTTCTCATTCTGTTGATTTCTACGGTTAAAATTACCGTGAAAAAAATTTTCAAATAAAAAGGTACAAAATGACGTCATAGAAACTTTAATGCGTGTTGAAATGAGTGCGTTTTGAAAGGTATTCTTCTGTACATTAAAGGACATGATTTAGCTTCAACAGGGAAATAGAGCAGTGTAGAAATAATCGCCGATGTAATGAGTCTGCAAGCGCAATCATAAC
>JBAIZL010000001.1:310361061-310591061 GCA_036971475.1 Prosapia bicincta | reverse complement strand
TTACATAGTGATTCTACTGTACAGGCGCATGACTTGACGAAACACTTGTTTTATGGAAAAGGGGAAAACGTGTAATAAATAATCTTGTTTTTAATAGATAAGCTACTACTTAAATGAAACATTTAGTGACCGCCAAACCCTGAAAGAACTCCGAGACATAGAGGGCAAAGTATTCTATGACAACCTTTCTGTAAAATAACGAGAATTATGACCTGCAGCCTTTTAAACAGTTGAAATACTGAAACACGTGACGATATTTAATAAGCATTTTTTTCAAATTAAAAAATAATCTAAATACTGTCTTTTTGATTACGCCATTAAAAAAACATTAACAGAGGGAATAACACAAGTTCAAGCAAAAAATAATAATAACAAAAAACAAAAATATTATAGTATTTTCTCAGAAGATAATAAATAAAACAAATTCGTATTAAAATTTTATAAGACAAAAAGTAATACAGTATTTACATTTACACTAATAGGGTAGCTAATGATGTTTTAAAACTTTTTAGAGTTTTGCTTTTCAAGAATTATGTACGTGAATTATAATTTCCCGCAAGATCCAATTGCGATGGCCATGATGAGACATCTAGAACCGAGCCGTCCAGCGCGCCTTCATCTCAGACATCAAACTGTCAGCTACCCGCCTTCGTAGCTGCTGCTCTATCTGACTTTATGGTGTCTAGCCTTGCACTTCGAATGCCAGTGACCTTAAACGTCACGAGACTTATGGAGTACGGTATTAAAAAAAGAATTTAAAGTTTCATGGATAGAAGAAATTTACAATTATATAATATAAGAACGTCTAAATACGACGAGATTAATAAATAACGTAAAGAAGAGAAAGCTGGGATATTCGGGAATCTAAGTGGGCTACAGTGTGTGGGGGAAAACTTTACAAGGGCATCGCAGTCCAGGCCAAAGGAATATTTCACGATTGAAGAACCAGCTCGGCTGTCATAAAATGTTGTAAAAGCCCTTCGATAAGTTGGGAATACGGATGCTTACCAGCGTTGTAAAAGAGCATGCTACATATTGTCAAGGATATTACATACTTTATTACTCAAAGCCATCCTTAGCAGTTAAATTATTTCGCGTCGCGCAGACTAGTAGAATTGGACTTCCTTGAAGGTGGGACTGTTGTAATCCAGGGCACGGTCCAGGGATATGCAATCTGACTTCATATTACACAACAGACAATCCAGGGTCGACAGCACGTGATTTCGGTGCCCATCAAGGTAATCGTGAACATTAGATGCACATGCTTGAAGATTACCCATAATCTCGAATGTAATGTAGTACTACATTTAACCAATTAGTTTTGACACTCCGGTATTTCTCAAACATTTCAAGGTGGTTTTTCAGCCCTCAGATCCGGCCTAGGGTACTAAGAATCAACCCTTGGATAATAGTAATGGGTGGTTGAAGTGTATACCGCATTATCCTACCTTCGTTTAAGAAACCCTTCTGGAACGAAGTAAACCGTCTATTCACCAAGACGTGTCTACCCGTTACACTCCCTTGTAAGAGGCGGGTGAATGAGGGGTAGATCGAGGTAGGTTGGAATAAGGAGAGCTGATACTGGTCTCCTGATATTAGGGGAGAGTTATTGCACCGTGTGAGCAGGGTAGCTTGCCTGAAGAACACTTGCCTTCAACCGGGGTGAAAAGACGTGTCTACTCGTTACACTCCCTTGTAAGAGGCGGCTGAATGAGGGGTAGATCGAGGTAGGTTGGAATAAGGAGAGCTGATACTGGTCTCCTGATATTAGGGGAGAGTTATTGCACCGTGTGAGCAGGGTAGCTTGCCTGAAGAACACTTGCTTTCAACCGGGGTGAAAAGACGTGTCTACCCGTTACACTCCCTTGTAAGAAGGTGAATAAGGGTAGATCGAAGTAGGTGGAAATAAGGAAAAGGTGACACTGGTCTCCTGGTATTAGCAGAGAGTTTTTGCACCGTGTGAGCAGGGTAGCTTGCCTGAAGAACACTTGCTTTCAACCGGGGTGAAAAGACGTGTCTACCCGTTACACTCCCTTGTAAGAAGGTGAATAAGGGTAGATCGAAGTAGGTGGAAATAAGGAAAAGGTGACACTGGTCTCCTGGTATTAGGGGAGAGTTATTTCAACGCGGGAGTAGGGTAGCTTATTTGAAGAACACTTGCTTTCAACCGGGATGAAAAGAGGTGTCTGACTATTTTAACCAGGATTTTGTCACAATTATTAAAGGTAACACACGTTTAAACTGTTCAATCCAATATTTTTTAAAAATTGTATTAATTATTTTACGTTGTTTGTGGGCGCGTGTTTTATTATATAAATTATAATAACCTTAATTAGAGGTTGTTTAAATAATTAGTGCAATGGTTACAGCAGTGGTTCTCAAACTCGTACTCGTACTCCTTGGAGGCACGCGGGGCAGGCCGATGAAACATTAAACCATTTTTATTTCTTTCCGTTTCGTAATCACACAAGGTTATAACACTGAGGAACTATGTACGAAGAAGCAGGATCATTCTTCTCTTTATTTTTTTTATAATTCGTTTTAAATATATTTTGTTTTCAATGAAAAAAGTGTAATTTTTAATTCAACCCTCCCACCTCCTAAAACCAAGGGGGTACGCCAAATTTTAATTTTTCATTAAGGGGTACAGTTTTTGAAAACGATTGAGAACCTGTGGGTTAGAGGAACGTATCAAGCATACATACCCTACACGCCTCATAAATTAGTTCCATCTTCTTCATACAAGCTATTATATTTTTATATTACTTGTCCGTACCGCGTTCAAATGAAATTCAACCTTAAATCACCTGGTCCGGGTGTCTAAAAATCTCAGTTGTCTTGTCCGATTACTCGCGAACAATGCGACATAATGACCTGCAGTAAAGCCCGCAACAATGAAGCCGCCATCCCTGGACGCTGCGAAACCTAACCTAAGCCACAAATTACCTCGCGCAGTTGTCGGCCATGGGCACGCCTTGGGTAGCTTGGAAATATTCCAACTCTCCTGTACTTCATTAACATAACCGTTTACAAGGCAGAAGTTCTACTTGCGCAGAGACTTCATTCACTAAAGTCGTGCATAGCATACACTTCTTGTTACGTTCTGGCTATGCAAATTCCTTGCAGTAACGGGCGAGCTCGTCCTTTCTTACTCGCTTTTGCCGGATAAATGTTAATATATAAGAAGCCATTATCGCTGCTTAAAGGTTAAACAAATAATTTGCATACTGACGTCTATAGGTGCAGTATTAAGAAGAAAACTTTCAGACGGGTTTTTCATGGAATCAATGAAATGTTGATTTTAAATATATTCTCTGAACAAGTTGGGTTCATGAATGAAAAGTATTTCTCGCTAAACGAAATATATGTCTACATTCAGTGAGACGTATAAAAATAATAATAATATATGTAATATTGATGTGGTAATAATAATAATAAAGTACACAATAATTATATTATTAATAATGTGTAAAAACGTGGACATAGTATATGACTGTGGATTTGTTAAAGGTCGAATATGACATTACAGGGTATATCTCCTATTGGGGGTGTAGGAGCAACGATGAAGGAGATCGGTGCTGCCAGGGACAGGGCAGCTTCATTTTACAACCAAAAAGGGGTTCATATAGATTGGAAAAAAGGATCTGTCTTCAACGAAAACAATATTATATTAAGGGGAGTCGGAAAATATATATTAATATTATATATTAATATATTAATTTTCCGTAGGAAAATTAAAAAAATAGAAAATTGCTTAATGAAGCTACAATTATATAGTTACATTTTAACCTCCTTGGAGTGTCGTACTCAATGTCTTTGTAATGCTTAGCCTACAATATTCTCTTTATTCTATTAGCAACATGTTATCTACCACTTCTGTAACTGGAAGTGTGCGGCATGTCCAGAAAAGCATGGCTCAATAATTGTAAGACAAAAGAGCAAGTTATATATATAAACTTAAGTTCAGTACTGTGAGCTATTTCTGTCTGAATTAGTGTTTTATTTCAATATACATGTACTTATATAAAAGCGTAGACATGTATGTTTAGCAGAGAATTTAGTTAAGAATATTTGTTTACTAAACAAATATGTTTAGTAGAAAACGATTTAAATCAAAGAAATTAACTCAATTTTCTTCTTTTTTGATAAAGAAATATTAATTACTGTACGTGGATTTAAAAAAAATGGCAAATGGTGAAAAAACTTTGCAAGAAATATGTTAGCGTCGATTACGCCAATCACGACGAACTTTTGGTTAAATAGGTCATCGGTTATCTCCATGCAAAGTCTACAACTGATGACTTCAATGTTTTACTGTACAATAAGCTAGATCCGCCAATGAAATACAGAGTGAGAATAGCTGAGACCAAATATAAAATGCTATTAGAAGAAAAACAGGACACACTATCCTACCGTTCGTTAACTTCTCCTTCACGATCAATTAAACCTAAACTTCTATTATAATTATATAGAGACTTTAACAGCTGAATAGAACATTTGCGAGCTTCCACTTAGCAAGCGAGTGATTTAAATACGAAATTACGAGAGTAGTTTACAAATTTTCTGAAAGCAAGGCGCATCGATTCGCTAAAGGAGGGAGTTTCGGGGTTAAAAACTACCATTGTAAGATTATTTTTAACCTTTTATCGACTTTTTAATTTGAGAAAATGAAAATTTACAGTTTGCTTTTAAGATCACGTTATTTTTTGCTAAAATAATAATTTGCAAAAAAAATTTAATTCCCAAAATAAATACCACCTCGTACATACACTTAAATTTAATTTTCATGGAGAACTGTTCAAACATAATTTGTATTTACGTTTAGATTGAATTTCTTAATTTCGTTTATTTTATTATATTTTGTCTAATTTTAAACTTTCGAGACATAAAATGACATTTATATTTTAAAATTTTGCATTGAGATATAAACTGGCTCCCAACCCCTCCAGGAATGTCTAAACAAATGCTAGATGCGATTTACCTTCGTACTCAATGACGATGTCGAATTTGCCATTGAAACGCGCAAGAGAAAATAAATTACTGAAACTTGATGTTCGTTATACAATTTTTAACTTTTCCCTCAAAAATGCTGGATTTTCGTATTATAATGAATTGTTTAAAATAATTATACGTTGATTATATTTTGACAACTTTTATACATTTTGACTGTCGATACATTTAGAACATAAAAGTCGAATTCTTATAAAAGTCTATAATTATTCTACAAAGTTTATAACCTCAAAACATATGTTTGGGATATTTGATAAACTGTTTTCCACGATTAATTTTGTTGGAACGTAAAATCTTTAGAAAGTTATACTTGGAAATAAATAAATAAATAACTGCACACGAACTCACAAAATAATATTCTTTGTTGTCATACGCGTTACAATGACTTATGTCACCATCATCAGTTACACTACTACAAATTTACTCCAACTGTTGCCATAGTTACAGTTGTAAATTTGTAGTAGTGTAACTGATGATGATCACATAAATCATTAAAACGAGTATGACAATAAAGTATATTGTTTCTTGAGTTCTTTTTGCAGTTATTTATTTATAACCTCAACTCACAAATCAGCTCAATTATTAGTTATACATGGAGTTTACATGCTCGCGGAATTAATTATTTATTTGAATTTAATTTATTAATAACACACAAATACGAATGACCGTTTTCCATGATTATCAAAAAGATTGCAAGAAATGTTCAATCGACCGCGATCCTCGAGTAGCAGACACTATTTTTGAACATATTTTAATTAAGACGAATTAAAGCTGTCTCATCTGTATTAAGGTCTCTAACACTCAGCTATGACGTCACAACCCAAACCTAATCCTAACATCTCAGTCTGGAAAGGGTCGTGGGGTCAAGTATGGCCAAAAGGATTAGCGGGCGGAAGGAACAGAAGAGACGAGGGGGGGACAAGATCCGGGGGAGGAAACACAGGTTCGAGACAAGAGGCCGGAAGTTACTCCGGGCCTGTTCTCACTCCTTTAACTTTTAAACACTTAACGGATGTTTAAAGTGAAAAGAATTTGGGAATCTTGGTTTTATTACTGTATTCCGTTTTCCCCTCAATAGTCACAGATACTTTACGAAGAGAAATTATCTTGCGTACGACTTCATAGATAATGAAAACAGGGAAAAATTCTATATTCCTACGGTAGCTCTTATTATACCAAAATTTTAATTAATGGGTAAAATTTACTTTCCAAAACGTACAAAAAAGAGGTTGGATAAACAAAACGGTTTACATTTTCGAATCAAGCTTTGACCTTCCCTGTCTCGACATTTTATAAAGATTGGAAAACAAGCAGAATAACATCTGGCGTTCACTTTAAGCAATAACTCTAATGACGGTGTTATTCTTGGAGCACATTGCAATAAAATTGCTCAGTTTCAAAGCGTTCATTGATACAAGACTGGTAAAACTGCTTTTAGGATCAGTTAAAAGTTACAATTTACATAAATATGGTGTTGTCGATTTACAACTGCACAAGCAACGTTCCTTTTGTGAGCGCGCGCGCGCGCGCGTGTATATTTACCAATGCACAAACATTTCAGCAATAAGAATATATACAAATCAACGCGTTTGAAGCTTTTGATCATATTTTAATGTATTGATATCATCAGGAGCTTCACACACTGTCAACAGCTAAAGCGAGAAATTCCTGTTGTTTTAACCTCCTTAAATGTATATATATATATATATATATATATATATATATATATATATATATATATATATATATATATTATAACTTAACTTTTGTTATAATTATAATTTATTTTTAATGTTATTTATTTACCTTACCTATCTAGTGTCACACCTTCAGGTTTATAAAGAATTAACACTCTTATAATTTTTAAATATCCCTTGCATTTATTTCTTTACACATTATACCAAATTTATATTAATATTTTGCAGTGACAGGATTGATATCTTAACTAACATTACAGTTATAAAGGTGGACTTTGAGGCTTTAGAATTCTAATAAAATAACATAACAAAGATAATAAATTCAGTATTAAAATTTTGTAGTTGCTCTCGGGTCGCTTATACGAGAACTTTGCTTCTTAAATTAGAAATGGTGAAACTAGATTAAATTTTATAAATGGTAAAGAAATTAAATTTGTTCTGAACTAAAGTATAGATGTGTGTTGGCTACACTTATATTCAAATAATATTTATTGTTCTGAAGAGTCCTTGGAATCATGGCCTTAGTTACCTTCTTCACTTACACTTGACACACACAGAAAACTTACTTTATATTTCTAAAAAAAAACTTTTACGTCGCACATTTTAAAATTTACTTATACAAACTCTTTACTTAATTTAACAATTTATTCTTTTTACGACACTCCCATCCTTGTCCCCACCAATCCGTCTGCCTTCTTTCCGAGTTCCCTTCAAAAACCTCCTCACGTCTCCCCATCATTTAGTTTTTATTGAAATCCCTAATCTCTTCCACTACCAATGTGTTCTTTGTAAGTTCCCCCAGTTTCCACAATTAACCATCTAACGGTACACGGTTATTTTCCCAGGCTATATCGATCAGTGGATTTTCCCGTCTTAATAGGTTTGGACCCTTCTATTGTCAAATTGCCGGCACACAGATTATAGCTTTCCCGGGAAAGGATAATGGATGGTACCTGCTTTGTCGGCACTTTACAAAACTATTTGTGTCTTTCTTTGCTAAATCCTACAGATAATTATTTTAGCAACTAACTGAATTTACTCTAAAGCCTAGTACTTTATGTTATAATATATATATATATATATATATATATATATATATATATATATATATATATATATATATATATATAGGTTTTTGCAAAACTGTTTTCTTGAATTCACTTATCACTTTCACTTAAACAAGAATCTTACTAGTAGGTATTTATGCGAGTTAACTTTCAAAGATTGATAGTATCTCCATTATCGAGCATCACTGACCGCACTCTACTACAACCCCGGTCAGTGATGTCCGATGATGGAGATACTACCAATAACTCGCATATATACCAAGTAAGATTCTTGTTTAAGTACATATAGTGAAAGTTATATATATATATATATATATATATATATATACACACACTTACTGTTAGAAATAAATAAGCCATTACCATTCAATACTTTTCGCCAGTTCCCATTATTAGCAACCTTTTAGCAACTAAATGTAAAGTTTGTTCTCGAAGATGGCGACAATGTCAGGTGATGAAAAGCGTGGAACACTTAGGCTAGTTGTTCAAGCAAAATACATTTCTACCTATGGGAAAGTTGGCTCAATGGCAAAGCTTAAGGCCTTGAACATGAAGATGCTCAGTTAAAATCTGATCTTAGACCCCCCCCCCAATTTTTATAATTTAATTATATGATGAATATTTTTTTTAAAACTGTATCAACATAAATTGTCATCCACTATAGGTTTAAAAAAATCTTTATTGGACGAATAAAAAAGTATTTTACTAACGATTGAAAATTTGTACAAGATATATATAGGAAGAGTGTGAACTAATAGAAAGACTTGAAAAACATAAGATAAATGTGCTTTGTATAAATACGTAACTTGACACTTCTGCCTAAGTAATTATTATTTAAACTAAGACAATCACTTGAGTCTTTAGAATTTCAATACATCAAAATGGTTTTTTCAAAAAACTTTAAATAACAAGTAATATAAAAAACATTCAAGTAAATTCCTACTGAGGTCAAGAAAGAAACTTTTTACCATTATTTGCTTATTTCCAGTTTGTTTATTTTATTCGTTTTTACTGTTTATGATATTCTGTGGTAACCATGGCAACTTTTAAAGGTTGTGTAATGGAGATTTCAACGAAAACCAGATGGGGAAAAAATTCATAATACGTCTCTGAGAAAATCATTTCCTCGTATTGGAAAGTAGGCGCAGTGTCAAAGTGCTAGTCTGTGAACACGAAGATTCATAGTTCGAATCCCGATAGAACCTTAAATTTGTTTAAATTAATTATATAATAAATATTTGAAAAAACGGGATTAACATCAATTGTCGCCTACTCTAGGTTTAAAAAAATGTATTTGAACTTGATTGATTGAATAAAATGTATTTTATTAACGATAGAAAGTTTGTACAAGATATATATCAGGAGAGTGTAAGCTAATAGAAGGAATTTAATAAAGTGGTTCCTTTTCAAATAAATGTGTGAACAAAATGTGTATCAGATTTTTAGAGCGGATCATTTCGTAGCGGGGTATTATAATTTTAGAAAATAAAAAAATATTTTCACTTGGCATAATCAGGATATTAGTGCGTCAGATGATTGTAAGAGTGTGAAGACGTGAAGGCGGCTGATTGCGTGAACGTTTAATTGGGGTTTATTAAGAAAGAGCGGAGTTTATAAGTCAGTAGTGCGTCATCCTTCGGGACCCTCCTCCCTACTGGGTGACACCTGGGCTTAAATATTGCATTAAAGAACAGAGTTTTATTCAATATTATTAACGTTTCCTACACTTTCATTTAAATCTTGAATAAAAATTGTATTTAGACTTGGACTGTCGATATTTGCTAACGCAAAACAAGTTCTGTTTAGTATGAAACTGTGGCAATACTATTGTAGAGGGCATAGTAAGTTTAATCACCATGGATTTATTGAAACCCAACGAACTTTGTTGATTGAAACAAACACTAAATAAAAGAGCCGAGATCGAAACAACTACGACACTTCAAATTTTCTACTCCAACTATTCTCCAAAATCTGGGAGTATAATTAATTTTCGTAATACCGTTAAATCTCTATACGGGGGATTTTATTCTCCACCTTCCCAACCTACATTCAAAGTAATTTTCCATCCTTCGAAATAATTTGCTATTTTTTCCTTTTTTAACGAAAAACCAACCAAGTTATCATTGCCTTAACCAAATGTTGCACGTTAAAATTAAAAATACTGTTACCAGTCTAAACTACTACTCACAGAGTAGTATCTACAAACATAGAACTAAATACTTAACCTAAACACCGAACCTAAAAAAAATACTAAAAACATAAATTTAAACTAATTCTAAATTATACTAACTAAAGCTAACGAAATATTAAAATTTACTAAACAAAAATAGGCGGCGTAAGAAGGAGAAGACACGCTCAATAGCCTTAGTAGCAAGCACAACCTGTAAACTCCCTCGATGGTAGTGACGTATTTATAAATCTGTCAACTCACCACACTCAATCAGAGCATGCTTGACTGTGATAATACCTCCACAAAACTGTCAGTGGGGGATTCTCGTGTAGCATCAACCATCCATGCGTTAACAAAGAGTGGCTGATGCGAAGACGAGTAGCCACCACTTCCTCTGTAGGATTCGAACGAAAAGACCTCCTTGGACGAAAGGTTTTCTTGATTTCCCTCAGCTTGTTTCCAGACACAGTTTGCCATTCTTCGGGAATAAGGGAGTAGAGAGGCACTAAGGGGGGGACAGAGGAAGAGAGAGAGAGAGAGAGGGGGGAATATATATATATATAAAGCTGTATTTGTGTTATTATATGTACTCGACAAGAAATAAGACAAATCTAAATTATTTCGCATTCGGATAAAAATTAGATATATATATATTTATAAGTCGTTCGGGAAGGAGGATGGCCGAGCATGGGGTTGCTACCCTTCAGTATGTCTTTGTGAATCACCGTTCAAACACTCGCAGGAGAAAACGGCTGGAGATGAGAACGAGTGACGCTGCGATGACACAAGTGCACTGTGAAACATGATAACTCTGTGAAGCCTAGACCGTCGTGGAGACCGGCAATCCTAGATTGGATGGAAGCGGCAACCTCTGATGGGATGGAAGCGGCAACCTTTGATTGCAACCAGCTCTGACAAATACTCTTCTAGTTTTAATTCTATTATAGTTTGTGCCACAATACACTCCAAGGACAGGATTTTTGCATTTCAAAAAAGTGGAACGATCGAAATGAATAAGAACTGTAACCATTGAACTGCCGATTGGCTTAAGTACGTAATTCATTTGGTCATGAAATAGTGTATAGTTTCACTACGAAAACATATGAGAGTAAATCACACTTTTACTATGATTTCAATAATCGATTTATTTAATATATAAGTAAAATTTTATAAGGCAAGTGCGGAATCTTTTATATAGGATTCCAAATTAGGATGGAGGTCTTTACAAGGTTTTGTCATCTTTAAGTGAAGCAGTTCTGCTTATTAATGAACCTAGTAAATTTGCCAGTTTTACAATAATAAAGAGTTTTATTTCCCATTGTACACAGTATAATATTATAACATTAATGACTTAAACTTAAAAAAAAATAACATATATGAATTCTATTGTTAAACAATACCTAAGTAAATAAAAAAAGGAGGAAAAATATAGGAGGGGCAGAGATAGACAGACAAGCAGGGCATTCAGAAGAGAGATAAACAGAGAGAAAGAGAGAGAGACAAAGACAGAGCATTCAGAAGAGAGATAAACAGAGAAAAATCATTTAGAAGAGAGATAAACAGAGAGAGAGAGAGAGACAGACAGAGCATTTAGAAGAGAGATAAACAGAGAGAGAGAGAGAGAGAGAGAGAGAGAGAGAGAGAGAGAGACTGGCAGAGCATTCAGAAGAGAGATAAACAGAGATAGAGACAGACAGAGCATTTAGAAGAGAGATAAACAGAGAGAGAGAGACTGGCAGAGCATTTAGAAGAGAGATAAACAGAGAGAGAGAGAGACTGGCAGAGCATTCAGAAGAGAGATAAACAGAGAAAAAGAGAGAGAGAGAGAGACAAAGACAGAGCATTTAGAAGAGAGATAAACAGAGAGAAATCATTTAGAAGAGAGATAAACAGAGAAAGAGAGAGAGAGATAGAGGAGTCAGAAAGAGATATTAACAGAAAGAGAGGGGGACAGGCAGAGGAGAGAGAGAAAGGAAGAGCAAGACAGACAAACAGAACAGTTAGAGTTAGAGAGAGAGAAGGATAGAGAGAAGAGAGAAAATGAGAGAAATAGGGAGAGGGAGTGAGAAGGTGAATGGGAAAAACAGAGGGAGAGAAAACATACAAACAACGCACAATTGATAAGTCACAAATTACTGTTATTAAATTTCATCTTCAAAAAAGAATTACAGTATTATAAAAATTAAGGCCCAATCTAACCAAACCCAGCCTGCCACTGTGGCAGGGACCAGGTCAAGAGTCAAATTATGTTTCCTTTCCCCTCCAGCTTTACCTCAACCTTCTGCCAATTATGAAGGGCATAAATTAAAAACACGCACAGAAACGCCAGCAGACGCACATGTGTGAGGCCCTTCGCAGCGTGGGAAAGCGGTCACGTCTTTTAATATTGACTTTGATAGGAAACATGTGGTAGTAATTATCATTTCAGATTAATTTCAGTGCTTTTCTTTTTATACAGTCAGTGGATTATAAAGTTGCTGAAAGGCTAAATTTCAGAACTTGTCAGCGGGCGAAATGATATAAACATTTTAAAGTTGTTTATAATCCCTAGGAATATACTTCTCCTTTTGTTTTCGTCAGTGATTTTAATGCGTGTATACAAAAGTGTATATTATTTATAAACAGTCTATTTGGTAATAGAATAGTATCAACGCTTGTATTTTACTTTTCACAAAAGTTACTCAATTGTAGGTCTACGTTGTGAAAAAAACATGTGATTTCAACGCCGAAACATAAATAGTGTTTAAAAACTCACATAAACGACCGTGTTGTGATCATAACCTCACTTTAAACAAGTTATATACTAGATTATTTTTTACGCATGTTAGACTCATGGACGGAGTTAAGATATGGTTCTGGGGGGCACAAGATTGCCCTGGGGGTATCAAATGGGGTCCGGGAGCACTCCCCCTAAAAAAATTGAGAAATTTTAAAAGCTTATCAACATTGAGCCAGATTTACTTTATTTATTGGTAGGTTAGGCTACAGTATTCAACGATATGTTTCTCATAGAACGCACATAGAGGGCTTTTAGACTTACGCCATTGCAAAATTTATATTTTTTTCGAATTTTACAAAGTTATAAGTTCAAAACTATGGCTTATTTTGTTTCTATGAGAAAATAATGTTGAATACCAAATTCGTCTGAAACAATTCCTAAAATTTCATTTGGAACATCAGGCCTTGTAAGATTAAAATAAAGTTCATATTTTTCTTTGAACTTACTGTCATATTTAGAAAATAACTCGCACACGATCAATATAACAACTGATACTGGCAAATAAATTTCTTGTCAGCGCTATTATTATTTTTGTAATTAATGAGTTCATTGTCAACTATTGATTATATAAAATTACCCCTGCTTAACGCTGCGCATAGTTACAATACACTACTCTATGCCTGGGTTGAAATACAGACACAAATTATCTGTTTAGGATAGATTTGGTTGTGAAGGAAATGTGTAGACTTTCTGAAATAAAGCACTTGTGACATGTAGCAGGGGCTCCGTTGCAGGACTTGCATAAACACTGGTTCTGTACAATGCCTTAATGTCAAGATACCATTAATGAAATTGTGTATATTTTGTCTCACTATTTTCCCGTAAATATTTATTTTAAACTGTTTTGTGTGTTGTTACTAGACGTTACGTTTCATATTTTGCAAGTTTTTAGCAGTGGTCATGATTTGCTACATTTGAAATCGCCTTTTTGAATAGCATGTGTCAAAAGAAAACAATTGAATACTGCTTGATCAAGTATGACCCTCTACTTGCCGTTTTATTGTGTCTCAAATTATATAAAACTTAAAGAAACAAATTGAGAGCAATTCAAATTACTCTTCTTAACGTCAATTATTGTATACATAACTAAAGTAATCATTGGATGCAGACAGTTATGAGAACCAATATTATATATATATATATATACACATACATAAAGTTGAATTATACAATTTCATAAACAAGAATATTTAATTAGTTTTGTGAAACATTGTCACACAACTATACAGAAGTATGTAAGTTTTGAAAATGCTGCTGCTACTTGAAAAATATATATATATATATATATATACATATATACATAAAGTTGAATGGTACAATTTCATAAACAAGAATATTTAATTAGTTTTGTGAAACATTGTCACACAACTACACAGAAGTATGTAAGTTTTGAAAATGCTGCTGCTACTTGAAAAATATATATATATATATATATACATATATACATAAAGTTGAATGGTACAATTTCATAAACAAGAATATTTAATTAGTTCTGTGAAACATTGTCACACAACTACACAGAAGTATGTAAGTTTTGAAAATGCTGCTGCTACTTGAAAAATATATATATATATATATACATATATAAATAAAGTTGAATGGTACAATTTCATAAACAAGAATATTTAATTAGTTCTGTGAAACATTGTCACACAACTACACAGAAATATTTGAGCTTTGTATGTATGTATATATATATATATATATATATATATATATATATATATATATATATATATATATAAACAAGAATATTACTTGGTATATTTGCGGGTCGACTTTCGTGAACTTTGATGATGAAAATGAGGATACGTAAATAAAGTCCTCGAAAGTCGACTCGCATATATACCAAGTAAGATCCTTGTTTAAGTACATTAAAGTGTACGTGATATAAATTTAAATATATAAACATAAATTTAATATATAACATAAGATCAAACCTCTAGACGTAAAGTTTCGTTCGTTATTTTTTTCTATGTTTATTCAGAAACTAAACTATTTAAAAACACTTCGTCAAATCTGAATTTCAAAACTGAAATTCTTCCCGCCAAAGTAACGAAGTAATGTAACAGGATACGGGCACCAAACAAGAAGAAGGTCGACCCTGTTTGTTGTTCGTTGTCCTCGGACGTTATCCGCTTGGTTGAAGATACGTCGTCGGATAATCTGACCACAGTGCTCGTAATGGCTCATCCACGTATGAGGATAACTAGACGAGAGTTGGCTTTCACCAGAATGCTTCTTTTTTTACACCAGTGAATTATAAAATAGTTTCTCCCGCTCGTTATCCAGCTAGCGGTGTGTATGTTTACTTAGATGTTTTTAAACTTTAAAGAAATATTTTGTAGGGTAGGGCATGCTATAAAATTTAAAATATTTATTTTCTATATGATAACTTGCAGCAACTGTGGTGGTTTTTAATTATTAATAAATAAAACCTCTTGACCATAAACAATTTTTATTCAAATCCTAATGTACATTTCGGTGGCAAAGCAATCATCTTCAGGGGAAATAACTACAAGACTCTCATAGTAATTTCCTCTGAAGATGATGGTTTTTGCAATCGAAATGTACACTAGGATTTAAATAAAGAGTTTTTACAGTCAAGAGGTCGTATTTATTTAAAATAAAAACTTACACACGATTGGCCCAAGTTTTTAAAAAGGAAAAGACATTAAAACCTATTTTTTAAAATAAACAGTAGGTAAATGATGAAATAACATGAGCAATAAACAGTATATACAATACGAGTATAATACTTAATTATTATTATCTTTAAAAACACTTTGGTTTATATTATCATCGTGTTGTCTCAATTAAATAAAATTCAAAAACATTTTTAATACATTATCCTGAATACTTAAATACATTTGATATATATTTATTACTCTATAATTGGGAATTTTACCAATCTGCCCCCGTTAGCTCCAATCAGCAGGACTATAATGTCACAACACGAATCAGAGAAATTCTCCCACGCCATTACCATCACACGCTCTAACAAAAACAAACCCAAAATAAATCTACATTTTAACCCAAACAGCGTCATATTTCAAACCTTATTTCTCGATCCAGACCAATAAATCTCTTATATTATCAAATTATCGGCCGAAACTGTCTTTGGAACTATCGGCTGTTAATTAGTGAAGATATTAAAACCGAATAAACAGCCCCATAATCTGAGTTATGGTGGTATTCTCACATTCCAAGCTCAGATGTAACAATATTTCAAGTGATTTGAACGCTGACTAGAGATACATGACACGCCTGTAAGATGTAAATGCGTCTGTGTTGATACTCGATCCAGTGAATCGTTGCTGTACTTAGATTAGAAATACTGTTAGTTACAATGCTTTCCACCCTACACCAGGGGTCGGCAACCCCCGTCCTCGCGAAATGGTTTTGTGCGGCCCTCTCCTCTTGTGGTTTTTTGAATTCTGAGCGGTCCTAATAACTTACGCTTAGAATACAAATAGGTAGAGCCATTACACTAGGCACAACAATAAACGCCTAATAATAAATTACATGCGCGATGTAAGTGGAACGTAATGTCTACGATGTGCATCCTGGCAAGTTCACCCTAAGGCAATTGTTTTATTTTAGTAAAGTTTTGTTAATTTTTAAAAGAACGTGTTTAATTTTATTATTTCACCACTTCAAAACATTAATAAAAAAATTTGTCTGATTTAAGTTAAAAACTTGTCAAATTTGTTATCAGGAACTAAGAAGCCTATTTTACAAAACAATCTTTTAAAATCCATTAATAGCCGCTAGGTAAAGTCACCTTCTGCACTGTACTGAAATCAGTTACATTATCGATCGAAAATTAGGAAATATAATAACATTCATGGTCAATTTATACTTGCGGCCCTTAAAGCCATGCTAGATTGAACATGAGCCCCTCAAGTACAAAAATATTCCCAACCCCTGCCCTACAATATACTACAGTAGCGCTTACTTTGATTTAGAAATAGGACGACAGTTTCGTAAAATCTATCTCTTTGATAGTCTGCGATACGTTTAGGATCAGCCGAAACGGTCGCTCTCACTAAACCCGACGAAATGTGTTGTAATACGCATGCGCGCGTACATTTAAACGCGTACATTTAAAAGTTATTACACGTTAATATTCTTAATATACTCATCTTCATTTCCGTTAGGAATATTTCTATATATTTCAGTACAGTTTCTTTTTTTGCCTTTCTAAACAGTACAATATTTTCCTCTGTTGATGCGGAATGACTCGATTTACAAAATCGTACGCTAATAGTACGATTTAAGATTTTAAAATGGAGTCATTCCGAAACGCGCCAACAAAGGAAAATAGTAATATTAGGAGAGGCAGAAAAACTACTCTCAAAAATATAGAAATATTCTCGCCTAATTCTTTCTACAACTTTAAAAAATGTGTTAAATTGTGAAAATAGTTACGTTTTAAAATTTGATAAATATAATATATATTCAAATTAAAGTACAATTAAAATTAGAAAGGTTCTATACCCGTTGAAGTTGAAAAAAACGTTTGGGGTCACAGATTTTGTCGGTTTCCATGACAACGAAAATTCACAAGGTCTTTCTGCCACTATGCCGTTACTATATTGCTCGTTATATGGTAAACTCCAGAGAAGTGGCAACGCCGCACAAAGCCTTTTTCTCATTACTCCGACCACCTAATGCCTTTTTAATTTTAATTATACTGTAGAACATACACTATTTTGTATTCATATACTATGTATAATGCAGTAGTATAAAGGAACACTCGGGTCGAGAGGAGAGTATAAAGTGCGCCCATTTCCCTCTTATCCCGTAGGAAACTATTATACGATGTCGTCCCTTGCACTTATCCTATGTTTTTGACTTTTTTATAGTGAATCCTTGCTACTATAGACAGATTTACTCTTTTCCAAACATCTAATTTACACTCCACGGCACTAAATTTACAAATATATTTTAAATGAAAAAGAGACAGTTTCAATAATAATTGAGCATGTACAAATTAAAAAGATAAAAATGTTCGTCCATTTTAGAGAATGCAACTAAGGTTTCGAAAGGCGCCAGCGCAGTACATTAATACAGATTAATCCCTTAGATATAAAACATTTATAAATTATTTGAATAAATCAGCGTCATCAAGATGAATACAACCATGGCCGGAGTTACAAGTTTTGTTCTGGGAGGCACAAGATTCCCCTGGGGTTATCAAATAGGGTCCCGAAAAATAGAGAGCTTTTAAAAGCTTGCAGACATTGCACCAGCATCAAAAAACTTACATTATAAGGTACATTTTGTACACTACTTTTTTTATTGTTAAGTTAGGGTATGGTATTCAACGATATGTTTCTCATAGAACGCAAATCGGGATCTTTTAGACTTATAGCTTTACAAAAGTTAAAATCTGTCAAATTTCTAAGTCTAAAAATAAGCCTGATTTTGTTTCTATGAGAAAACTAACGTTGAATACAAAACTTCGTCTGAAACAATTCTAAATATTTCATTTGGAACATCATGCCTTGTAAGATTAAAATAAAGTTCAGTCATATTTAGAAAATAACTCGCACAGGATCAATATAACAACTGATACTGGCAAATATATTTCTTTTCAGAGCTTTTATTATTTTTGTCGAATTTTAATGAGTTTATTATGGGCTTTTGATTATGAAAAATAATACACATGTCCAGAAAGTTGCGGGGGTGATGCCCCTACTTGCCCCCCCCTTAACTCCGCCCATGAATACAACCCACTTTAAAACGTGTAAGACTACAAACTCTTTATTGGGTTAAATTGTTTTTACTGCAAAAGAAGAATCGGAGACACGTTTGTCCAGACAGCTTCTATACGCGCCTTTTCACTTTAAAACGAGCTCTTAACTCCTAAATAAACATAAACAACCCATTTCCAAAGCGTGTAGCGTCCCACAGTTCTTTGCAAAACAGAGCCACGGGTATTCCGGCCTGCCTGATTTAATACAGGAGTAGCCCTAACGGCCATAATGAACATGTTTCATGAAGTAGGATGTCGATCAAGGCTGCATGGGAAGCCCCACAAATATCCGACCGACCGCCTGGCCACCTGGGACGATGTCTTATAACCTAACCTAACAAAAACGCGTGTAATCCGAAGGGATTATGGGTGTTTTGCCTATAACACACTTTCTTGGAAGCGCTGCTTGAATACTTGTCTGTTGTTGAAGGTTGCAAGAAGCAAATACACGTCTGGGTTTAATACAACGCTAGGGTAATACAAGGCACACAAAAATAACTAAGAGTTTAATAGTAAAGACAGTGGATCTTTAGTTTATAACTCAAGTTGAATAAACTATACATGGTACAAATAAACGTTATAGTCCATAATATATTTGTAACTGGGCAAATAATCTATGCCCAAAACTATCACAGTTTCAGAAATAGGAAGGAAGGGTTATTTTTTCACGCATACAAGTTTCTTTTTCAGAAACTGAATCGACTAAATTCTATCGCAAAAATACTAAAAAAATATAATGGACAGTTTTTCAAGGTTCTTCGCGATTATTTTACATTAACAATTATTTTGGTATAAAATCGTTTCTAGAATTACTTCAAAAATTACATACCTCAAAAGAACAATCATTATAAAATGGCGTCTTAGTTAAAATGTATGGTTTTATTTAGATTAACACTTTAAGTTCAGCAAAAAGATCCTCTCATTATACAACTAGCCTGTTAGACTATTCAGTAACAGAGTTCCCTAAAACAAGAAACATTTTCAAAACCCATATGACTTACTAGAAATACAGTACTTTTGTTTCCCTCACAGAAACTACTTTTCCCGTTTTTGAAATAGTAGAAGTAGTTTCCCGAAGTAGTTTTTACTACTATTAGTAATGGATACTACTAATATTTGAGCCCGTTTTTTTACGTTTAGTAAATGAATGTATAAAAAATATTATGTTTTGTTACTTAAAAATATTTACAATCAAAACGATACAGAAGTAAAACTATTCTTTGAGCTTGGCTTGTGAGGTTATGTTAAAACAAATAAAAACATACACAAAACTCACAAATTAATCATTTTTTAACTCATACGCGTTTCAATGACAGTCATCATCATCAGTGAGTGTTACTACTACAAACTCTAACTTTCAACTCAAAGAATAGTTGTAAGTTAGTTTTTGTAGTAGTAACACTCACTGATGATGATGACTGTCATTGAAACGCGTATGAGTTAAAAAATGATTAATTTGTGAGTTTTGTGTATGTTTTTATTTGTTTTAATTTAGAAGTGATGTCAACAGTACGAAAATACCGCAAATTATAAATAGTGAAAAACCAAAATTATCCTCATGGAAACATAACCTAAAGCCCATCTTGACAAATTAATTACTTGCTAATTAGGTTATAAAAACAATTTTTTTTGATATGTTTGGTTATGAAAAAAAAATTTCGTTAAAAAAGTTTGCAAACGTTAGTAAAAAAATTCGTGAAGATGCCCTCTTTTGTGTTAAGTTTATACTAAAATTCTCCGTCAACTCAACTCTTACTGTGTCTATGTTACGAATATTTGAATTCCTTTTTTGTGTATTGCTCGTTGTTAGGCCTAGCACAAAATTCTTTTTTTACCTAAATAAGTCGAAAGTACCAACAAAGTATCCGGTTAGGATAGGAATATGTAAAAACCTATGAAGCATAGGTAAAATAACCTGTTGCTTGGTTACCGTTGTTAAACTTTCATATTTTATAACAAAACTTAATTTCAACCGAACTTTATAGCTAGTTCGTAAAATATTGCCTAGTCATTGAACTGTAGTATAAAACTACCTGAAATAGTGAACTGCTTTATAGAGAAACTTTTAGGCTATACAGTTTTGTGCGTGTCGGAAGCCTACGTTGAGGTTATGTTTGTACTTTTACATTTTATGTATGTTCGCAACATTTAAAATCACATCACCTTGTTCAGAATAATATTTCAAAGCAACAAATATAAAAACGAAGAAACTGATATTGACGCAGGTTTTGGCAAGTACAGTATTACCTTTTTTCAGACGGGTTTTTGTTATGTAAAACTACATATAAAAAATTAACATTTTGACTAGAGAATTGTTACAAGTAACTTCTTTTTTAAGGAAATGGATAGATTTATAAAAATACAAACATAACACACTTTTTAGCGGAAATTTGTGAAGAAAACGGGTCGTTTTATTTTATTATAAATCCTAATAATAAAGGAACGAAATAGTTTTTTCTGCAACGTATATAAGCACTTGAAAACATTTTTAAAAATAAATAAAAATAAGACAGAGAAATTTAATCCAAACTAATAAAGACAAACAGAATAAGAGAAATTAAAATGAGAATTAATTTATACACAAGCATTTCAAATATAATAGTGTTAAATTTTATGGAATATTTGCTCAGCAAATATGAACAATTCAGTAGATAAAGAATAATAAATCAATGTATGAAAACTTAATTTTGAGACAGGTTTTGTCACAACTATTCCGCGCCATCTCGAGCTTGATAATAAATGCTCAAACTACAAAGTCCTCTGAAAACATCTCACAAAGTATTTACACCAATGACAGGCACAAAGTGGATAAAACAGATTTAGCATGGAAAAGGTTTTTATCAACAATCTTAAAACCCTTCGGTAATCGATCAGTAATAATTTTGTAATAACAAATCTTAGGGGTTTTCACCAAAATATAGTTTCTCATGAAAAAAATATATTAAAATGTAAAAAATGACAAACCTCGTTCCTCGATAGTTGCAAAAACTAACCCCATACCGCCCAGAAGAATGAGGGCAGTTTCCCATATCTGTAATCGCGGCATTGTTCTTAATTAACTTTCCATCACTCGTTAACACTTCACTTTTAACACATAAAACTATACCGGAACACTGCTATTGTTTTTTTTTTTTAATAATTTGTATTTATATTAATACAAATTAATAAAATGCATCGACTATTAAAATGTAAACAAGCCAATACTTGATTTGAAGAACACGCACCAGCTGCGCTACATTCACTGTCACACGCGATACTGCGAGCGTATCTATTCGGCAGCGGCTGAAGCTTCAAAAACACCCACTAGGCAGCAGTGCAGTCGCTATCTCAACGCTGACTTTAGCAGAAAATGCAAATCGGATCACATTCTTTGATGTTATAAATGTTGGCGATTTTTTATCACGCATATATAATGAGTAGTTTTCCAATTTAAATTGTGTTCCTTCGAAATAGTTCTGTTTGACGAGAGGCATTTACATGATAACTACACATCAATGAAAAAAATTAAGTTTATACTACCTAGTTATAAAATTATGTCTCCAATTATCTTTACAAAAAAGAGGTTAAAATGTAAATTTTTTAGGCCTTCAGTATATTTTTTTCTCTTTAGATTGAAATATGTATTTTCTACTACATTTATCAATAAGTTTATTTGTATAGGTTAGGAGCTTATCTTAGTAGGTCTAGGTAAAAATTTGATTATTACATATAAGTATTAAAAAAAAGTAGCTATTAAACCTAACTATTAAAGTGTTAATAATTAAATAATATTCCACTGTGGACCGAGTCTGATCCAGTAAGACTTCTTTTCCTTGTCACAAATGTTACTCAAAAATACATTCTAAACTAGAAACTATCTTTTTTTTGAATTTTGTAGTCCATTACGTGAATCTTATTAATCACTTAAACAATAGTTTATGACTATCCGAATAGTCATAAACTATTGTTTAAGTTTAATTAAATAATAAAAATATATATAACTCACAAATATACAATTTTTTATTTCAAACGCGTTTCGACGACTACTTTGTCGTCATCTTCAGTGAAAATACACAAATGAAATTAACTAAAAAATATATATATATTAAACATAACCTATAAATGTGTAATTATGTTTAATATATATATATATTTTGTAGTTAATTTCATTTGTGTATTTTCACTGAAGATGACGACAAAGTAGTCGTTGAAACGCGTTTGAAATAAAAAATTGTATATTTGTGAGTTGTATATATTTTTATTATTTATTTATAACTTTCACTCACAAGCCAGCTCGAATATTATTTATTGTTTAAGTGATTAATAGAAACTATATTTTGAGTGCAAACAACATGAATAATAATTAAATTTGTTATTGTACACAATTTTATTATAAGTTGATTAATTTATTAAATGATTTATGGAAAATGTAAAAGAAGCAATTAGGATAATTTTGTAACACAAATAAAAATAATGAAAAATTACAGGTTATATGGTGTATGAGAGTTGAACATAATGAAAAGAAGTTCATAGGAAACAACAAAACATCAATAATTATAAGCTCCTTGAAGCTATTAAAAACAATTTTGAAAACATCTTTGTCTAACAAAGGTAAAAGTCAAAATAGTGAACTCAAAATATCACAAAAAATTAGTTTTTAATAAACACACACACAACAAACTATTTTCGGTGATGAAGTGTTTGGCTAATACTATAGTAGCCAAGCACTGAGGAAGGCTAGTTTGTTGTGTGTGTGTTTATTAAAAACTAATTTTTTGTGAGATTTTGAGTTCACTATTTTGTTCTTACCTTTGTGAATAGTTCTTTCTAGCTAAGCTCTAAACAACTAAATCTTTGTCTAATAATGAAATTCTATAATAAAATGACACTCAAGTTTACATTGCTAAAACAAATTTAAAAATTAATGGCAACTCAAATTCTTAAAGTTTGATGTAGAAATATTTTATTGAAGGTTTATATGTCTGTAAGATTTATGTAGGAAAAACGAATTCTAAAATTGAAAGAGATCAAAACAAGTTTTAAATTATTTTAAAAATTACTAACAAAATCGGTGTATTTAATTTTTCTCATAATATAGAAATTTTGTTTTAAAACCAATGTTAATTCTACAATAAAAAAACCTACAAATAACTAAATGCCCAAATTGTACCTTGTAACAGTAAAAGAAAGCACATTCCTTTTCTGGAATTCATGTAGTAATAGTGATATAATGACAATTTTTGCAGTGTGAGGAGCTGTTTCTAAATATTATACATTCAAGAATATTTAGTAAAGAGACTCTTGTTTCAACTGTTGACTAATAAAAAGCCTCTTGATAATAACAATATATTAAACTGTTAAAAAGTATGAAACAATTAGTCACTATGAGCCGCTGTCAGATATGGGGCTGGGATTACTGGTCAGTTTATTAAAAAACACAATATATTTTGAACAAAATTTATGTGTATTGCACAAAAATTAAGAAATCATAGGATTAAAGTCATATACTGTACTTGAAATGATAAAACCAGAATGAATGCAATAGTATCTACTTTACAAAATAAGGTTACCTTATCTTTAAGGTGAAAATTTTTTTTAAAATATGTTTCCGTTTACACTGCAACAGCATTGTGTATTTGCACTTCACTAATAGTCACTGTACATACCTACTGCAACAACATACGGCTCGAAATCGTTTATATATCACAAGCTACACAACTAGAACAGGAGAGTGTGAAAGTCACTCATTCACTACCATCAACATCCAGTGAAAAGTATACAAGTTATCAGTAAAACACTTCTAAATATTTTACAAACTTGCCTATAGTGGCACTTACTTATATTTGTTGAGGACGGCTGCTTCAAGAGATGTGTCCCATTGTCAGTTCTGGTCTGAGTTGAAATGGCTGTCCTCAACAAATATAAGTAAGTGTTACTATAGGAAAGTTGTAAAATATTTACGAATGTTTTAGTGGAAACTAGTTGCTCACATAAAGATGGATTCAACTAATATACACAAGTTATGTTTACATATTGATAATTTGAAAAGTTTCCGTCCTTGACAAAAACACATGTTTACTAGAGGGGCCGAATTATAGAGAGTTTACTGTAGTTTTAAAATATTCTTCCTTATAAAGTGTTTCTTATTTATGATGTGTATATTTATTTATCTGCACTATTCCTCTCTAGCCCTGAATCTTGTTATTTTATAATACATTGAAAATTCTACTAACTAGCCTTTCTTTTATTTTACCTATATTGTACAATATTGTATAATATATAGGGTTAGCTTAGGGCAGTCATTTGACTTGTGTTTGATGTTAAATCATGTTCATAAAAACCAACAGCATGGAAACACTTTTTCATAAAGAATACCCTTAAACTAACAATATGCAAATTAGAAAATGTATTTTAAATAATTTTAGTTGGTAAATTACTTTATATGATATTTCCACAATTGGACATCCTAAGATGTTCAAAGAACATCTTTCATGTTTCAAAGAAAAGAATTTCTCAACCTAGGTTCACAGAAACATTTTAAGGAAAATGTAAATATGTTTAAAAAGCAATTTAAAAACTAAAAAAATTATGTATAATTTCAAGAATAGGAAATGACAAAGAAACTCTCATTTTTAACACAAAAGTTCATTGGCTCCACAAAGGTAACAAGTTTGCTAGATATTATTAAACTTAAAATGTGAGTTCAAAATTTTTGATGAGTTCGGGGCAAGATCTGAGTAATAAATTTAAATTATATGAAAAATTTATCTTTTACTTGGCAAATTTTCAGACTTTTCATAAACACTCAACATTTTAAACCCAATGCAGAGTTAAAAAAAGGTCAGGAAACTTAATTTGAAATTTACATCTCACAAAGTAGGGATAGCCCTCTCTTAACCAAGTTTTAAACCAAACCCTTCATTATTATTAAATTCCATGTATTAGTCCATGCTCTCTCTCTATATATATATATATCGTACAAATTTTCAATTGTTAATAAAATAAGTTTTTATTCATACAATCAAGTTTAAATACATTTATTTAATGTATAGTGGATGACAAT
This sequence comes from Prosapia bicincta, assembly GCA_036971475.1. Taxonomy (NCBI): domain Eukaryota; kingdom Metazoa; phylum Arthropoda; class Insecta; order Hemiptera; family Cercopidae; genus Prosapia; species Prosapia bicincta. The sequence continues at coordinate 310,565,535 of JBAIZL010000001.1, read as the reverse complement.
ACATGTTAATACAGTATTTTAAAATATTTATTCAATAAATTATTTATAAATATTTGGGGCTCTAGGTTGGGTTTTGGGAAGTCTTACGCTTTAGCACTGAGTCAATTTTCCCATAGCTAGAAAATTACTTTTAAAAGATGTATATAAATTTTTCATTTGTCCTCATCTGGTTGTCGTCGAAACCTTCATTACACAACCTTAAATTTTTGCCATGGTTACCACACAATATCATAAATAATGCTTTAGGAATAAAATGAGGATTAACAGCATTAAACCTTGCTTCAATCAGACAATGCGAAAGGAAAGCGAAAAGAACTAGAACACAATGCAAGCGATGTAAAAAAGAAAGCATATAAATAGTAACAAACAAAAATAATAGTCAAACACCATACATAGAAAGGAATTCCGACATATGTATACACATATTTATATTAATTGTAATTATTTAGAAAAATAAACTTTAAAATCCGGAATTAAATTTATTTCTGATTGATAAATTGTTGAGCAACTGATTCCACTAGATTAAAAACTTTTAGCAAGTCTCTCTGTTGGTTTGACTTTCTATGGAAGTACACAATGACTGAGAATTATTAGAAACACCCACCTCTACTCAGGAATTGTCAAGCTTACTGTCATTCACTGCAGCAGGAAGATATTCTGAGATTCATGATCATTGTTTTGATATTACAATTCTTCACATCCTGGTTTTACTTAGCTTCAAATCATCTTATATTTCTCCTGTCTTCACTCATTAACCATCATATTCAATATATTTCATCCACTCATACATTATAAATGTGTTATAACTTATCCTATGCATCAGTATCACAGCATAAAATCATCAGCAACTTGTATAAATTTACAACTTATAAATTTAAACTTACAGATATTAATTTTCTGAACTTCTCATGTTAGCTAATTCATAACTTTCTTTGAACCAAATAGCTGTCCTACGAACCTAAAATATTTGTTCATTCTCAGTTGAATACATGGATATACATTCACTAGCTGATCTTTCAACTATCTATATTTAACAAACAGCAGCGCACCCAGGATTTTGTCAAGGAGAGGGCCAGAACTATAAGGTTCACTCTCCATAAAAAATATTGTATTTTTACCACTCTAAAACTCTTGTTTTAAACATTTCCAGCACTAGAGTCTCAAATTAAGACTAAATCTGTATGTTTTAGGTTATAGTATAGTAGGTTATTTAATATTTTGCGATCAGTACCTTGGGCGTTTCTACATTTTGATTCCTGTACCATTTTTTTCCTAATCACAAAACGATAATGATGAGTACTATTTCGCACTCTGTAGTTTGTTCTTAATTTCGTAGGAGTTTTATTTTAAGTTAAATGAGTGTTCTAAAAACAAAATAAGCGAGGTGTGGAATCATTTCACCAGTTTGGTATGCCTGGATTTTATTAGCATATACAGACCAGTCTCAGTATCCCTTGTCATTGGATCAACCATCCATCCCTATACACTACCTACCTGAGTTTAAACTACAAAATTTATCATAATGGCAAAAATAAATGTAACAGTAGCACAATTTTAAAAAACCGAACAATTAAAAATATTAATGTTTAGTTTTTAAAATTAGAAACTAATGTTACTCTATCTCAATCATTTTTTATTAGCAATAAGCGTACTCACTATTATTACGTAATTAAAAACAAAGTTATATGTATTTATTTTTATTACTTAACAAATGACACAAAATGAAAAAAAAAGTTAATTATAAAAACACTTTTATTAACTATTAAAACCATAAGTGCATTTCTTAAATTGAAGTAGTATATAAAATACACAGCATACATTGCTATAAATTAATAAGAAACAAAAATAATTGTAGTAATTATATATTTTCAAATATGTTGAGATTTAAATTATTTATACAAGAAAAACATTTATATGTAGGAATTTTATGAAACATAAACAAGCAATACAATAAAATGTTTTATAAAAACAGGAATTTTTAATTAAATATTACACAATTTTTGTACAGGGTGGCTAAATTTAATTAATAACAATTACATACAAATTAATTACAACTTAAAGTCGTAACCAATACATTCCTGAACGAATTCTATTATATTCAGGAAGTTGTTCTACAGGGCCAACAGATGCTACTGCAGGACACGTATCGTAGATGTACTTCATTGCAACCTCGTGTACATGTTCTGTAGTTACAGCCTACAACAAGCAATGTAAGAGTGTAAGAAATAACTGATTGTATTTATTCCGAAACAATTTGTTTTCCTAATGTAAATATAGATAGTATTTCAAAATAGCTAAAACATCTGCAGGTTTTTTAAATTATAAGTAAATAAAACCATAATAAAAACATATGTTATTAACGATTGAAAATTTGTACTATATATATATATATATATATATATATATATATATATATATATATATATATATATATATAGATTTTTTGGACTAGGAGACTGACAGACTTACCTTGGTAAGAGTCCACTCTGTAGTCTTGAAATAGAAACACATAAAAAACACATAAAAACACTTAAACAATGATATATTTCAACCACACAGTGGTCTTTGTCAATCGAAGAGAAAACACAAAAAGAAATATGAGAGAATGAAATAAAATAATTGTAATCACAGATTGTGTAGAGTAGAAATCAGATGTCACAGATGCACATATTAAAGATATATATATATATTGTTTCCATGAGCATATGAGTGATTATAGTTTATATAAGTCTGTCAGGGGAAAAGAGATAAGGCTATTAGGAAAAAAAAAAAAAAAAAAAATGAAGAATGGATTTATCTGATGTTGAGGTTAGGGGATTCTCTGGACTTGGTATATTACTGGTATGATAGTTCCCACCTTCTCAGTTCTGAGGGATTGCAATCAGGGGGGGAGTATATTTAATTATTTTTGTGGTATAGCAGTCATCAAAAGTTGTGATGTTGTGACTCGCAGCATGTTGAGCTGTTGGTCTATCCATATTCATAATTTTGACATCATGTCTGTGGCAAATTATGAATATGAATAGGATAGAATTATGAATATGGATAGACCAACAGCTCAACATGCTGCGAGTCACAACATCACAACTTTTGATGACTGCTATACCACAAAAATAATTAAATCACTCCCCCCTGATTGCAATCCCTCAGAACTGAGAAGGTGGGAACTATCATACCAGTGGTATACCAAGTCCAGAGAATCCCCTAACCTCAACATCAGATAAATCCATTCATTTTTTTTTTCCTAATAGCCTTATCACTTTTCCCCTGACAGACTTATATAAACTATAATCACTCATATGCTCATGGAAACAATATATATATATATCTTTAATCTGTGCATCTGTGACATCTGATTTCTACTCTACACAATCTGTGATTACAATTATTTTATTTTATTCTCTCATAGTTTATCATTGTTTAAGTGCTTTTATGTGTTTCTATTTCAAGACTACAGAGTGGACTCTTACCAAGGTAAGTCTGTCAGTCTCCTAGTCCAAAAAATCTAAATAATCTTTACCAACCAAAACTAACCTAAATATATATATATATATATATATATATATATATATATATATATATATATATATATATATATATTCCTGATATTTAATATTATCCATTGTTTTTCCGTTGCACTGACTTTATGAAGTTAATAAATTACCAATTTTGAGTAATTTTATCCACCATTAAGTGCAATATTTTTACCTTGAGTGATGAGGCGCCTTTCGGTCTTTGACCATTGTCGAATCACTGATTGTTCTCTGCTGTGGATGCTATGTCCGTGAAGCCGGTGTTTGTAGAAGTTACGCGCACTATTTCTTGATCTGTGTGTATGAGGTTTCTGTATAGTATGTCTTCTGTATATGTTGTTTGTAAATTCATTAAGTTGTTGTGTATGTTTTTATAAATGTGGTATTTTTCTAGTGAGTTTAGTTCTATTGGGTTGTTATTTATTTCCAGTATGGTTAGGTTATTTTCGTAATTTGTAATTTCGTGTTTATGGGAAATTAGGTGTGCTGCAACATTTGATACTTTAGAATTTTTATTTTTGAATGCTCTATAATGTTCTTCAAATCTTATTTTAAACGTTCTGGATGTTTTTCCTATGTAAAAGGCGTTACAGTTGTTGCAGGTGATTTTGTAGATTCCTGATAGGTTATGATTTTCTGAATTTGTTATGTGGTTTTTGTTACTAAGATATTTTATTATTTTGTTGTTTGGTTTGTAAGTTGGAGTGTAGTATTCTTTGTTGTATATATTCGTTATTTTTTCTATTTTGTTATTGGTATATTTATATTTTAGGTAGATTTTTTTATTTTTATTGTTTTCGTGTTCCGGTTGTAGTGTTGTGTTGAGGTTAGGTTTTTTTGTGAATTTATTGTATATATTTTTTATAATGTGTTTGTTGTATCCATTTTCTATTGCTATTTTTGTAATGTTATCTAATTCTTCATTTAATTTTTGTTTGTTATCCTGTGTGTATTTTATTGCTTTATTTATCATGTTACTGTAAGTGTTAATTTTGTGTGTCCAGGGGTGGTTAGATTTGTAGTGTATTGTGGTGTTGTTGGAAGTAGGTTTCCTGAATACTGTAGTTTCTATTTTATTATCATTTATATTTAAAGTAATGTCGAGGAAGTTGATTGTTCTATTTATTTCTGTTTCAACGGTGAATTGTATGTTTTCGTTGTATGTATTTAGTTTGTTTAATATTATGAGGTGTTCGTTGTGAATGGTAGGTTGGTATATTACAAGTATATCGTCTACATATCTTGTCCATAGTAAGATATTGTGTGTGTTTATTATAGGTTTAATTATTATTTGTTCAAAGTGTTGTAAATATATTTCTGACATGACAGATGAAATGGGTGAACCCATGGGGAGACCTATTGTTTGTTTATAATATTTATTGTTAAATTGGAAGTAGTTTTGGTTACATATGTGTTTGGTTAGCGTAATGATACTATCTATTATGTTATTTTTCGTTATTGTGTATCAGTTTGTTTTTTATTATTTCTATGGTTTCTTCTATTGGGATACTAGGGTACATGTTAGTTATGTCATAACTTATTATTTTTGTGTTGCTGTTTGTTTTTATCGTTTTTATTTTATTAATTAATTCGTATCCATTTTTTATATTGTATGTGTTGTTGATGTGTATTTTAGACCTTAGGATTTTGTCTAGGATTTTTGCGATTATGTAAGATGGTGCTGTTGTGAAATTTATTAGTGGTCTAAATGGTGTGTTTGGTTTATGGATTTTAGGTATCCCTGATAATACGGGTGCGCATGGTTTAAATGGGTATAATCTTGTGTGGTATTTTAATTTATTGTTATAGTTTAGGGTGTTACGGTGAGTGACTATTAAGTTTTTTATTGTGATAAGGTATTTGTTAGTTGGGTCTGGGATTTGTTCGTATTTGTTTTCTTTTATGTAGTTAGTCATTGAATCGATATATTTGGTATTTTCTATTATTACTGGAGTATTTGTTTTATCTGATTTTAATATTAAGTAATCGTTGTTTTCTAGTTTTTCTCTGAGTTTTATAATTTCTTTTTTATTAATATATTGTTCCGTTTTTTTGTTTTTTTCCGTTTTTATTAGGTTAATTTTATTATTAATGTTATTTCTTATGTGTTCAGTATTTTGGTGGGTAATTTTGTGGATGTTAGATTCTGTGTCAACTATTAAGTTTTTTATTATTTGTTTTTTGTTGAAGTTAGGTAGGTTATATTTGAAGGAATTTGTTATTATTATTTTTTCTTTTTCAGTAAATTCTGTTTTAGTTAAGTTTATGAATTTATTATTGTTAGAGGTGTGGGTTGGTTCTGGGCTATTTTTTAGGTTATGTTGTTGTTTTGATGAGTGGATTGGTGCTAGGCTATTTTTTAGGCTATTTTTTAGGTTAAGTTGTTTTGATAAATTTTCGATTTTTTTGTTTTGTCTGTTAATAGTATTTGTTTTATGTTTTATTATAATTTGTTGTATTTTTTCGTGAATAATAGGTGTGAGAGTGTCAAAAGTTTTCATTAATTCCAAATTGGTAGTGTATAGTTGTAAATTGATTTGGCTTTTTTTGTGGTAGGCAGCTTAAAAAAACGCCAGACAAAAAAAAAAAGCCAAATCAATTTACAACTATACACTACCAATTTGGAATTAATGAAAACTTTTGACACTCTCACACCTATTATTCACGAAAAAATACAACAAATTATAATAAAACATAAAACAAATACTATTAACAGACAAAACAAAAAAATCGAAAATTTATCAAAACAACTTAACCTAAAAAATAGCCTAAAAAATAGCCTAGCACCAATCCACTCATCAAAACAACAACATAACCTAAAAAATAGCCCAGAACCAACCCACACCTCTAACAATAATAAATTCATAAACTTAACTAAAACAGAATTTACTGAAAAAGAAAAAATAATAATAACAAATTCCTTCAAATATAACCTACCTAACTTCAACAAAAAACAAATAATAAAAAACTTAATAGTTGACACAGAATCTAACATCCACAAAATTACCCACCAAAATACTGAACACATAAGAAATAACATTAATAATAAAATTAACCTAATAAAAACGGAAAAAAACAAAAAAACGGAACAATATATTAATAAAAAAGAAATTATAAAACTCAGAGAAAAACTAGAAAACAACGATTACTTAATATTAAAATCAGATAAAACAAATACTCCAGTAATAATAGAAAATACCAAATATATCGATTCAATGACTAACTACATAAAAGAAAACAAATACGAACAAATCCCAGACCCAACTAACAAATACCTTATCACAATAAAAAACTTAATAGTCACTCACCGTAACACCCTAAACTATAACAATAAATTAAAATACCACACAAGATTATACCCATTTAAACCATGCGCACCCGTATTATCAGGGATACCTAAAATCCATAAACCAAACACACCATTTAGACCACTAATAAATTTCACAACAGCACCATCTTACATAATCGCAAAAATCCTAGACAAAATCCTAAGGTCTAAAATACACATCAACAACACATACAATATAAAAAATGGATACGAATTAATTAATAAAATAAAAACGATAAAAACAAACAGCAACACAAAAATAATAAGTTATGACATAACTAACATGTACCCTAGTATCCCAATAGAAGAAACCATAGAAATAATAAAAAACAAACTGATACACAATAACGAAAAATAACATAATAGATAGTATCATTACGCTAACCAAACACATATGTAACCAAAACTACTTCCAATTTAACAATAAATATTATAAACAAACAATAGGTCTCCCCATGGGTTCACCCATTTCATCTGTCATGTCAGAAATATATTTACAACACTTTGAACAAATAATAATTAAACCTATAATAAACACACACAATATCTTACTATGGACAAGATATGTAGACGATATACTTGTAATATACCAACCTACCATTCACAACGAACACCTCATAATATTAAACAAACTAAATACATACAACGAAAACATACAATTCACCGTTGAAACAGAAATAAATAGAACAATCAACTTCCTCGACATTACTTTAAATATAAATGATAATAAAATAGAAACTACAGTATACAGGAAACCTACTTCCAACAACACCACAATACACTACAAATCTAACCACCCCTGGACACACAAAATTAACACTTACAGTAACATGATAAATAAAGCAATAAAATACACACAGGATAACAAACAAAAATTAAATGAAGAATTAGATAACATTACAAAAATAGCAATAGAAAATGGATACAACAAACACATTATAAAAAATATATACAATAAATTCACAAAAAAACCTAACCTCAACACAACACTACAACCGGAACACGAAAACAATAAAAATAAAAAAATCTACCTAAAATATAAATATACCAATAACAAAATAGAAAAAATAACGAATATATACAACAAAGAATACTACACTCCAACTTACAAACCAAACAACAAAATAATAAAATATCTTAGTAACAAAAACCACATAACAAATTCAGAAAATCATAACCTATCAGGAATCTACAAAATCACCTGCAACAACTGTAACGCCTTTTACATAGGAAAAACATCCAGAACGTTTAAAATAAGATTTGAAGAACATTATAGAGCATTCAAAAATAAAAATTCTAAAGTATCAAATGTTGCAGCACACCTAATTTCCCATAAACACGAAATTACAAATTACGAAAATAACCTAACCATACTGGAAATAAATAACAACCCAATAGAACTAAACTCACTAGAAAAATACCACATTTATAAAAACATACACAACAACTTAATGAATTTACAAACAACATATACAGAAGACATACTATACAGAAACCTCATACACACAGATCAAGAAATAGTGCGCGTAACTTCTACAAACACCGGCTTCACGGACATAGCATCCACAGCAGAGAACAATCAGTGATTCGACAATGGTCAAAGACCGAAAGGCGCCTCATCACTCAAGGTAAAAATATTGCACTTAATGGTGGATAAAATTACTCAAAATTGGTAATTTATTAACTTCATATATATATATATATATATATATATATATATATATATATATAGATTTTTTGGACTAGGAGACTGACAGACTTACCTTGGTAAGAGGACTCTTACCAAGGTAAGTCTGTCAGTCTCCTCTTTACCAACCAAAACTAACCTAAAAATATATATATAAATATAAAATACGTTTTCTTGTTTAATAATTTAAAACAACATAGGTTATTCAAATACAAGAATATTAATTAATTTATATCCAAAGCTTTTCGTTGGTAAACAGTACCAACATCATCAGGAATGAAAATTACAATAATGTAAGCTATAGGCCTATTGCCTAAATTTGGCAATTTGTATAAACTTAGCAACAATTATATTTCTAATTTAACATATGTTTTTGTATTTGAATAACCTATGTTGTTTTAAAATATATATATATATTCTTGATATTTTACGTTATCCATTGTTTTTCCGTTGCACTGACTTTATGAAGTTAATATATTACTATTGTAAGTAATTTTATCCACCATTAAGTGCAATAATTTTACCTTGAGTGATGAGGCACCTTTCGGTCACTTGACCATTGTCGAATCACTGATATTTTTCTGGTGTAGATGTTCGGTCCGTGATATTGGTATTTGTTGACATTACACAAACAACAAAATAATAAAATATCTTAATAACACAAACCACAAAACAAATTCAGAAAAACATAACCTATCAGGAATTTACAAAATCACATGCAACAACTGTAACGCCTTTTACATAGGAAAAACAACCAGAACATTTAAAATAAGATTTGAAGAACATTATAGAGCATTCAAAAACAAAAATTCTAAAGTATCAAATGTTGCAGCACACCTAATATCCCATAAACACGAAATAACAAATTACGAAAATAACCTAACCATACTTGAAATAAATAACAACCCAATAGAACTAAACTCACTAGAAAAATACCACATTTATAAAAACATACACAACAATTTAATGAATCTACAAACAACATATACAGAAGACATACTATATAGAAATATCATACACACAGATCAAGAAAAAGTGCGCGTAACGTCAACAAACACCAACTTCACAGACCGAACATCTACAACAGAAAAACATCAGTGATTCGACAATGGTCAATTGACCGAAAGGTGCCTCATCACTCAAGGTAAAAATAATTGCACTTAATGGTGGATAAAATTACTTACATAGTAATATATTAACTTCATATATATATATATATATATATGAAGTTAATATATTACTATGTGAGTAATTTTATCCACCATTAAGTGCAATAATTTTACCTTGAGTGATGAGGCACCTTTCGGTCGTTGACCATTGTCGAATCACTCAGAGTGATTCGACAATGGTCAACGACCGAAAGGTGCCTCATCACTCAAGGTAAAATTATTGCACTTAATGGTGGATAAAATTACTCACATAGTAATATATTAACTTCATAAAGTCAGTGCAACGGAAAAACAATGGATAATGTTAAATATCAAGAATATATATATATATATATATATATATATATATATATATATATATATATTCTTGATATTTAATATTATCCATTGTTTTTCCGTTGCACTGACTTTATGAAGTTAATATATTACTATTTTTGAGTAATTTTACAAATATTACTCAATTTTAATATTTTGAAAAATTACTCAAAAATAGTAATATATTAACTTCATATATATATATATATATATATATATATATATATATATATATATATATATATAAAGTTAATATATTACTATTGTAAATACTTTTTTCCACCATAGCTAATAGAAGGAATTGTAAATAGTAAAGTTATTTATCATCAGACTGCCTTCTCATAAGCTTAATAATTTTTAAAATACTACAGATTACAAGCATATTATAAGAAGTAAAATAAAATATCTGGAAACATAATATCTGCAAATAATTTTGTTGTTGTAACTTACATTAATTCTAGCTTCAAGTTCGTGAATTGGAATACGTCTGCCGTAGCAAAGCATTTGACGTCCAATGTCTTCACAAACAGGTGTAGTTCCATCCAACTGAAGCAACATATTAGTTTTAAGCAAGTTCTTAGCACGTTCAACTTCTGCTTCAGACAAAGAAGAGCACAGCTTCATCCACTCGTTTTGAATATTGAATAACATATCCTGCAAATTTTTTAAATATTTCAACAGTGTTGTTTAAATCAAAACAATCAATAATATAAAATAAATTATTAAAATATGTAGTTTATAAGTACAAAACTAATTTCTATACAGAAAGTTTTCCATTGGCAGAATACCATGGGAGCTTTGTAGTCCTTTGCTTATCAATTTTGGATCCCAACTAAATAGCATTTTCCATTTTACAGCACATTTTTGTAGTTTTATGGCAATCATCCAGAATGACATATCACCTAACCAGTTATAGTAGAGACTCAATAATTCAAAGTAGATGGGACCGAGACCCCTTGAATTACACAGAAGTACGTTCCTGTGCATTAGAAAATATAGGAGAACTTTATATGAACATTTCTTGGAAGCAAAACTCATTTCCTTTGTGTGTCGTATTGATATAAAGATTTTTTTGAAGTTCAACTCATTTCCTTAGCATACCGTACTGATATAAACATTTCTTGGAAGCCCGACTCATTTTCTCTACACATATTATTGATATAAACATATCTTGGAAGCTCGACTCATTTCCTTTGTACGTTGTATTGATATGAACATATCTTGGAAGCCCAACTTATTTCCTTTGCATACCGTACTGATATAAACATATCATGGAGGCCCAACTCATTTCCTTTGCACGTCGTATTGATATAAAGATTTTTTTGAAGCTCGACTCATTTCCTTTGCATACCGTATTGACATAAACATTTCTTGTAAGCCAGACTCATCATTTTCTTTCAAAATAGATAAAATAGGCTTGAATTATATTGAAGCTCAAAATATCGGGACTAGGATTTTCAAGACGCTACTGTACTTTCATGTGAGTGCCTAAATAAACACGACTTACAGATTATTAATGCATTTCTAAAGTAGAACTTTTCTCTACCGAAATTTGTAAGCCTCCGAAACGCAAGATTCCAGAAATTTGTAATTTGATATGATGGAGTGCCTTTTCCTCCCATCAACCTTCTGGTCTCACTGTCAGTCTTACGCATGCATTTGGCGTGTAAGTGTTACTTGTTTTGAGGTTACGCTTTGAGTTTTTTTTTCAGTTGTTTGAGAGACAAGTGTTAATGAATAGGGGAGTGTATTTTTCCCAGAGGCCGCTGCCCATGTAGGATGTATTCGCCTTCCAAACCAAGTAAATACAGACTAAAAATAGTTATGCTATGTAACGTAAAAACAAAGTATCTAATTGACAGTATGCCATACTTGGGGGGAAGTTTTTGAACACATCTGGCCTGCCACCGAGTGCTTATTTTACAATAGAACTGACAAAACCCATCCATGGTACAAATAGAAATGTAAGCATGGATAATGAGTTTATATCCACCCCATTAACAAAATGCTTGTTGAGAAACAATCAAGTAACAGCAGTAGGTACTCTAAAGTTATTACAAAAAAAAAATCCCTCCAGAAATGAAGGAACTGAAAGCAAGGAAGATTGATTCAGTTATATTTGCCTATGACAATGAATTTGTATCTGTTTCATACAAAGCCAAAAAAGGAAATTTCACGTTGTCCATTATTTTTCCACTGCACTGACTTTATAAAGTTGTTACTGTTAATGGTAAACATTTATTCCACCACTAAGTGCATTATTTTTACCATGCGATGAGGCATCTTTCGGTCACTTGGCCATTGTCGAATCACTGAATTAATTTTCTCTATTTTTCTGGTGTGGTTGTTTGGTCCGTGATGTCGGTATTAATTGACGACATATATGTTTCTTCTTGTGCCGCGTGAATAATGTTTTTGAAAAGTACGACGTCTGCATATGTTGTCTGTTGGTTCATTAAATTGTTGTGTATGTTTTTATAGATGTATTTTTCTAGTGGGTTTAGTTCTATTTGGTTATCATTTATTTCAAGTATGGTTAGGTTATTTTTATAACTTGTTATTTCATGTTCATGTGATATTAGGTGTGCTGCTACAATTGATGCTTTTTTATTTTTAGTTTTGAATGCTCTGTAATGTTCTGCAAATCTTATTTCAAATGACCTGGTTGTTTTTCCTATATAAAATGTGTTGCAGCTGTTACATGTAATTTTGTAGATTTCAGATAGGTTATGTTTTTCTGTATTTGTTTTGTAGTTTGTGTTATTAAGATATTTTATTATTTTGTTGTTTGGTTTGTATGTCGGAGTGTAGGGTTCTTTGTTGTATATATTTGTTATTTTTTCTATTTTGTTATTGGTGTATTTACATTTTAGGTAGATTTTTTTATTATTAAATATGATTTTGTGTTCAGGTTGTAGTGTTGTGTTGAGGTTAGGGTTTTTTGTAAATTTATTGTATATGTCTTTTATAAGGTGTTTGTTGTATCCATTTCCTATTGCTATTTTTGTAATGTTATCTAATTCTTCATTTAATTGTTTTTGTTTTCTTGTGTGTATTTTATTGCTTTATTTATCATGTTACTGTGTGTTAATTTTGTGTGACCAGGGTGGTTAGATTTGTTGTGTATTGTGGTATTGTTGGAAGTTGGTTTTCTGTGTACTGTAGTTTCTATTTTATTATTGTTTATATTTAATGTAATGTCAAGATAGTTGATTGTTCTGTTTGTTTCTGTTTCGTATGTGAATTGTATGTTTTCATTGTATGTATTTAGTTTATTTAGTATTATGATGTGTTTGTTGTGAATGGTAGGTTGGTATATTACAAGTATATGATCTACGTATCTTTTCCATAGTGAAATGTTCTGTGTGTGTAGTATAGGTTCAATTATTATTTGTTCAAAGTGTTGTAGATATATTTCTGGCATGACTGAAGATATGGGTGATCCCATGGGGAGTCCAGTTGTTTGTTTATAGTATTTATTGTTAAACTGGAAGTAATTTTGGTTAGATATGTGTTTGATTAGTGTAATAATACTATTTATTGTTTTTTCCTTCTCGTTATTGTGTATTAGTTTGTTTTTTATTATTTCTATGGTTTTATCTATTGGGATACTATAGTATATGTTGGTTATGTCATAACTAATTATTTTTGTGTTGCTGTTTGTTTCTGTTTTTTACTTTATTAATTAATTTGTATCCGTTTTTTTTATTGTATGTGTTGTTGATATGTATTTTAGATCTTATTATTTTGTATAGTATTTTTGCGATTATGTAAGATGGTGCTGTTTTGAAATTTATTAGTGGTCTAAATGGTATGTTGGGTTTGTGGATTTTAGGTATGCCTGTTAATATTGGTGCACATGATTTGAATGGATAGTCTTGTGTGGTATTATAATTTATTGTTATAGTGTAGGGCATTTCTGTGTGTGACTATTAGGTTTTTTATTGTATTAAGGTATTTGTTAGTTGGGTCTGGGATTTGTTCGCATTTATTATCTTTTATGTGGTTTGTCATTGAATTGATGTATTTGGTATTTTCGATTATTACTGGTGTGTTTGTTTTATCTGATTTTAATATTATGTAGTCCCAATAACCCAATAGAACTAAACCCACTAGAAAAATACCACATCTATAAAAATATACACAACAATTTAATGAACCAACAGACAACATATGCAGACGACGTACTTTTCAAAAACATCGTTCATGAGGCACAAGAAAAAACATATATGATGTCAACAAATACCAATATCATTGACTGAACAACCACACCAGAAAAATAGAGAAAATTAATTCAGTGATTCGACAATGGTCAAGTGGCCGAAAGGTACCTCATTACAAAAGGTAAAATTATTGTACTTGGTGGCGGAAAAAATTATTTACAAGTAATAATAATAACTTCATAAAGTCAGTGCAACGAAAAAATAATGGACAACATGAAATATCACGATATAAATAAATAAATATATATATATATATATATATATATATAATTAATCAATCAATTAACAAAAATATTATTTGCTGATTGTAGGCAATATTTACATCAATCATCATCTTTTCAGTGACAAAATAAATGCCCCACAGTCCTGTGTCCTTGTAACAAGTATTAAATGACTGGTAGGAATGGGCCAAGTTATCTGTAGCTGCTGCAACTGCAAGCCTAGAAGCATTGGAAGGGGCACCACCCTGAGAACGGTCCCAAGCTCCAATAAGTGTGTTGGCTACCATGAGAGGGATGTTGTCTGCGCTCTCCCAACCAGCACCTTCTACAGCAATGGCTATATGAGCTAATGGCATTGAGTCATCTCGGACCTTAATTTCAGATCCTGGAAAATAATTATACAAAATCAAAAATTTTTTTAATGAAGTAAAAATCTTGTAACACTTTTTATTATGATGATAGATATAAATAAAAGAATAAATAGGCTACAACTCACAATTATAAAAACTTTATTATCATACGCGTTTCAATGACAATATGTCATCATCTTCAGTGATGCTACACAATTTAAACTTAATTGAAAAAACTAAACATAACCTATAATATTTTAACAAAAGTAAGAACCAGATCTGGGCATGCCAAATTTACAACCATGGTTGCTAATATATTAAATTGAACAACATATGATAATTACAAATATATAATTTTGATGAACCCATAATATTAATAAAACAAAATAAAACCAAAGTTATTTAAATAATTTTGAAAAAGATAATATTTAACATTAAATTAATTTAAAATAATATTGAATTCTGAATTTGTCCTAATTCATTACTAACAATTTTATTTTTATTTCTATTTATGACGATAGATGATGAATATTGCAGTTATATGTTACATAATTAATAGTTAACCTGCAAAGTTATGTGCATTCTAATTGGATTAATAAGTGCTATGTATCCAGAAACTCTTTTTTAGAAAAATACAAATCAAAAATTTATTATTTATTAAATTGAAATATAAACAAAAATTGAACAAAAGAAAATTATATACTAATTACACATATTTTAAAATATTAAATCTCTTTGATCATGAAGTTACCCAATTTGAAAAATTGTACATTTAATGAATTTGTGGTATAGATATGAGATATCTACTAATACAGTTATTTTATTAATTAAATGTATTATACATACTACAAATCTAAAAATTGGTTAAAATAAAACAGAATTTATAACACCACATGGCTTAATCACTTATTTATAATACTCAGATAGTAACACAAAATTTAAGATTTTCACTATTTGACCTGCCTAAACTTTTAACAACATTAAACCTTATTTATATGAATTCAATTTTGAAGTGAAAGATTGTACCAAATTATTTTATCACTAAGGTGGAAAATGTATGTAGAGTCGATCGTTTCTGTTTGTTCTTTCCGTCATGTTCCTGTTTAGATTGGCCTGGATGTAGCACCGTGAGATGTAATTAATTAGATTAAATAAAGCAAAAATAAAATAACACTTTAAGAACTCATTTTAAATAATTTACATAAAAAATTTTAACTAAACATTGCTTGTTATAAAAGAAACTACTATGGATCATATTTCCATAACCCCCTCTCCTTTGAATTTAATCCATTTTTTAAAAATAAACTTCTCGCTGGACAGCTCATGGTGAAGTGGGGCAATAATTATAGTTACATAGCAACTATTAACCTTTCACAAATCCCTCTGCGCATCTCAGGCCAGTAGAAATCTGACATCTTTACCAGTTTTTACATATATTATTTATGAACAAATTCATAATTTGAAAAAAAAATTAATTAACTATTCAGATTTGTTTTTGAATGCTGGTAAATAATATTAATATTACTTTATTGACTAAAACAATGTTACAACCTATATATCAAATAATTGAGTTAAGAAGAATCAATAATGGTCAAAAAGAATCAACCTACATGATTAACTAAAGTAAATTCTTGAATTTTTAGTTCGTTACGTTTGGTGAATCTTATTAATCACTTAAACACTAGTTTATGACTATCCGAAAGTTCGGATAGTCATAAACTAGTGTTTAAGTGATTAAAAAGTAAATTGTTCAACTTCAAATAATAAAGCTATTAAACCTTCCAATACAAAACACTTTATGTCTTTAGGAATAAATTACTAATCTTATCTAGCTCAGCACGTAACAAAATCGACTGTCATTTTTATCTTTTTTTCTATGGGGAATCATTTTTTCTCTATTCTTTTCACATGAACATATTTGATCTCCCTACATATTCTTCTTCTGTAACTTTTCCTAATTTAATTTCCTCCTCATATCTTTCAGCTTCATAAACTAAGTCTCTTGTGATTATACAAAGGCTATCCAAAAAGTTAGACATTTTGAAATATAATTAATAACATTGACGATTATACACATCTTAAAAGTACACTCCTAAACTATTTCCTTTCATATTCACCATTCATATAAAATCACTTATACCGTGACACAAGTTTTTCACTACCATCCTTATAAGTCTGCCGCCTGTGATTTCTCCCACAGGTTTACACAGACATGCAGATCAGTGACAGTATCTAAGCATTATGTAGCGAGCCATGTCTTTATTTTAGATAAGTGTGACGGCCTATATAGTGGGCAATCAACCACGTTCTGTCCAAACCCTTGGACAAACATTGTGATGGAAAAGCAAAATGATGTTGCTAAGTTTTTTCGATGCTTGTTTTTTAAAGCATACCTTAACTTCCTCAGTGTTTAACAATACCTCTCCAGTAAATGGTTGTTCCATGATCAAGAAAATCATCAGGGAAACACCCTTAACCTAAAATAATGTAATCATGATCTTTCTTGTTAAACAGCATTTGCAAACGCTTTCTTGGTTTCTTTAAAGAATTAGCATATCCTCACTATACTGTCTTTTTTACTTCACAAGTGGTATTGTTTATCTTGTCTCCCGTTAAATACAATCAATAAAGTTAACATATTTGTCTTGATTTTGGTAGAAAGTCATTGTTTGTTAGGATTTTCGGATCCCGCCTAGCACAAAATGTGTGGTTAAAAAGCTTTTTTAATACAATTTCATGTCCTGAACTCAGTGAAATTTGAAAGAAATTTCCATAAAATGACAGTTTTCATGAAGATTGTCACTAATTTTTCATCAACAGTTGATCAGTCATAAGGATATCAGCCACAGTAGTTTTCATCATGAACATTGAAATGGCATTGTTTATCTCGTCTCCCACTAAATAAAATCAGAAACGTTGACATATTTCTCTTGATTTTTTTAGAAAGTAGTGTTTCAGCCAGTCTCTTTTTCGGTGTTCATCCGTTAGGATTTTCAGATCCCGCCTAACATAAAATTTGTGGTTAAAAGCTTTTTTTATACAATTTCATGCCCCAAACTCAGTGAAATTTGAAGGAAAATTTCCACAAAATGACAATTTTCATGAAGATTGTCATTGATTTTCATTAACGGTTGATCAGTCTTAAGGATATCAGTCACAGTGGTTTTCGTCATGAACATTGGTAGAGTCACTTTTTTTGCCTCACTCGAGTTTCACTTATTACACTAAAAGAGTTTTCTATAAAAATCACGTGATTTGTTTTTTTTTGTCAACAAAAACTTAATTATGGAAAATAATTCACAAATGTGTTGGGATTTTTTTACTGAAGTTATATTTTAACAGAGGGAAATGTAACAAAGAAAGTGACAAAACATTAACACTGTTGTTGATTGACATAAGCATAGAAAATAGATTGGGATTTATGGGACCATTTGTTTAGAAAAAGTTTCTGTTTTTATATAAACTACTAGAGTTTCTCCTTTTTGGAAGTGACTTATAAATTTTCATTTATTTTTTCAACAAATTCAAACATGTAAAACTTCCATTTTTTTGCATTACTAATTTTCTGTCAAGTACCAGGATAATTTCAGAACTGTTATACATTTAAAATTAGTTTTAATACAAAAAAACGTACGACACTAAATAAATCCTAACCTGTAAATCTCTTGGCTCCAACATCAGGAATGGTAACATCAAAATTTGGTTTAACATTGCCAAAATGTTGGCCAGCAAGTTTAACCAGCTCCTCGTGGTTTACTCCGCCAGCTCCAGCAAGCACCATTCGACTGGGCTTATAATACGTATCGATGTATTGCACCAAATCTTTGCGAGTAATAGAACTGAAAACATAAGACGGTTTAATGAATTAATGGCATTTACATCCTCAATACTGGTTCACAAAAAAATGAATACGAGTATATGTTATACTCATATCTTTGTGCACTCTAAAAGTATGATTAAACATTACTCATTAATCCTTCACGAAGTCTCTCAAACCAAATCCCTAGAAACGTAAACCTCACAGTCAGATATTATGTATAGCTGTTCACTAGTAAATATGGCCTGTGATCGATGGAAAGAAATCAAAAAGCCAGCCCTATTAAAAAACATTGGGGTTTTTTGTGTGTGTTGCATCAAAAAGGCCATCGCTAAGAAATTGTAGTTGTTGCAGTTATTTAGAAAACTAATATAATTAAATTTGTTCAAAACTTTATGTAAATGATCTGGTTAATATAACAAATCAAATAAAATAATATTTATAGCTGCTTTTCGGCATTTTCAAATCTAAATTATTGTAATACAAATACTATACCTCATATTATAATGTCTGTGGAAGGGTCTCTTGCTCCCTCTACCCGCCTATGCTCGCCCTTCGAGGTCACACGCCTGCTTACTTGTGAACAGCAGTATTAATCTTTGTTAATAGGAACTTATCATTCAGAAAATTATTTAAATTGTCACTAAGAGAATAGTTTAACTCAAATAATTTTGCTAATTACATTTTGGATTGTCTTCAGCAAATCTTAAAGGAGCACACTGCAAACAATTGCCAAGATTAGCTGGAACCTTATGCCTACAAATCTATTGGTTCTTTCTAGCCATATCCTAAAATGCCTAATAAACCAGTTAATCATCCATTACACTGTTCATAATTATTTCTACACTTGTTTCGCCTTACTTTACTTCCACAAGTTTTCTAATTAGTCTATTTTGTTAGACTTTAATTTCTGTTAGGGTGAACAAGTTATTCTATCTTGGAACGGAAACGGATGTTTGTTTCTTGAGGTACAACATGATGTATTATGTGCCATTCTGAGATTGACAACAGGATATAAATTTACAGTTTTCAATATAAAAATAACTAATAATTTTTAATTCATAACTGTACTCAGAAAAAATTAACTTATTGAAAAAGAGTGTTGTATTATTGTCCTAGCAATTTGTGACTAGTCACAACATGTTGTTAGTTCCCTACCTGCATCTACACAGATATCTTATAAAGCCTCCTGCATAAAACAGTTCAATTAAATATAATAGTATACAATATCAAGAGAACAGTGGTATAGTGAGAACCAACACAGCAGGGCACTTGACCTTGAGAGATTGCAGTAAGTGAGACAGGAGGTAGAGGGTCAGTATAAATACTTTCCTACAAATGATAAGAACTGTCAAATACTGATTTGCATGAGATGGTCGACATTAGACAAATTCAATGATATATATATATATATATATATATATATATATATATATATATTAGCTTCGGTATGAAATAAACAATCTAGAAATATGTGTAGACATTGGATCCAAAAGCTGTTGATGTTTAGAACATATTGAATATTTACCATGTTTTCAGAAGAGGTAGTACATGAAGAATCTCTTGTGATCTCTCAAGGCCAAATGCACAGTTACCTTGTCCTGACTATATTACAATAAACATATTGACTACACCCCAATACCACAAAAATAACTAATAAGACAAGTTACATAAGATTAAACCCTTATGTGCAGTTCAATGACCATGACATCTTCATCAGAGAGTCTTACTACAAAATTACAATCTAGAATACAATAAATTACAAACTAGACTGACTTAGTCAGTATTCGGGTTTCGTCAATAGTTTTATTGTAATAAATAAAACACAGTAAAGGGTGTACAAACAATTTACATTTTTCATACTATAGTCTCTCACGTAGTTATTATTGGAGCTAAAGAATGTTTAAAGGCAAGGTTGAAAATAAACAAATAGAAAATTTCATTTTGACACTTTTTGTTTTATAAAAGGTAATAGCATGATTTTTGAAATATTTAATGAATTCTAAAAATTTACATCTTGTAAAATTAGTAGGCTCTTTTGTCTGAATGCAAGATACCATGTTTTGGCTTTTGTTATATGAACTGTAATAGTTGGTTAATATGACATTACATGAGTACAACTTTAACAGAATTTTGTATGCTCATATTATAAGAGGATTATTAAAGGTTATCATTCATTTTCACATAAAAAACAATTAATGGAAGAAAAAATGTAGATTTTATAGTCCATGATGTTCAGTACAATTTTGTGTTCCAAATTAAGACTTGTTGAACTTATAATGAAACAATTTTATAAAAATGTACAAAGCAATCTTTATCAGTGACTGATGGAGAAGTATCTAAAATATTTCTTGAATTATATATACATATATATATATATATATATATATATATATATATATATATATATATATATATATATTTATAGGTTAGTTTTGGTTGGTAAAGATTATTTAGATTTTTTGGACTAGGAGACTGACAGACTTACCTTGGTAAGAGTCCACTCTGTAGTCTTGAAATAGAAACACATAAAAATGTGTTTATGTGTTTCTATTTCAAGACTACAGAGTGGATTCTTACCAAGGTAAGTCTGTCAGTCTCCTAGTCCAAAAAATCTCTCTCTCTCTCTCTCTCTCTCTCTCTCTCTCTCTCTATATATATATATATATATATATATATATATATATATAATTTATTTATATAGAAAATATGTATTTAATTATTTATATTATATAGAAAACTGTTCAAATGAAAAATAAAATAATTTTCAATCCTCAACTACGGAAAAATTAGAAATAAGGAAAAATTATACATCAATATTAAAACAAGTAATTTAAACTAAATATTTTAAAGTCAATTCCTACTTAGATCAACAAAAAAATATTACATTTAAGTTACTTTTATTAAATGATTACAATTAATATAAATAAAGTAACATAACCTAACCATTAAAACAGCTGTTCCACTACATAACCTATAACAAAATCCGCTGTTTAATGAAATCATATGTTATCACTTATAAAACTAAAATTAATTCATTATTAAATTGAACTTAAAAATTACTATTTGATAAAACTGTATTAGAATAAAAAGTATTTTATTAACGATTGAAAATTTAAACAATATATATGAAGTTAATATATTACTATGTAAGTAATTTTATCCACCATTAAGTGCAATAATTTTACCTTGAGTGATGAGGCACCTTTCGGTCAATTGACCATTGTCGAATCACTGATGTTTTTCTGTTGTAGATGTTCGGTCTGTGAAGTTGGTGTTTGTTGACGTTACGCGCACTTTTTCTTGATCTGTGTGTATGATATTTCTATATAGTATGTCTTCTGTATATGTTGTTTGTAGATTCATTAAATTGTTGTGTATGTTTTTATAAATGTGGTATTTTTCTAGTGAGTTTAGTTCTATTGGGTTGTTATTTATTTCAAGTATGGTTAGGTTATTTTCGTAATTTGTTATTTCGTGTTTATGGGATATTAGGTGTGCTGCAACATTTGATACTTTAGAATTTTTGTTTTTGAATGCTATATAATGTTCTTCAAATCTTATTTTAAATGTTCTGGTTGTTTTTCCTATGTAAAAAGCGTTACAGTTGTTGCATGTGATTTTGTAAATTCCTGATAGGTTATGTTTTTCTGAATTTGTTTTGTGGTTTGTGTTGTTAAGATATTTTATTATTTTGTTGTTTGGTTTGTAAGTTGGAGTGTAGTATTCTTTGTTGTATATATTTGTTATTTTTTCTATTTTGTTATTGGTGTATTTATATTTTAGGTAGATTTTTTTATTTTCATTATTTTCGTGTTCCGGTTGTAGTGTTGTGTTGAGGTTAGGTTTTTTTGTGAATTTATTGTATATATTTTTTATAATGTGTTTGTTGTATCCATTTTCTATTGCTATTTTTGTAATGTTATCTAATTCTTCATTTAATTTTTGTTTGTTATCCTGTGTGTATTTTATTGCTTTATTTATCATGTTACTGTAAGTGTTAATTTTGTGTGTCCAGGGGTGGTTAGATTTGTAGTGTATTGTGGTGTTGTTGGAAGTAGGTTTCCTGTATACTGTAGTTTCTATTTTATTATCATTTATATTTAAAGTAATGTCGAGGAAGTTGATTGTTCTATTTGTTTCTGTTTCAACGGTGAATTGTATGTTTTCGTTGTATGTATTTAGTTTGTTTAATATTATGACGTGTTCGTTGTGAATGGTAGGTTGGTATATTACAAGTATATCGTCTACATACCTTGTCCATAGTGAGATATTGTGTGTGTTTATTATAGGTTTAATTATTATTTGTTCAAAGTGTTGTAAATATATTTCTGACATGACAGATGATATGGGTGAACCCAAGGGGAGTCCTGTTGTTTGTTTATAATATTTATTGTTAAATTGGAAGTAATTTTGGTTACATATGTGTTTGGTTAGCGTAATGATACTATCTATTATGTTTCTTTTTTCGTTATTGTGTATCAGTTTGTTTTTTATTATTTCTATGGTTTCTTCTATTGGGATACTAGGGTACATGTTAGTTATGTCATAACTTATTATTTTTGTGTTGCTGTTTGTTTTTATCGTTTTTATTTTATTAATTAATTCATGTTAATGGATAACGTTAAATATCAAGAATATATATATATATACAGTATAAGGAGAGTATGAACTAATAGAATGAAGTGAATAACTAAAATATTCCCTTATAATATGTCTATATTCTGCTTGTAGTAAATGAAAGTGCCATTTGATATAACCTATTGTAATACATATTATCATAATGTAGTATATAATAGGTGACGTTTTTCTTTCATCTCCAAATTTTACTATTTTCTACATAATGTTCTATGAATATTTTATATCACTCAAACAATTATTTATTTTTCTTTGTGTTTGAGGTCTGCCTTCACCAAAGTTGGCGGTTTTCTCCGCAATCTTGATTTAGTGTAACTGGCAATTTATTATTGGTTTTGGTATATTTTGTATGTTAAAAAGATGTGTTCTCAAATCATGCATAATTCGTTGTGTTACTGAGAGATTCGCCTCTTTGTTCCTTAAATAACTTTTTTTGTACTTGTAATAACAAAATATACATTTTCCAAACCTTTGATTACCATTATTCAGTTATTATTTTTATATTTGTTTATATGTGAATTAAAATGTTGTTAAAAATGTTTACATATAAAATTATCGAAGATAAAAATACATTTAGCAGCAAATTCTTTCATATCTCATTTACAAGTTGATTTTCAAAATTATTTTTTAAAAAATTGTTTTTTTACAACCTAAATAACAAAATTTATATTTTTTCGCCTATTGGAAATTAGTACCAAATAGGTTTTTAAGTAACTAAATAAAAACAAAACTCTTCTTTAATGCTTACTTGATATTCTTTGTGGGTCCTAGAATCGTCCTACCCAATGGGGTACCCTGAAAAGCAGTAGCGTGTAAATAGTCAAACACTACTTCTTGCAGATTGGTTTCAACTTCTTGCATTTCTCTCAAAATAACGCCTCGTTCTCTTTCGATTTCTGACTCTCCTGTATAATAAATAAAAAGAGTTTAATAAAACTTACAACAAAAACACTTATAAGCCTAATCATTATATGTATTCATATCTTTGTATAAATTTTACCTTTGTTCATTGAAGATAATAGTTTAGGCAATGTTTTAAATTCTATTCTTCAAGATCTTCACCCTATTTCAAAACTTTTCCCAATATTTAAAATTAATAAATTATTTATTACACTGTTACATATGCATCACTTATTCCTTTATACACCTTTTTTTATTGACTATATCTGTGTTACCTACACTGCATAGCACAACAGAAATTATGGTAAAAATTTCTACATAACAAGAGGTTCTCTTTTTCTACATAACAAGAGACAATTTTATTTACTTAGTTTCATATAATATCTGTTCTTAATATTTTATAATTAATTAAGTTTATTAAAATAACACTAACGATGACCTGAGGATGTTTCTACAGGAAGCGAAAATCCTAATTTTATCCACGAGGATTAAAATTAGGTGCTAAAACAACCAAAGGATAAAATCACCTCTTTTGTTTGTTATCAGCTTATAATGATATTTATGTAACTTCTCAACTGTTACTGCTAGCATACTTCTCAGGCAGCTCACGGACAACACTCTTTACCTCAGCTGAAAGCTAGTCTAGTTTATGTAATTGATCCTGTCCATGTGGTGCCATAATTCCCCCCACCCCTCTGTTCCCACTATCAGGAATCATTATATCTTACCTAATTCCATTTACAACCCTTAACCCATCTTTTTTGAAGGAATGTATCAGGTAGAGAGTTGAAAATTCAGGTAGAGAGGGCCTTGATAGAAAGAAGATTTACTTTAGGTGCAGATTTAATGACATACCTCCTCTAACAGAAGATTTTTACATTCCTAATTTAATCCCAAATTTTCACAATCCTATCTCATCATTTGAAGGCAATAATAGTCACATTGGCAGATTGCCTTAAAACCACAAACACCCATATTTATTTCTTAGATTTAGCATTTCACTTGCCAAAATCTTGCTCCAATTCATCTTCTATGGAGTTGTAATCCAGGTGTAGACTAACATGCTTACCTTTCTGGAGTACACATTATATTTTTATCCTTCATTCTTAAATGGTGATTTGAGAAAAAAATTTGAATCCACAGTTTACACGACAAAGAAAAAAACATCCTCCGAAAATAAGACATAGATTTTTACACAATAACAAGAGCACAGTGGTACAATATATTATAATGAAAATATTAGAAAGAACCCCATTACCACAAAAATAACAAAAAAAAAGTTACTTAAGATTAAACCCTTATGTACATTTCGATGACCATGTCATCATCATCACAGGTGATGACATGGTCATCGAAATGTACATAAGGGTTTAATCTTAAGTAACTTGTTTTATTTGTTATTTTTGATTATTTTTGTGGTATTGCGGTTCTTTCCAATATTTTCATTGTAACATAGATTTTCATTTATATGTATACAACTTTTTACTACTATATGTGATAAGATCTTGCTCTAAAATATTAAAATGTTTCTTTGGAAATAAAGGCCCAATGTACCAGGAAAAGTTAAAGTAAAAAAACAACTTGCCGCATTATTGAACTCCAGAATAGTTCTAGTAAATGTTTATGAAAAACGTGGATGAAGTAATGTCTCTCTTTTGCCCTTACAGACAACAAAATACTTTCTTCAACGTGCCAATCCAGGGTTAAAAGGAAGGGAGGTAATTTACGTCCAAGAGCAAATTACATAGCATGCCTGCGATTCCCAAGATTTTACCAAAAAAGGCATTATTTAATAAAAAATAATAATAATCAAAATAAACTTCATGAAAGTGAGGATGAAAACACCTCAACATATTTAGACATGGTTTTACAAATATTTAAATGGACATTATAAATTCACTTAAAATTAATTATACTATAATAAAATGATAGGTGTAATGTAATGATAGATGTTGTTTATACACAGTATGTACAGTATAACATTCACGAAACACATAATATGCAGCTCTATGTTTATATATCACAAAAGTAATAAAACTCCAATACCATCTTTAGCATATTTACTATACAGTACAAGTTTTAATATCCGGCACCCTCATGGTTGGCATGTTGCCGGTTATCGAAAATTCCGGATAAGAGAACCTAACCTATATACAATATGTATTGTGAGTAACGGTATGCTACCTATCAAGGAAAATTGAATTTACTGTTGACACTTCAACTTCCATATTTGTTTGTATCAGATTACTGTATTTACATACATATTAATAAAAACACTTGCTCACACACAGAAAATTTATAAAAAAAAATTTAAAGAAAGAAATTTATTTGCTAAAAAACTTTTTTCGTTCATACAATAAAATAAAACATGCACCAGTGCACTTAACAAAAGATTAATTAATTTATAATGTTTTAATGACTTTGAAAATAACCAAGAATGTGTGACTGCCTGATAGGCAGTTTTTAAACACATTTTGAATAAATCATACACAGTTGCAAAGCTCCCTGAGCTCAGTAGCATTTCTCACCTTCAACAAATGTTATTACCACTGTAAAAGCGGCTCCAGTATTACTACATGAAACGTTTACTTTTTCTTGAACTATTTTTTGGTTAGGTTGGTTAATTGACGTCTGTTTTGTATTGTATTTCCGACGAGTCAGATCTTGTATCAACAAAGAATGGTACTGTACTGAATTGTTTTGAAAATGTGCCGGTTAATAGAACATTCCGGATGACAGAATGCCGTATGAAAGAGCTTTTCCTGTACTCTGATCATGATAGCATAAAAGGTTTTCCGAAACCCTCGACAAGAACCTCATGTCCCACTGCTACCAAAGCAGAAGCTATGGCTCTCAACATACTAATTTACGAACCAGAGTGCAACCTTAGAATATAATAACTTTATACAGGGGTATCATTACAGGTAAATTTTAGAGTTTTTACAACTTTTTGTAATTGTGGATTTTCAATTGTTTATGCTGTGAAATATTAGTAAGGTTTAATGCAGGATTTAAGTTAGTCATATGTCTTTAACACACATGAATATACAGTTAAAATTTGCATTATTTTCACATTTACAAAAAAAAAGATTTTTTCTTCAAGAATGTAATATAATTTTTTCCTGATAAAAAATTTATCTTCATGAGCTGAGGTGTTTCAATCTCCAGAATTTTACTGTATGTATAAGTCTTTATAATTAAAAAACCTTAATAAGTGATTGGATTGTAATTGTTGGCCCTAAAACTTCCCTTTAGAAAAAACTGGATATAAACTCAAATATACAATCACTAACTATTAATACTATTTATTAGGAATATACTGTGGTTGAATTTAATAATAAATACACAAAAACCTCTTAACCACAAACTTTCTTTAATTTACCCTAATGTACATTTCAGTTACAAAGTAACCATCCTCAGAGGGATAACATACAAAGACTGTAACAAAGTCTTTGTATGTTATCCCTCTGAGGATGGTTACTTTGTAACTGAAATGTACATTAGGGTAAATTAAAGAAAGTTTGTGGTTAAGAGGTTTTTGTGTATTTATTACCAACTATTAATACACACCAAGTTTAGAATTCTGAAGAATATCAGCCAAAATCTCAAGAGCTTTAGGTACATCATTCTTTAAACATTTGGCATAGAAAACAGTTTGTTCCCGAGAAGTATAAGCATTAAGATGTGCTCCTAGATTTTCAACTTCAAGTTCAAGATCGGTTTGTGTTCTTTTTGAGGTACCCTGAAATAAATACAAAAATTGTTATGTATAAAAATATGCCAACAAATTAAAATGTAGTTATATAGTGCCGTAAAGTAAAATAATTTTACAAATAATTAATAACTTATAAAAAACTCATAATTCTTCTGTAACCAACAATTTCCTTACTGATAAGTTATCTACATAAAACCAATGTATAATAAAATCAACAATTATCTGGTAATTAAATGAAAACTTCCAAGACAGCATCAGAGTGTCCATTTAGTAAGTTTTTTTCCTAATACTTTTGAGGCAGTGTTGTTATAATAATATGGACTTCAGATGGTGACAATGTCATAGGTAGTTTCAAAATGATTTATTATGGTGTAAGTCTTTCCAATGTTTAAGGAAATGAAATAAAACAATGCATACGAAATTACACAGCGTATACAAATTATTTAACCAAACTTCACCAGATGATATCTTGGGTCAAAATATGTAACATTCTAGCCCTTTTTTACTGGGGGTAAGTTTTATCTTTATTTGAAAATGTGTTATTAATTGCTTATTTGCTTATTACCAACATAATTCATTTTACTTACCAGGGCTCTAGTTCTAACGTCATAGCTCAGGCAGATACTGTCTGTCTATGACGGTCTTCTAATCTTTGAAGGTAGAACTAGGTTACTTGTGAAATAAGAATTGAAAGTTTCAAAATATTAAGTTAAACAATTTATTAATTAATGACAAATTATAAAAGAACAAATGACACCAATGTGTCGAGTAATTAACCTTTAATTACTGCTAACTATTCCATACATTTAAATTACTTATTAACCTTTAAAATTTATATATATCGAGAAAGTAGTAACTTAAGTTTTCCAATTTAATTTTAGGAATGAATATTCAAAGGACAATTTCTACCGTTCATGTGTTAATTATTTATCATTTAAAATTCAAGTTAGTTAACATTAAAACACATTTTCTTTATTATTATCTAAAACATACCTGGTTGTGCACATTACTTGTAAAACACTATAACACATATCATTGAACATTGCACATCGCTTTTGTACACTAATCACTACACACACATATTTGATATACATAAATAATCGCTTCTGACTTCTTCTTTAGTTTCGTTTATATAATTTGGTACCGGCCTTGACATCTTAAATTTTGAATATTAGAAGCTTACTAATTTCTAAGTTATGTCAGAAAATGCCATCGCGTCCGTCTCGTACAAAGACTTTTAGTGAAGTGGGTCGTTGCAAGGACGCGCTAACTGAAATTTTCAAAGAAACTCCCACCCTTATTTATATATATGAATATTTTGATTGGTTCACAGGTATCACCTCATGCTTACGTCACATGGCGTGATGTGCTTAATTACCTTAAGTTACTAACTCGTACGATATTTTTCAATTTCGCCCGCTAGGAACGCTTACTACCTACGCTAGATTCACAATGTGCACCAAGAAAACAAAAATTTTCTTTTATATTGGGACGATATAATTATTAAATAAAAATTAAATATATAAATGAATTTATATGTAACACCTTATTTTTAAGAGTGTTACAAATAAACAAAATATTATCCATATACGAAACATATCCATACACCTTTCTTTCTAACTTCTCTTATTTAAAGTTTTAATTACTATCCCTTCATACCACATAGGTGAAGCCCATATAGGCAAAGCCAAATGGCCCTTCATACTATATAGGCGAAGCAGATTTTCAGATTAAAAAATTGGCGCAGATGACTAGTGCTGGAGAAGGTGAGGATGTGTATAGTAAGCATATTTTCAGTCCCGAAATTAAGATTTCCTCAGTTTCATCTTTATTGAATAATAAAGATGCTTAATGTTTATTTTTACACACTTGTAATTGTACATTTTTAGCTTGTTTAAAGCTGAAACAAGAAAGAGTAGGCAATGTTCAACAAATCATAAACAACAATTGATTTTTGCTGCAACTTTATTTCTTGCTATAGGGATGAAAAATAAATTTTTTGACTTGATTTTCTTGAAAGACAAAACCTGGACATTCCACCTTACACCTAAACTATACAACATTTATGGAAATAATAAAATCTATCATTACATAGACTGTAAGAAACCTTATGACCACAAGGCTTGTTAGTAAGGGCAAGATTTCGACAAGCCTTTCCGAATTCAATCCAATGTGTTCCCAGTTAACATTACTTCTACCTATAAGGCTTGAAACACAAGTGGTCTGTGAGCGACATGATGGGACAATATAAAATACCTGTAAACGTAATAGAGTTAAACCCATAATGAGCGACATGGACTACACAAGTCTAAGCCGCATCACGTTCAGTCGCTCTTTAGCAAAGTTTGTGGTAGATTGTGTTTTGTGTCAACTTTGAATACATGAAATATAATATTCAAAATTGTTAGACCTAAATTCAAGAATACCATTTGCAGGCAATTGCCCTGGTTGTCTCTTCCTTCCCCATGTATCAGCCCTGTCTTAGCCACCTCTTCTTTAAATTGAATTACAACTTAGCAAAAATGAATGTCACATATGATAATAAGGTTTAACAATTCCTCAACGATATGGTAGCAAGCTGGTGACTCATAAACATACAAAAGCACACAGCATATACTAAAATTCATCAATTAAAATGGTGATTATGTAGAGCAGACAACTATTCAACCTTTAAAATGATACAATATTTACATTTCTAAATATTGATTTATAATTATATTTACAACTAGCTTTCGTTTGACCTAGGTAATTATGAACAAGTAAAATTGTTTTTTCCTGACACATCATTTTCCTTAACAAATTTTGTAACTCAAGCACAAAATAATGAGAAACGTTCTAGCATGAAAGACAGTCTATCTATGCACTTTATACAAGAAAAAAAGCATAGTCATTTATAGCATGTGTTGATTTTTATATTTTCTTACAACGTGAGTAAACTCATGTTTTCCAACAGGTCTTACCAGTAACTTTAACTGAAAATCACTAAAGAGCTACCTTAAAAGCCATATGTTCCAAAAAATGGGCAACTCCATTGTTTTCTTCAGTTTCAAATCGAGATCCTGCGTCAATCCACAAACCAATGGTAGCAGTAGGAGCCCCTGAATCTTCAGTTGCTACTCTCAAACCACTTTCTAAAGTCGTTACTTTAGTTGGAGGGAAATTTATTAAAGCCTCTTTTAACTGAGTTGCGGCTGCAGAATGGGCATATTTTTGAGTTAGCTGAAAACAATCATACCATAATGTTATTTCTTATATATATATATATATATATATATATATATATATATATATATATATATATATATATATATTTAAAAAAAGGAAATTTATATTTAGTTTGGTGGATATATAAAACTCAAAATAATATTAAAAAATTGTGATGTTTTATGGAATCCCTGTTTGAAACATTTTATACATCAATAAAATACAGTACAATTTTCTATGTATTCCTTAAATAGATGAGAATAAGGAACTTACGTATTATACGGAGGCCAGTAATATAGGTATGTAGTAATGTTGTATAAAATTACAACCAAATCTATCCTGACTGGATACTTCATAGGTGTGTTTTAATATAGGAATACTCTAATGCTGTATAAAATTTCAACCAAATCTATCCTAACTGGATGCTTTATAGGTATATTCATGTTGACGTAGTGCAGTGCGTGCTTATGTGCCCAAAAACGTAGTGCCAACTAAAACGTGAATAAATA
The DNA here is from genome assembly GCA_036971475.1 of Prosapia bicincta. Taxonomy (NCBI): domain Eukaryota; kingdom Metazoa; phylum Arthropoda; class Insecta; order Hemiptera; family Cercopidae; genus Prosapia; species Prosapia bicincta. Next base: position 310,533,926 of record JBAIZL010000001.1, on the reverse strand, counting down.
ATCAACATATACCTTTAGCGTGTTTTCCGCAGTTAATTTCTGTGTTAGTTCAAATTAATTTATTAACCTCCGAAGTATCCAATCAGGACCCATGTTATCATTAAATTGTTAACTTATACTTGGAGGTAATTTTTTCATCTAGCGACTTCTTTAGCTTCACGTTTCTAACTTGAAAGCTAGAAAGTTCAATCACATCACTTCTTAACTTTCAAGAATTGGAACTGAAAAGCACAACTGCAGCGATCCTAAAAGCAGAAACGTGAGCCTGAAGAAGTTGTTCGGCAAAAATGTTACCTCTAATGTAAGTTAACAATTTAGCAACTCATATTAATAAAATGTCAAATGTATATCGTAATTTCAAATTTTAATAAGTAATGGCAATTAATTTAACTTCAGTTTTGAGCAAATTTACTGTATATAGTTTCAAATAGTACTTGCTTTAAATTTACTCGCGTATTTAAAAATACAACAAATGTTGAATTTCCTACCTACCAGTATTATTAAGAAACAATTACAGTAGCATGAAAATTAATTTGAATACAGGGATTTTAAATTTTTTAAAAAACAATGTAAGGTAAGTACTTGTTATCCAGATATCATCAATGTTGAAAAAAAATACTCTTGGTAATGTATAAACCCTCAGGAAAATAGAAAAAATAATAAAACTTAATATCCCATAAATTAATAAAGTTGATATGGCAAAAATTAAATTTTTTGAAAAAAATTACACATTTTACACAAAAATAAACACAAAACTTCACAAAATCAAGGTTTCTTTATAAAACAAGCACTAAGTAACCAGCATTATAATATAGCAAAGCTCTAAATTAAGCGACCATGAGTAAAGTGAAATATAACCCCTCGCATGGATTTATTGCATTAGCATACAATAGTATATACCAAAGTAGACACGTTTTCACTTGCCAACAAACAAGTTAGCAAACCTTATAAGCAGTTTAGGAATTACATTTTTTTTTTAAACAAACTATATCCTAATGTAATACTTTGTGTTCAGTTTTATAAAGGAACCTGAGTATACAATCTTGTGCGTTACAATAAGGTTATATTTCTTTGTTTTCAAAATTTTTGTAATACTTGATCTTCATTTAAAATTTTTATTTCTTTTCACATATTCTATTCAAATATACTTTCTAAATAAGAAACAGATGATTGAAAGCCCTACAAAAATAAATACTGCTTAAAATTTGAAATGTACCAATACACACATTTGTATAAAGTGAATGTTTCTTTTATAATACTAAATTGATATATGTTACAATACATTTACAAAGTTTGCAGTTAAGATAGATTTGGTTATCAACAAATAACTTAACTATGGATAACGTTAAAATAATTCAATATAAAAACCTGATATATGTTATCCACAATAGCAAACAAAACACTATTTTAACAATATGACATTTTATAAATCAAATGTTAATTTTAAATACATCCTGTTATGGAGCCAGAGTTTCAAATGCTACATTTTACATTCAGAAAGTTTAGGCTTTAGTTTTTTTCATAATCAAATCCATCTTAACTAGATACTTTGTAACTATATTATAATACAGGTACAGTATATATAGTAATGTATTGTAACATAGTATGATTACACACAAAGAATTCTTTCTTACAGGATTATGTTTTTAAAGTCTGATTATGTTTCCAAAATAATAATTTAATGTAGTTTTTTAAAATAAATAAAATTATATTAATTTCCTCTAAAGGCAATTGCTTTGCAATCAAAATGTACATCAGAATTTAAATAAAAAGTTTTTTATAACACTTGAAATGATTTGTTTCTTGTTTAGAATCAATGTTTTAAGAGCACAAGAAAAAAATGAAGTTTATTCCCATTTGATAAAATATTACTAACATTTTTAATTTTTAGAGGGTCAACCCTCAAATTTTGTTACTTTTTTTTACAATATCAATGATTTGGATAACTGATTTTACTCAAGTAGCCACAAATCAAAAATGAAAATTTTCACAGTTTGTTTCACAATAATTTGATGTAAGTAGTCACGCAAATGTTAGAGAGAGGACACTTCTCTTCAACAATTGTTTAGTTTACCTTTCACCGAATCCTAAATGGATTATTTGTACTTATATTTCAACACACCTGACAAGTAATTAGTATAAAATAGAGATTTTTAAAAAAACGGTAAATATTAGGATCAGTGACTACCGCTTGGATCGCCAAAACTTTTCAATTTGACCATGCTGACCACAAATCGGAAGTAATTTTGGTGATTATTAAGATAAGCAACTACCTCTCCGATCGGCGAAATGTTTTTTCCTGATTAATGTGATCTTGCTGAACACGATCTGAAGGTTTTTTTCTGCAAACACATTAAAAAAATAAAATAACCTAACCTAATCTGACCTGGTTTTCTCAAGTTAATATGTGTTTGCCGTTAAAAATAACTTCAGATTCGTGTTCAGCAAGGTCAAATTTCCCAGAAAAAAAATTTCTCAGATTGGAGCGGAAATCGCTGATCTTAATAATTACCGTTATTTTTAACGGCCAACATAAATTGACATGAAATAAACTAACCCAACCTAGGTGCTTACTAACTCTCTGATCGCGCAAAATGTTTTATTCTTGTCAAATGGCATGAATCTTATTGACCCACCTAAGTCATGTCACTTGCAATATGCTTTCCGATTGCCCGACATGTCACGTGACTTTTCAACTGGAAAAGGCGCGAATCTGTGTTATTTTTTGCGGCAATCCAAAATCAACCATCTTGGTTATACTAGTCACAGGACCTGAAAGATGCTTTCCGATTGGCCGACAGATGCTGTATGACTTTTTAACCGAAAAAGCTCGTATTTAGTGTGTGTGTGACGAATCTTGCCCTCTTTTTTTTGAAGCTTGTTTGTTCGATGAAAAGTGGTTTATTGAGGCTTTATGTTTGAACAACGTGCTCTTGACTACGATAAACTGTTTGAAGTGTGATAATATAGTGAATATCACGCAAGACTTCGACTTTTGATGTGGAAAGGTTGTCTCATTGTCAAAAATAAGCTGGAAAAGTGTGGGTGGAGGGTTTCAGCCAAGGCCGGTTCATTTTAAGAATAAACCAAAGTGAACATAAACCAACTCGGAGCAATATCAACTTCGTACCCACCAAAATACCACTAAGGTAAGCACCTAGGTTAGGTAAAGTCAGGTTAGTTTATTTTGTTAATTTATGTTTGCCGTAAAAAAAACTTCAGATTCGTAATCAGCATGGTCAAGTTGATCAGGAATAAAAAAATTTCGCTGATCAGAGCGGTAGTCGCTGATCTTAATAATTAACAAAATATGCTATGTATAGAAGTCTGTTTCTAAACATGTATCTCTAACTATTATTAATGTAAGTTTCAACCACTATTTGTGGTTTGAAAAAAATTTCTTTCTTTCAAAATATTCCAAGTATTATATGTAATACCTAAAAAAACTTGGAGTTGTGCTAATATTTAAATTACCAAACCTAACATACAGGTACACTTTCATATATATATTTTGGTGTAGGGAAAGCACCTACCACATATGTATTGATGTTGATAAAAATATTGTGGTGATATATCTGTAGTACAAAGGCTGATATAGCAATTTAAAGATAATAATAATATCAACAAATAAACTGAAAACCCCTATCAATCATAGATGTGTAGCCCTGATAAACCTATTTTTTTGTAGTGGCCAACAAGACTTGGTCCTAAATTAATTAGGTTATTTTTAACCTAAACCTATATACGTGCTCATAATTGCATAAACAGAGGCACAATATCTTAAATAACTACAATGAAGCATAATATAAATTCCCCTCCAATTTCAAGATCACTTAAAGGACTCTTGATACCCAATTTCTATTTACCAATTAAAATTTTTTTAGAATATGAATAGACTCTTACATGAACTTACACACTTTTTTGTAAATACTTTTATTACTTATAAATTTTAAAATACCTTTTTTACGGCACTAGAATTATTGGTAAGCTTGAGAGCAGAACCTAATTTCAGTAGACGGGTTGCCATTTTGTCACAGCAGAGGAACTAAAATCTACAGACGAAAAAGTTCAGAGTAGAAGACCATGATATCGCTGTGTTAAATGCAATGCTAACATGAGCACTTATTTATAGTTCGGATATACTGTTTAGAGTGATATAAAAGATGTTATCATTTACAAACTATTTTATAATGAATGCAATATTATTATTATATTAAGGTTTTTCTAATGTCTTGCGTATTTTTTCAAATACCAAGATGTTTTATTAGACACTCAAGCATTTCTTGTTATTTATTGTTCTACAAAGTAACTTATATTATTCTAATTTTTACCTATACTTCAATTATTTTATACGTCTTTTATGTAATTTAGTGAACTTACTGGTAAATGAATTTCCCTCATAAATGTATTATTTTGACGTATAATGTTAACATATCTATAGTAGACAAAGCTTTGTAATTTTCCGAACTTATGGTTTTGTAGCAAATAACGATAGGTGAAAATCAAATAGAAAATTATATGGTCATCTATATCTATCAATGAAAAACTAATGTTTTGTAAATCTGGCACTAATTTCGATTTTCCCAAAAACCCTTCGGGGGAGGCATGGGCGCCCATGTATAATTTTATAGGGGGGGGCCAAATCTGATACCTGGGCGGATGGGATTCCCTCCATGAAAAGGAGGGTCTGGGGAAATTTTGAAATATTAGGGTTAAAATGGTGAGTTTTAAGGCACTTTAGAAAATTCGAAACTTCTAATTTTGACAGGCTTTTTTGTATCGATTAATTTATTTTTTTATAGAATGAGTGAATCTTCATTCCTTAAAATACTAAAAAATATAATAAAAAGCTTTTTTTTCTTGCGTCATTTCATTTATTATAGGGTAGGATAGTAACCGACAAATTATTTTGAGGTGGGAAGTTTTTTAAATATAGGCTATTATTTCAGTTTTATATGTGGCGTTTTTTTTTTTAAATTTTAACCGAGGCATGACAGTTGAGTATCTGATTTTATTGAAATATCTCATTAGGTTCAGGGTGTTTGCGTGTTTCAGGAGGAACTGCTCATATAACGCTAAAAATGAGAAAAAATGCTTCGTTAGTTAGTTACGACTAGCGAAAGATTTCACCTCCAATTCAGTTACCCCTGTGAAATAAATCAATAAATGTATAGGCCCTACTTAAGTAAGCAGATTCAAATTTTATCCTCCTTAGGCTTTTTCTACTAATTTGAGCAATTAGGGGTAGTTTTCAACCTTGAAAATGAATTTTTAGAGGGTCGAAATATTAAACAATTACAATTAGAGCATCAGACAATCATTATTTTTAATTCATCTGAACCAAATTTCACTCTTTTTACGCTTTTTTATAGATTTTGACAATAGGGGGTAGTTTTCACGCTTAAAAAATAAAAAGCGCCCGTCGGCACTATATAGATTTTGAAGTAGAGGGTAAGTTGAGCTTAATCCCAAATTTGTATGCAAATCGGTCTTTTCCGAAAAATTTGCGAAGTTTTTTCCTATTTTAAGCTTCGTTTCCTGGACTAATAATAAAGATAAATCAAATTAAAACGTCAATTTCTACAATTCAACTAAAGGTAATGTAACACAGGCTATAACATATAATAAACTGTTAACATTAAGTTAACCAATACAGTACTACAATGTCGAACGCAGATGACATGTAACAGAGAAGAAATGCAGCGTCAGTCGGAAGGGCCTAGGTTATCCTTCTTGTCACGTTTTCCTTATCATTGGGATAGCTGACTCGCTATGTCAGCGTCTAGGATATTAGTCGTGTCCTGTTTAGCTGTTTTCCTTTAATTGACTGGCCCATTAACCATTAACCGGTCCACATTGACATAATCACATAATATGCATATACGATAGTTTCTGACTTAAAACCTACTTCGTTCAGTCAAGGTGTTAATATAGCAGAATCGCATAAATATACTATTTATATTGTTAATACTGTGAAAATTTATTATAATTAAAATATAGTTCTTCCACATCAGCTGAAAATAAAAAAACGAAATATTTGTACGAAAGTCTTGATAATTTTAATTTGTATTTCTGGGAGCTATGGGGGGGCCACGGCCCCTCCCTGCCCGTGTGTATGGGCGCCCATGGGGGGAGGGGCTAAAGCTCCTAAAGTCATTACCCCAGGCCAGGTGTCTGAGTTTGAACTTAGTACAAATATGAGATGTAATTGTACTAAATACAATCGTAATTTTTCGTCTTTTTATTTTGTAATATAAGGATAAAGAGATCCTTTATTATTATATTCATTCTTCGGTTCAAAACCTTTTGTCAGTCATAATATATACTAAACTTTGCACTTTTAAAATTATTTATGTTATAATTCCTATAATTTATTTATCAATCATATTGATCAGTAATAGAAACTAAACAATATTACGACATTATTGTTAATAATCGATATTAACAATATCAGTTTAAAACTTAAAAGTCAAAATATGAGACCAACTTTGTCTTACATAATTATTTAATTTCATTTATATTTAAAAGTTCCAGACATTCATTTTACTGGATAGTGCTGCATCCTACCAGTGAAAATATGTACTTCACAAAGAATGTTTGGTACTTTAACCAAATTTTAATATTGTTTGATGAAGGCTGTAGATCTTTATATTTCCTTTTATTCTTTAATGTAATATTTCATAGATGTTTTAGGTTATATTGAATAATGAAATATTTAACTATTTTAAAAATATACACACTATTTCAAACTAGGTTGTAAATGATAGTTTTTTAAAAATATCCATTATTAGAAATTTTTATTCACTTATTATCAAGCAATAACTTTAACCTACACATAAACATTTTCAAAAACTTACCTATATGTAGTAATATTTACGTTTTATGATATATTTAGGATATCAAAAGTTTAACTGCAGTATAGGACATTTTTTCATTTATGGTAATATGTATAATTATATCTATAATATATTTTATTAAATATAAATTCTCTAATGAACTGAACAAGTCAAGAAATTTTGATAAATTACGTATTGTTAAAAATTTTATTTTATAAAGAAATAGCTTTTTCATATATTCAAGAATGATAGTTAAAGAGAATAGTAAAATTCCAAAGAATAGGGAATTTGGGGGAATAATAATTCATGACTCATATATTACTTTATTTGCTAAGAACACCAAAAATGAACCTCAGAATTTTAATAGAATAAAAGAAGAAAACTCATGCTTCAAAAAGTAGGAATAAAATTTGAAATGTTAAGTAATGTAGGAAAAAGATAGAAGGAGCAGTAAGAGATATGAAGAAGAAGTGGATGACATGAAGAGACAATGAATGTGGTGACAGTACATACATGATAAAAAAGGGGAAATAGCAGAATTATTGAAGAATGTATAGATGTTTACAGCAGAGTACTAAAAGAAATAAGACCCAAGAGAAGACAATTTTTGTTAATCAATTAAATAGGTTATACAAACATCAGATTACAAACTGGTAAGTGATAAATAGAGGAAAATTACATTTAAATCATCCAAATCCTAGGTAATCATATATAGAGTGTATGGACAGAATGTAGAGTGTTCATGAAAACGTAGAGTTTTGTCCAAGAAAATAACAAAAAATTGAAAGTATTGAATAGAACAGGAGATTTTTGTGATGAGAGAGTTTTTGAGTGGGTAAAAGATAAGTAAATAAAGAAAAGATCATGTAAATAATAATTGAAACAGCTCAACTTATGCAACTAACAATCTGAAGATAATGAATTGATTTTATAAGTACACAGAGATACATACATTTACATGGAAAGAAGAAGTTAGAGAGAGAAAATCTAATGATTACTAAATAATGAAGCAGGAATCTAAATTAGGTTGATAGCTAATTCCTAAATATAAAAAGGGAAAATATCAATGAAGTTAGTTAAATATAATAAACAGAATTAAAAAAAAGATTATAATTTAGAAAGCATGACTAAACAAAAGTACAAAGACCTAATAAACAACAGAAGAAAACAATGGTCACAGAAAGTGCAAAAAGTTTGTATGATTACACCATAGCCATAGAAGCATTAGCTACAAACGAGATGAAACTGGATTATAGGTGGAATGAACAGCTACTTAGAAAACTTAATACAGAGAATGAATTCAACAAAATTGTTACAGAAACCAAGGATTATTATGACCTTGTGTGTGAAAATACTGTCTTGCCTAATCATTTAAAAGTGCTAATAATGTTTAAAAAAATTTATACTTTTTCAAAATTAAATATTTTCATTACAAATATTAAAAATTGTATAATATTTAAAATATTTATAAAAAAATAAAGAGAAAATTAGAAAAAAATCAAAATTTTTAAACAATATGTTCCCCGAAGGGGATTTATTAGGGTATGCACATCTTGCTAATCAAAGCGTTCCTTATAATCATGAAAAATACTTCCATCATTGTTAATGAAGTTCTTTCTGATCAATGTCACCAAACATGTACTGATGCAACTAAACAGGATGCATTGTACATTTAGAAACTAAAAAAGCAGGAAAGAATGCCTTCCCTGAAGGTACAATAGTGATACTCTTTTATTCCAATATATTACTGAATCAGGCTCGTATCCAAGAGGGGGGGGGGGGGTGATGGGGCGATCGCCCCACCCAACCCTCAAGAACTTTGGGTTAAAAATCGACTATATATTATTAAATTAGGACTTTCTATTAAATTAGACTTTTACTTAAGTTAATTCATCTTTAATTGTAAATAAAAAATAAAATTTAATTTTTAATTTGAAAATGTGACGCGTTTCCTCGGCATACCCTCGTAAACGTCTAAACGTTTTAACAACAGATAGCGCTAGTGAAGCTTAGTCTTGAACATATGATTTTCAATACGTAATTTTGCAAGCGTAATATTCGCAGTTGACTCCGGAATTGTTCGTGTTGGAAGAATAACAGTCTCTGGATATGCCTGCTGAATGTTTTTGACATTGTATATAGGGATTTGTATTTCAGTGCATGATAACTATACATTTCTCCACATGCCTAAAAGAATTAATGCCCCTGCCCTTCCCCTCGATCATATTCCTTTTTAATAATGTTTATAAATTATTTGGCAAAAGTCCTATTAAGCCATATTTCTACTTTTCATAATGTTCCCAGGTCATCATTCATTAAAATGACATGTTTGTCAATTCTGATTATTCTTGAATGAATTGAATACTTTGACTTTTAATATTTGAAAATATCTCTTTAAACAGTTATAATATTCTCCAAGAAGAACATATTTCTTAATTATTTTTTTCACACGTAGACTAACCTTGTGTCAAGGATTAGTCAACCATGAAATTTTCCCTAATTCAATTTCACACAACTATTTATGCAGTTTTCTTTGTTATTTATTTCTTGCAAATATAACAACCATAACCTAGGCAAATATTTCTCCAAGCATTGTTTATTTTTCTTCAATGTTGTGCAAAAAGTAAGCATGTCAAAGTATATCGAAGGACTAAATTGCACATATCTGCAACACAATTGCAATCATCTAGGTCATTTTAAACAATAGTTGGAGCTTTTTATTTTAAATAAATAAAACTTCTTAACCTCAAACTTTTGATTAAAATATTTCAGGCAATTGAGGTTTTGATTACAACCAAATGATGACAAAAGAAAAATTTATATACTTCTTTGTGAAATACATTTCTAGCTATCAAAGTTGGCTCAGTGCGAAAGCACTAGACTTCGAAAATGAAGATACTCAGTTCAAATCCAGTTAGAGCACCAAATTTTTGTAATTTAATTATTGAATAAATATTTTAAAAAAACTTTATTAACATCAATTGTCATCCGGTATATGTCAAAAGAAATGTATTTGAACTTGATTGGATGAATGCAACCATATTTTATAAACGATTGAACATGTGTACAAGATATATATCAGAAGAGTGTCAGCTAATAAAGAGAATTAAATAAAATTTTTTATGAAAAATATTTTAAATAGATGCAGATTCAAAAATCTTTCCATAGATCAATCAATACATTTCCTAAAAATTGACCTTCAGGGTTCATGTTGGCTTGGTAAATACAACCTAGAAAGCACATCCAGAATTGAATAACATGCCTTATTTTTTCACTGTCATTTTTCTGAGACCTATTAGTTTAAAGTAAAACCCAAGTTGCTAAAAAGGGTAAAATTAAATTAGTTCTTAATTTAAATAAATCCAAAATTTAAGGACTACTGAAAGACTCTTCAACTTAAATACATTTACAGCTTATATTTATTTAGAGAATCTGATTGCTTGCCATAAGTAACGAGGACTTAGAATCAAACTCTACATTTTTACATTATTTGATTTTATATTCACTTGGGCTACTAGTTTTTAACTAAAACACTTGTACATATGTTAGTATGTTACACTGCGTATGCCACTAGTATGTGACAATGGGACACATCTTCCGAAATGACCGTCCTCAATAATGAAAAGTGTAAGTATAGGTAAAACCTTTTAAGCTGGAACTTGGCTCTTAGATAGAAATTGTGTATTCGTCGTCTATAAAACATCAGGCACTGTCATCATCCCTCATCAAGGCCTACCCATCTCAAACCTTAGAAAATCTTATAGTACGCTACTGTGAGTTTGCTATTTACACTTGCTGTTATTTTTATTGTACGTTAAAAACTATTAAAATGTAACAAAATAATGAGTCAACCCTATAAGTCAGCAGAAGCCCAAGCTCGATATTTTTGAAAATGACCTGCGAGCACCTCCACCCTAAACTCGTTTTCGACCTCTCGCCAAGGCCCGCAGCCCCTAGTGCCAACTTATAAAATATGATCTATACTGTATGGCAAATTTAAAATGCTAACGTAGGTGCATTTGTTTTTAGCTAGATTTTTAGTTTTGGGTTGTATTTCTTAAGGTTTTTGAATATTTATTCATTATTTCACTTGTCAAAGAATCACTACTTACTGATGTTTTTTTAGGAGACAGACGTTTCGCACTTGGTCAGTGCATTGTTCAATGCTGAGAATATGTAACAAGATTCACAGTTACCAACAATGGATTGACTAAGAGCAAAACATGTTGTTGTAAAACATCAGTAAGTAATGATTTTTTGCCAAAGGAATTAATAAATATCTAAATTTGTATTCACTCAAACTACAATTAATCGTGGGCGCGCGTGTGTGTGCGAGTGTGTGTTTGTGTGTGTAATATTTGTTACAAAACTGGACAATTCAAAGTTATTCAATTCCTTCTTTTTGCTCACACTCTCCTCATTATATATATATATATATATATATATATATATATATATATATATATATATATATATATATATATATATATATCGTACAAACTTTCAATTCTTAATAAAATACGTTTTTATTCATCCAGTTAAGTTCAAATAAATTTTTTTAAACCTATAGTAAATGACAGTTAATGGTAATACAGTCTTTTCAAATATTTATTTTATATTTAAATTAAAAAGATTTCATGTCTCGGCCTGATATATATATGACGTAGACCAACTGTTATATAATACCATGTTATATAACCTATTATATAACATGTGAAAATATAATAATATATTCAGTGGCATAGAAACGTACTATAACAAAACGAAAATAAAAATAGAAAACTAATGCCAACGGAAATGGGTTTTTGGAGACGTTCCAATAGAGTATGAAGACGCGATATGATAGGAAACGAAAGTGTAAGAGGAACGGTAAAAGTAGACAAGAAAGAAACGAAAACAAAAGCAGGTGAATATGGTGCGACCATGAGTACAGAATGCCGAAGGTTGTGCTCCAACGGAGTATGGATCCTTAGGTAATGCGAGAGAGAAACTCCAACGGGGTGTGGATCCTTAGGTAATGCGAGAGAGAAGTTCCAACGGAGTATGGATCCTTAGGTAATACGAGAGAGAAACTTCACAGTAGAAGGAAAGAACCATTAGAAACGATAACGACAAAGAACCAAAGGACTCTATGAAACAGGTATTATATAGGGAAGAATTGTTTTGGAAAGAAGAGGTGAGGGAGAGTGTATGATACGACTTGTTTGCACAAAAAGGGGGAAAATAAAAATGCCTATAGAGTTAAATAAACTCCACGAAGTGAGGATTAAAATATAAAAGTCATTGACATTGATTAAGATAAAATTTAAATGAGAAAATTAGGGATAAAGCAGTTGAATAAATTCAAAACTTCATTTCCTTGGTTTATTTCAAATGGGACCATGTAGCAAAGAAGACGCAGCAATGGCAAAGGGAGCGTTTATAAAGCCAGAAACATTTTCTGTAAATATTTAAGAAAATTTAAGTGATAGCGAATTGTACTTAGTGTGGTCATGACGTTTTTCTTTTTTCAATTCCTTCTATTAGTTCACACTCTCCTAATATATACCTTGAACAAATTTTCAATCGTTAATAAAATACGTTTTTATTCATCCAACCAAGTTTAATAGATTTTTTTCAATCTGCAGTGGATGACACTTGACGTTAATACAGTTTTATCAAAAATTTATTCAGTAATTAAATTTTAAAAAAAAGTTGATGTAAAGGTGGGATTCGAACTGAATGACTAATTCCTTTAAATTCCCTACAGCACTTTGGCACCAAGCCAACTTTCCCATAGCTAGAAAACTATTACTTAAAGACGTATATGAAATTATAATAGAAATGTTTCTTGCAATAATGAAGCATTACAAGAGAGAAATAGAATGAGAAATTGTAGACCACCATCAGCTTCATAAATTAGAAGCGAATAAATAGTAACAAACAAAAATAACAGTCCAACAACATATACTGTACGGAGAGGAAAATGCAAAATTACAAGGAAATTAGCTTTCTATTTGGGTACTTAATATTCTGCCGTCATATCACAATATGCCTTGTAATTCTGTCATCTGTATAGGCCCTATACATATTTATATTTGTTGATTCCATCTTCACGTGAGCTACTAGTTTCCACTAAAACACTTGTAAATATTTACAAACTTGCCTATAGTAGCACTTACTTATATTTGTTGAGGATTGCCGTTTCGGGAGATGTTTCCCATTGTCAACTCAAACCATCATGAGTCTTGCTACCGCCTCATTACCGTGTTGCTACTATAGGCAGGTTTGTAACATATTTATATTAATTGTAATTATAAAGTAAATAGTAGCTAAAATAAAATTTTTCCTAATTTGACCTCAGTAGGAATTGATATTATAAGTTTTATTTGTGACTTATTTAAGACCAAGATCGGAACAAAAATAAATAGCCCATTATGTATTAATAGGTTTAGTATTTTGAAAATAAACTAAGAAACAAATTGGAAAATTTGAAATGATTGCATAATTTGGCGGAGAAAGGCAAGTAACTAATGGTAAATCATAAATCATTTGGAGTGTGGTAAATGGGCGAATTATACGAGAAATAAAGTTTTGGATTTTCATTGTGGTTTTAAGGCGTTTGTACACTCGGCAGCGTGTTATGCGGACAAGCGTAAAAGTGAGAAAGATGATGAAAAAAAGATGGTGACAAATAGTTCCTGTATTTCGACTCTTTTTCAAGAAACACAAAGGTAGATCCTTACATTAAGGATTTCAAGTCTAGCATATGAAACCTACATGCTAACCCCCCCCCCCCCCCCCCGAAACCTCATACTCGTGACTACCGCCCAGGTGACTAACGTAAGGCCTATGACGGAGCACTTGGTGCCACGACCCGTGTTACCAGTATGCAAGAGTCTTTCGTCCTCACTCTATGGCCCCGACTGGTAACCTGGGAACTCCAACCAGACACTACGGTTTCGACCGCGTTTCCAGAACCAGTAGAACCTTCCGAACGGACACTTTTTCGCACCTTTAATACCACGTATGGTTAGTTCGGTCCGGGTAATGCAATCGAACCTTTACACACTCTCGGTTGTCCTTAACTAAGGACCGGGCCCTCAGACTGGGGAATTGGTCCTAGGTAGGCATAAACCCAACCCGGGAAACCTTAAAAGATTAAGACGTAGATCATGGGTTTCCAAATTGAGGGACGTGTCCCCTTGTGGGGCGTGAAGGCAAGTCAGGGGAGCCGCGAGACCAGTTGGAAAATAATAAGATAAATTAAATATATTTTATATTATAGGAACAAACTTGATGTTGCTAATGACTTGGGTTGTGCTTACACTAAAATACAACCTTAAATAGACATGCTAGTGAAATAAATGTAAGATCAAACATCTAACTAACAGATTTTTCTCTTGTCAGTTAAAATTTACCCTGCAAATAAAAACTTGTTATGTTATATCATGTTTCTTGTGACGGTTTCTATAAATATATTGTTTTAAATAAATAAATAAATATATATATATATAAATAAATAAATAAATATATAAATATTAAACAATCATTGTTTAATATTCCTGATGATGTTGGTACTGTTAGCCAACGAAAAGCTTTGAATTGTAAATTCAATTGTAATTCTTGTATTTGTATTTTAACTTATCTTCTTTATATATATATATATATATATATATATATATATATATATATATATATATATATATATATTCTTGTAATATAGTTAATAAATTAAAAATATTTCAAAAACAAGAATACTTTTAATGAATATATTTATTCAAAGCTTTTCGCTGATAAAATAGTACCAGCATCTTCAGGAAAATAATTATCTAATTATTCAGGATTAGATAATTATTTTCCTGAAGATGCTGGTACTATTTTATCGGCGAAATGCTTTGAATAAATATATTCATTAAAAGTATTCTTGTTTTTGAAATATTTTAAATTTGTTATATATATATATATATATATATATATATATATATATATATATACAATTAAAGAGGCTAATATTTGATTATTTTTAATATGGCCATACCATTTATTTATAGTCTAAAGGAAGGGGCGTGGGATGATTTCATACAAAGAGGAGGGGGTGTGGTCCCAAAAGGTTTGTGAACCTCTATAGGGGATAGTTATGGTATCACTTAGGAAGGGTCGTAGCAACCGTGGTGTAGGAAATGTGTCTACTCTCTACTCAAATATACTGGAAAGAGTGGGTTAAGTTGATGGACAACATTAGTTAGTAAATATATTATTTAAAAATATATATTTGAGTGAACTTTAAGTATGATTAATATAACAACCAGAATCTCTTCTGTTTATGTGGGATATATCATGGCCGCGAACGGTGAACCGTCCCATGACATGAATCTACCATACCTAACACACCATAATCTGCATCTTTTGGTAGAAAACTATGAAATGTAAACAGCGAAGGCTGTGGCCTTGGAAGAGAAGGGCAGAATGCCGAACATTTTACCTTGAAGGATCAGATCTAGGACTTAGCCAATGTCGATATTTCTATAAAATTTAACCCGTATCGTAATCACTGTTTAACAGATCTTAACCTTAACGCATAAGTTGAGCTTTAGAGCACAACTGCTAAAACTGCTAAAAAATTGTAGTTTTAAACCCATTTAAGACGACTTCAATACCGAATTGTTGGTTTTGGTTTGTAACAAAAATACTAACATTTTTAAAAATAATTTAAACAATTTAATTAATCCTTGAGTAAATTGTAAAATGTAGACACAAAAATGGGTTTATAAAGAAATTGGAAATACGTATTCATTGAAAACGAGTGGTAGATTTTAAAGCTAGAGCACTGAGAACTGTTTTAAAATTTACACGCACTGCACTAATGCGAGGGAAATTTAGATAGCGGAGAGGGAAATGTTGGTATTAACAATTGGGCAGAAGTGCATATCTTGAAATGTTTCTGGTAGGTTCATTGCGTTCTTGACGTTGAACGTGTTTATTGTTTGTTAGGTTTTGGTCTGTTTTTACTATATTGCGTTACCTACATAGTTAACATGTCTCGCAACCCAGCAGCAGATCAGTTAGTTGAATTCAAGAAAAGTCAAAAAGTAAGATCTAGTTTTTCGTTCAATTGTATTTTAAGGTTAGAAATATAAATTTTTAGGTTAGATTTGTTTAGAATAAAAGATTCATTCTCATATTAACATACATATCTTTTAAATGGATAAGATAGTAGTGATTGAGTACTCAGTAGATACCTGTATTAAAATTCCAGGTTATATGTTAATAATTACACAGAGAGTATTGATTATTATAGTTGATTGTTGCTATTAATTGACAAAGTAATTTACAAATAGACTATCTTTTATCTAGTGATGCGAATAATTTATACAATTACTTGAATAAATGTTTAAACTTTAATAAAAAATATCAATTTTGAGAGGATTGAATTATGGCCGGAAAGTAGTATTTAAAGAAATATGAGTGACGATTTAAAAAATTTGTGTAATTGATTGCGCCGAAATTTTGTTGAAAAAGTAGAATAATACATTGTTAATAGTTTTCACTTTATTAAAATAATGTATTCATGTTTTAACCTTAATTTAAGTAAAGTTTTATTAACAAAACTGAATGTCTAAAAATGGTTCTCAACTGTTTCGCAACTTAAAATGAACATTATCCTATAAAAATGCGTCCTAATTATTAGGATGTAAATTGTTTTTTTTAAGTAACTGTTATAAGTTTAAAACTTTAGTAGTAATAGTAAAATGATAGATTAAGTAATAAATTTTAAAAACATAGCCATGGTTTATTTTAATGTATTACCATATGGTACTAGTTTCGAATAATAAAAATACTTTTTTATTATGAGGTAATTTAAAATCATACTTTGTTAAAACATATGTTCATATTATCGATGACCATGATAAAAAAATATTAAGAGGTTAAAAGCAAAAAATAATTTTAATGTTTGCAATAATATGGAAAATTAATAGATTATCATTCCGGAAGGAGCAGATACACCAATTTTAACTGATTTATTTTTAAACACTTATTTTTAAATTTTGTTTGAATAGTGTATTGAATAGGACTATACTTCTGTAGTCAAGTTTTAAATTTGACTGTATTTTTATATGTAAGAACTGAATTATTTTAAAAATTGTGTGTAACGGTATGGAATAATCGGTTTTTTAGTAAACATCTGGTGATTAGGGGTTTGCTAATATAGGCTTTATTACGATTATGTGTTTTATTCGTCGATTATTTATTAATTTTTAAATTAATTTTTAAGTTTTGCATTTTTATGTGATTAAATTACATTTTGGAAGGATAATAAATTGAAAAAAATTAATCACTTAATATTAAGAAATTAAGTTAAAATTAAGAAATTAAGTTTAAGGAATCTTAAGAAGTTGATATTTCGCGTTTTGGTTCCGAAACCAGTCGAGTGATTGACAACTATTATTATATTTTAATAACCTACTGGTTACTAATTAGTTTTATTTGGATTAAAATTTGTTTTACAAGGATTCGAATATCAGTCCACAACTGAACTTGCACCTGCAATAATTTAAACCAGTTGCTGGCAATTATATTATGTTCCACCAAGTTTGGAACAAGAATGGAATGATATTGGTGCAAACTGTAGAACTGTAAGCTTTACCTGTAATTCTCCGCAGCAGTTTTAGGCAAATCGAATTTGTTGGTAATACTTGACCAATGGTGGTCAATTGTGATTTTCCTTTTCACATAAGTTATCTAAACATACGTTTTCTTATAATTAACAATAAAAAACCCGCAGTTCCAAATTTGTAACTAAAGGTTTGTAATTAATAGTGATGTAATGAAACACAGTGTGGTTATACGTAAACATATTTTTGTTACAGGATTATGTTTGTACGATGTGGTTGTTTACAACACAATAATTTATGTAGTTTTTAACTAATATTTGCGTATTACAGCGGTAGAAATCACTTGTTTTTTGTTCAGAACGTACGTTTGAGTACAGGTCAAATTTTATAAGCTGGCACTTGGAGGCTGCGGGTCTCGGCGAGAGGCCGAGGAGAGTGGAGGTAATCGTAGGTCATTTTAAAAAAAACATAGACCCTTGGACTTCCGCTGACTCATAGGGTTGTTAATTATTTTGTTACTTATTAATACTGTTCAATATATAGTATAAATAACAACAAATGTAAATAGGGCGTAATGGAAGCGTGCTAATAGGATTGTCTAAGGGTTGGGAAAGGAAGGCCGCGATTTATGGCCCCGATGAGGGATGACGACAGTGCCTGATGTTTTCTAGACGACGAATACACAATTCCTTCTTAAGAGCCAAGTGCCAGCTTATAAAATTTGACCTCTAACATATATGATAAAAGAAATAAATATAGAAGTTGACCACCATTTTGTCAGTAGGCCTATTAGCCCCAAGATTAAATTAATTGCTTAATTTTCCGACTCAAAAAAATTATAGATACCTACGTTTTATAAAAGTAATTCCGATGCAATCTATTCTTTGATCTGAACATGAAATAAATAAAAAGAACGGAGGCGTTTTTTATATTTTCGATCGATTATTTACTGCTGTATAAATATTCAGGTAAAATGATCGACATCTTGAAGATTTCCAACAAGTTTAAGCGCTTTCCCCTCGAGGGATTCTGTTAGGGTGTGAAACGTTCTAGAAAAATCACAATTTTTGGACGAGAAGAACAAAAATAATTTGTGTACTAATATACTAAATTTATAATTTGTTTTGTTTTTAATGAAACAAGTAGATTAAAAATGTTAAATGAAGAAATTGGTCTTTGAAAAATACAGTCAAGTTATGATTATACAGTCTTATTGTACAATCATTGTACAGTCTTATTGAAATGTATAATTAACCTCTATTTGTTTCAAACACCTTTCAAAAAGAAAATTTCTAGTTGTTTTCTTTATTATTCAAGGATTAGTTATGTAATGTCTATTGTCCTTGACAGCTTTTATAAACAACCAATCGTGTTGCCAAGTAAAAGTCACTGCTGATAAAAGGTATGGTATTTTATAAAATCCAGATTCTGGAATATATTAAAGACAGTTTGATAACAAATTTTCACTATAGAAAAGGATGATGTTTTGCCAGAAGAGTGTATTTACTAGGTTATATCTTTCGCTTAGAATGTTTTTAAGGTCATGAAGGATAGGGTAGGAATTCCAACACAGGCGGGAATATAGAAAAAGATCTGGCGTATTTGAAGGTCTGCTCCCTGGCGGAGCAATAGGGGTGTTTACACGTAAAACCTAAGAATACAAATATATTCTTAATATAATCCATCTTCACTTCTGTTAGGAAATATTTGTTTACATTTGTCGGATTCTTCTGAAAGAAAAATATAGTAGGAAAGAAAGAAAATGTGGGCTTATTGTTATTTATACTTTTAAACATATAGATACAACTGTGAGTTGAAGGTTTACCTCTCCATATAGCAAACGTTTATTCACACACACTATAGCAAAGTGTGGGCTTACGCATTCACACACACAAGCGCGCGCGCGCACACACACACACACACACACACACACACACACACCTACTTTGAGTGCGCGCGCACACACACACACACACACACACACACACCTACGTGAGTGCGCACATACACACACACATACACACACACACACACACACACACACACACACACACACACCCCCCTACATGAGTGCGCACATACACACACACATACACACACACACACACACACACACACACACACACACACACACACACACACACACACACACACACACACACACACACACACACACGAGCGAATACCCACTCGCACATACAAGCGCGTACATACGCACACACACAAGCGCGCATACGCACACTTACACGTGCACGCGCAAACGCACACACACGAGCGAGCACAAACGCACATTAATAGATTTTACACAAATTAGATTTCTATTTTAAAAGGAGAGGCATTCTAGACTGAAAATTACTAGAATATTTTTCACTATTGCTTCACTCTTGTAACTACAACAGGAAGACTTCCCATATTTAACTATTGTAAACTATGTAAAATACGTGTTTTTAAAATACACATCTGTTGTGTATTGATCTAAAATACATCAACACACCTTATTGTGAAATACACATGTATCTTGTATTGCCTACCCTGTTACATCACCTAGTATGTTGAAATATATCCGTCAAGAGTTTATTAATGTGTTTTAAATATCCTCCAGGAATTCTTAATATGATTACAGGCTAACAGAAAAACGCCGAAGTTCCAGATGGTTATATAAACACTTGTATTGCCTACTCTGATGGTGCTTCGTATATATATGTAAAGCACTATATCCAGGGGATGTATACACACTAAAGCGTTTTAAAAAAGCTAAACTTCAGTTTGCTTTCGGTGATCATCTCTGAAATTGGTTAGCTCTTTCATAGGCGCAGAAGACTTAATCTCTTGTTTTTCCAATCAAGCCTACCATTTCAAATTGTGGTTAAGCTATTCTTCTAATAATTTCCTCTGAAGATAATTAATTTGCAATAGAAATCTACATTAGGATTTATATAAAAAGTTTTTGTGGTTAATAGGTTTTATTTAACTATATAACAAAAATCTTTATTTTACTAAAATTATAATGTACATTTTCATTGTATGGTAGTCATCTTCAGAAATACTCCTGATTTTTTATATCGTGGTTAATGACTATTTAGTTGAAATTATTCCCAGGGCTCACAAAATTTATTAAGGTATTATTCATTTAAAATGAAAAGGGAGGTTATATTTGTAAGATTATTAATGTAAGTTTATCTATTGTATTTCTGGTTTTTAATAGTTCGAGTCCCGTTTAGGAAGTAGTTTTAATAACAAGTTTAAATATGAATAAATCACGATTGATTGAGCTTTTGTCAACAATAACGTAAAAATATAATATTACCATTTTCTTATTTAACCATACGTACAAGTAAAGCAAAAAAGTTAATATCGATGAGGCATTGGCTGTAACGTAACGGATGGAATATCTGCAACGTAGGCATCGACTGTTTATAAATGCAACGAGGCCGTCGCGAAGTTATGTGGGACGTAGTTTTGCTGAGAAAGTCGGTCTCGTCGGCTGACATATGGGTAATTATAGTGGTTTTGTTATTTCTCTCTTAAAATAAACTACTATAATTATCCAGTTATAATTACGGCTTATAATAGCAATGCTTAACTCTGTTTAAGGATAAATAGAGGATATCGTGTAACCGGTCGGCAGTTTACAGGAAAAGGATTTAAAAGGGTAAATTATTAATTTTGTTTATACCTTATAGGAAGATGAACCTTTCTAAATAAATTCCATAACCAGCACTGTACAATTATAGGGAGAAAAGGTTTCATGTCTGCAGATTCTCGGGAGCGGTCAGTCGAGAATGAAAACAAGAATAATGCGCAGCTGAAATGCCTAAATATACTCGGAATAATTATTCTGGAATAATAAATATACTGGAATAATTATTCACTAATATTAAACAAAATTATTTTAATATCGCGAATGATAAAATTTATAAAGTTATCAATAGTCATTGGAAAAAAATGAACTAAGTGTAACGGGTAGCCTTCAAATGACCAAGGTGTCAACTAACCAAGGTATACGCAACGTTCAAATAACCAAGTTACGCGCTATTCAACTAAATATATTAAATTATAAACTATTGTTCTATGGCGTGTATGATTAGTAGTCTAACTTGACCTAAAATTATGATTTTTCATTTTTTTAAAATATTCAAGGTGATTACTCTATGAAGAGTAGGAAATAATTGTGAATAGTGGGAAATAAGCCTTCTCTAATTGTACTAATTAGATCTAACCAATCAGATGCTGTACTGGGATACGGAAAACTTTGTCATTCGACAGGTTGTACTGGTCCGAAGTAGTTCTGTAAAAGCGGGCAAAACAGTAGTGTATGGTTGGGTTATCGTCTCGTCCCGGGGTCGGGTTGGTCACTAATCCAGGACTTGGAGTTAGGCCTTCGGCCTCTTACATACTGGGAGCACGGGTAGTGTCACCCGGGTCTGGAGTAATGAGTTACCTCTGTGTCCTTCCGGCAAAGGGGTAGGGGGGGGGGCTAGAGGTACTCATCGTCTACTATCTTCATTCTCACCAATTTTATTTTTCTCCAAATTTTCCACAAAATCTTTGTCGATCCTAATACCAGGATCTTTATATTCCTTATTTCATCTACCCTTCCATCTTTTTATATGGGGGCGTAACGTACATACTCTGGTCGAGTGGTAGAGTCTATGCCTCTGGTAGAGAGTAAGTCTATTAAAGTATGTGACTTCATACGTGATGTGAGGATCTCTGAATAACCCTTTTTACAGTAGGATTTTTTGTACTCATTTTAAAGATACTGGCTGTTCGCTTTAAAACTACAAAATAAATTTATCTCGGAAAACATAATGTTGGTCCTTTTACGCATGAACCACACGACCACTAATTATATGCGACCACACATTATTGCATTTTCAGCCAACTAGAACGCAATTAAAAATATTAATATTTTAATGTCCATCGTCCGAAACAGCAACTTAGATTAGCAACGCAGCATCATTAAAAAGTAATTAAGCTATTAAAACCAAATTAACGTGATACTGTACCGGCCCCACTTGACGTACATTTACAAGAAGTGCATTTTACCGTCGTACTTAATTTGCGGTTTTGGGCTTGGAAACACAAATGCACAATAAGTTAACACCCGTAACCGTGTAAACAAGATCGGTTCTCTTGCACCTCATTAGTTCCAACTGGACGCACGTTTGGTTTCACGGCAAGTTACGGACCATGCAATTGTTCTGTCACAGCTTTACACCAGATGATTTTATTAGTTCGCCGTCAGCTGCAAGATGTACCGACCGATTGCCTATCTGGTGAGATTCATGTCCTGTTGAATGCATTATCTTTGAATAGTTACATTAAACAACTTTAATATTTACTAAGTGCTATACAGTTCATTATTTTCACGATTATTTATTTAAATGTATAGTTATTTATTTGACCTTAAACAATATAACAGGATAAATTTGACATAGGACGTCATATTTCTGTCAGATAAACGAATTTTTCCAGAGTTTTGAAATTTAAACATGGCGGCGAATGTTAACAGCTGTTTTCGACTTCTAGTAGATTATTTTGAGGTTATGTTCAAATCATTAACAAATGAATTACGTGTAGGCCTACTCGTAGGTATTCAGAAATGTAGTATATTTGATTAAATTTTGTGATAACATATGACTTCATTCAACAGCTGTTTTTATTTCTAGGTTATGTTACTTTCTATATTGCACATTAGCAGTAAGATCAAATCTACGTCTAAAGAATATTATATTATGTCCTAGTTAGATAACGCATGTATTATTACCTAATATATTTTCTTTATACTAGCTTTAACAATATTTATTTATTAAGTTGATTTGCTTACTCTTATAGCAGTTTAGTTAAATTTAAAATGAAAAATAAAAATTTGTTAAGTTGTATAATTTAAAATTTTTAATATACTCATCTTCATTTCTGTTAGGAATATTTCTATATATTTGAGTACATTTTTCTGCCTCTCCTAACCGTAAAAGAGTACAGTTAAATTTTTAAAATCATTCTGAAATGCGTAAACAGGGGAAATATTTAAATGTTAGGAAGGTAGAAAAATGTACTCAAATATATGTAAAATTTAAATTAAAAAAGTTAATTTATAGGGCAATTGTTAGATAAGGTTATGTTACTGTGAGTATTTTATCATAAATGGTCTTGAAGTGTCTTTTTATGGAGGAACCTATAATATGAGTAAATGGCAGAACCTGACATAGGAAATTACACGAAAGTGTGTCACTGTTGTGAGTTGTGTATATTTATTGAGTTAATTTACTTTAGTCTATAAAATAGATTAAAAGTAAAAATTTATAAATATAACAGTTGAATTAAGTTTAAATATGTGAAATTATGTGGAAAATAAACGTTTTGTTACTGCATGAGTTTTATGGCTTTGTTATAGGGAATTAGGTCATAGAGTAAATCTAAAAGTCATATCTAAGAGTAATGTACTACTAGACTTTTATTAGGGTATGCTACGTTCTGATCGACTTCTTATTGATTTAAATGATTTTATTTTATAAATAATCTTATGTGTAGTTACACGTCTGCTGACAATGAGGAGCTGCTATTGTGTGTGTGCGTGTGTGCGCGCGCGCCCGCGTATGTGTTTTATAAGTCTTTTTGCATCCTAAAGCTAAACTTGTATTTTAAACATGTTTGTGTACGTACATTTGTGTTTACTGTGATGAAATTATGTTTTCGAATCGTGAAACTAAACGCAGTTTTTACTAGTTCAAAAACAGTAATATAGAAAAAGAACTAAAAATTCAATTCCTACTGGGGTAAAAAAAAAAAAAATATTTTAGTTACTTTTTATTGTTATAATTACCATTAATATAAATATGTATATACATATGACAGAATCACAATATTAAGTGGCAAAATATAAAGCGAATTTTCTTGCAATTTTCCATTTCCCCCTTTATACAGTATAGGGTGTTGGACTATGATTTTTGTTTGTTACTATTTATTTGCTTTCTATTTTGTTTGTTTTCTAATTTAAGAAGCTGATAGTGGTTTATAACTTCTCATTCTATCCACCTCTTGTAATGCTTCACTATTGGACAAAACATTTTTTTTTATAATTTCATATAGACTACATCTTTAAGTAATATTTTCCTAGCTATGGGAAAGTTGGCTTAGTGCCAAAGTGCTGGATTTCAAACACGTAGATCCACACGTGTGGGTCTACTGGGACATCAAATTTTTAAATTAAAATAAATTAATAAATACTTGAAAAAATGTAATAAAATCATTTGATATCACTATAGGTTTAAAAAAAATGTATTTGAACTTGATTGGAAGAATAAAAACGTATTTTATTAATGATTGAAAATTTGTACAAGATATATATCAGGAGAGTGTGAGCTAATAGAAGATATCTATCAGGAGAGTGTGAGCTAATAGAAGGTATATATCAGGAGAGTGAGCTAATAGAAGATATATATCAGGAGAGAGTGAGCTAATAGAAGATATATATCAGGAGAGTGTGAGCTAATAGAAGATATATATCAGGAGAGAGCTAATAGAAGATATATATCAGGAGAGAGCTAATAGAAGATATATATCAGGAGATTGTGTGAGCTAATAGAAGATATATATCAGGAGATTGTGTGAGCTAATAGAAGATATATATCAGGAGAGTGTGAGCTAATAGAAGATATATATCAGGAGAGAGCTAATAGAAGATATATATCAGGAGAGAGCTAATAGAAGATATATATCAGGAGATTGTGTGATCTAATAGAAGATATATATCAGGAGAGTGTGAGCTAATAGAAGGAATTTAAAGAGTATTCATGAGAGATGAAAGAGCTTTGGAAATGGAGTACGTGACTGATAACTAGGGACAGGAGTTTGAGTTATTGTTACAGTTAAACTAACTTGTAGGTTTATTTCTATGGCAATTTATAAAGAAAGCTCCTTGCTCAGACTACATTCTTGCCGGACGAGTAGAAAGGATCGAGCCACGGGTATTTGCGACTTGTCTGAATGGGCATTATGCGATGGGTTGGCCTTCCTTTCTAGGTCACGTTCTCGGCGCTTGTGTACAGACCGTTATTATTTCAGATTCAAGTTCTCGCCAGTAAAACCTTTAACTGCACTGAAATCATTTCTTAGAAGGCCTTCATAACCAAGTACGTGTAACATAATGCTGTGGGGTGGGGTTTGCTTAGCATCTGCGACCAAGTGACAAGAAAGTAGACATTCAGTGTTGCCATTTATTGTATTATTTGTGGGACAATATTTTGACGTAAGCAATATCTAGGCCAGGGTTCTCAAACTAGGGGGCGTAGAACGTTTCCAAGGACGGTTCTAAGTGCACTGAAACTGCTTACAGACGAGAGTTGTGAACCCTCAATTAGGTGTACAAGCTGGTGGACTAACGTTGCATGTGTGTACTGAACTACGCCATTGTTTTTGTAGAAGACCCATGTTTTTAGTCTTAATAGTCCCTTGCTATTGAGGTATGGTCTCCAGGATCAAGGGTGGCTCCAGGAGAGGGGCAATCACCCCCAAAGAATTTCCTGTGATTTTTAATTACAAGAATAGCTTAAAACTTCATTTCGTGGCCTTTATTTTTGAAAGTTTTTCGCCCCATCCCATGTGTTTCTCCAATTGTGCCTCTCCCGAAAGACTTTGTCCAGTATAACATCTCTGGAGCATAGATAAGTCTTAATTTATTAAACAGTAATCTTCTCCATTTTATTGTGAAAACTGTGTATATAATATTTTGGAGACTAGGGTTGTTATTTCATATTTTCAAATACATTATAGTTCACTTTAGATTTGACTTTACTTTTACCCCTGTCGTTTCACTAGATAGGCTGGGCTCGGTTACTTGAGACTTCCAATTCATACCGAGATATGTTTACGTCAATCGTGCAAAACCTCATTAAAGGCATTGTTGGATTATGCCAGCAACAGATGTTTACGCCATTATTGAGGGTTAGGTAACATCTTTTGTTTTCGTCACGAACCAACCCCTTTCTTTAAAACACCTGCAAAAACCATACTATACGTTTACATTCATTTCTACCTTCTAATTTTGGTGTGGTCGCTAAAATATAAATAAATAATATTATGTAATGCAATATTATACAATCAGCTTCAGTCTCATCCTCAGATCTAGACAAGGACGAGCAGTTGTTTTCTAACAGCTGATTATAAACCACTTGTCGACTTTCCCAAAACTTATGGCTAATGTGTTTTTAATTGTGCCATTACGATTTCACAAGACGTTCTAACTTGTGCTGGACTACTTGATTCGTTATAGATTTCCTGTATAAATTGTTCTAGAAGCATCTGAATTATCAAATAACGTTTTAGATAATTCAATTAAACAAATCAAAGTATCTAGTTGAATTAATTCGATTAAAGTATCAAGTTGATTAAATTGGTACTTTTGTCGTAAGACAATTCCTAATATTTAACGCAGTTTTAATGCAAGATTTTATTGTTATTCAGTGAAAACGGCAAAGATAATCGTTATCATGAAGTAAATAAACAATATTTTGTATAAAATTGTTTTGTTCAACCTTTTCAATAAAATATAGTACTTGAACCATTAAACGTATTTACCACTTTCCCCTCGATGTTACTTTTATAATTAAATTTAATATAATCTTTCTTATTACACTCTGATATTACTTGCGACCAGACCTAAAGGTTGTTAAATTGTTAATTTACACTAGGAGGTAACGTTTTCTTCTCACGACTTTTTCAGCCTCGTATTTTTGCCGCTAGGATTGCTGCAGTTGTGCTTCTTTGGTACCAATTTTTGAAAGTTAAAAGTGATGTTATCGAAGAGTATGTGTGATCTGTGTCGTGTTTGTTCATTTGGGATGCCATTTTTATGTGTGTTGCTATGTCTGTATATTTCATATTGTTCTAGTGTGTTTAATTTATGACCTTTGTTGGATGTGTGGAGGAGGCTCATGTTATTTTCCATACTATCGCATGAGTGTTTAGTGTCCATGAGGTGGTTTGCGAAGATGGATTCAATATTAGTGTGCAGTGTGCTTTTGTGCTCTTTATATCTTTCGGCGAAAGATCTGCCTGAAAAATTACCTCATGGACATTGTTATCAAACCGCCACTGTACAACCTTAGATTGTTGCCATGGTTTACACACAATATCATAAATAATGCTCTAGGATTAAAAATGTCTAGTTTATAAATCCAGACTCCTCTCTTAAGCTCAGGTTTCCTCCCCACATCCAGGTCATTTGACCTTTTACAATGTAGACCTCTTCACCAAGGCTTCGAGATGCCGGCGTAGGCGGGTTTGACATAACACTTAGTTTAGCTTGAGGGGAATATCAGGATTGGCGCCAGCATTAATTAGTCAAAGAGAAAGATTAAAAGAACGTGTTAGTGAACGGTGAACTGAAACATGGTTGAATAACGGTTAGAGAACTGAATCAGTAAGTGTTTATATACGCTAAGTGACGGATCGTTACATATCGGTCGAGCCTGACGTGAGTAAGTTATGAAGACTTGGCTAACCCAGATTATATGAGTTGGAGACTAGAAGTGTGAATATGTGTGACAAAATATTTATACAATCATCAAAGTTTAGTATATTTATAGCGGCAAATCTCGCAGCAGTGAAAGAACACCTCCGATACATTGCTCATATAATCAACTAATATTGTGATAACAACACAGAAGATAACAGCTTGCATATTAGATAACGCAAGCACTGTGATAACATGAGAATTTTTTTATTAATATTTTCAATACTCATCGACACAAAGCGTTTAATTACTTCCCGAGTGTTTGTACACACTTTACGCTTGTTTGTTGTAGTATTAAGCGGTGACGTCATCGCCCAAGCAGAATAAGAGGGGATTGTGAAATATTGGGTTTAACGAAGTGATTTGACTTCTTCATTTCACGATAGAGGATGTAGGGGGATCATTGCGTTACGAGGGCAGGGTTGTATACCTGAGGGATCCCTACTCAGAAAGAAAGGAATAGGTAAAATCTCATAAGCTGGCGCTTGGGGGCTGTGGGCCTTGGCGAGAGGCCAAGGACTAGGGGAGGGTGGAGGTGCACGCAGGTCATTTTCAAAACATTGACCATTAGAATTCCGCTTGCTCATGGGGTTGACTCTTATTTTGTTACTTATTAATACTTTTTAATATTTAGTAAAAATAGCAACAAATGTAAATAGGGCTTTTACGGAAGTGTTCTAATAAGATTGTCTAAGGGTTGGGACGGGTAGGCTGCGATTTATGGCCCCAATGAGGAATAACGACAGTGCCTGATGTTTTCTAGACGACGAATATACAATTTCTACCTGAGGGCCAAGTGCCAGCTTATAAAGTTTGAACTATAGACGAAATTAGGACAAACATCCCCTGGTGCTTGGAATAACGGGAAAGAGTAAGGAATGGTTTGGCCAAGGTACCATATTTCTTATAGGGGACATAAAGTAGTGTCTACACATTACGTCTTGTAAAATAAAGGAATGAGAAAAGGTAGATGAAGGCGGGACAAACATCCTCTAATGCTTAGAATAATGGGAAAGAGTAAGGAATGGACTGGCCAAGGTACCATACTTCTTATAGGGGATATAAAGTAGTGGCTACCCATTACGTCTTGTAAAATAAAGGAATAAGGAATGGTAGATAAAGGTGGGTCAAACATCCCCTGGTGCTTGGAATAATGGGAAGGTTAAGGAATGGTCTGGCCAAGCTACCATACTTCTTATAGGGGATATAAAGTAGTGGCTACCCATTACGTCTTGTATAAAATAAGGAATAAGGAAAGGTAGATAAAGGCGGGACAAATGTTTCCTGGTGCTTGGAATAATGGGAAGGGTAAGAAATGCCCAACCAGGACTGCGTACGTGAAGCAGACCTTATCTCCATCGGAGTCACGAATAGGTGTCTCCGTATTACACCTCCTCGTAAAGAAGGATTAGGAGGAAAATGGAATTAGTTAGGACTAATGGAACGACGTAATGGTCCCATGGTTCTCAGAATAAAGACAAAGTTATGGCGTCCTGTGGGAAGGGTTGCTGTCTGATCCTTTGCTCTCATCTGGAGTGACAATCGCTACGTAACGTACCATTATAGATCCCCACCATACCAGGGGCGCTCCTTCTGGGAGATTGGAAGCTCATGCATGTCTGAAGGAAAGGTTATGGCGTCCTGTGCGAAGGGTTGCTGTTTGATCCTTTGCTCTCATCTGGAGTAACAACTCGCTACGTAACGTACCATTATAGATCCCCACCATACAAGGGGCGCTCCTTCTGGAAGATTGGAAGCTAATGCATGTCTTAAGGCAAAAGTTATGGCGTCCTGTGGGAAGGGTTGCTGTCTGATCCTTTGCTCTCATCTGAAGTAACAACTCGTTACGTAACGTACCATTATAGATCCCCACCATACAAGGGGCGCTCCTTCTGGGAGATTGGAAGCTAATGCTTGTCTTAAGGCATGGAATAAGCTAAAGACCATTCCAATCCATTCTAACGCTTAAAAATAATTGAATTAAATTCTTTTGAAATACATTTTAAATTTAAAGTGCAATATTTATTAAAAGTTGATTTTAAGTATACGAAAAGAGTGGTATTTATTTATAAAATCTGGTTAGTCTTGCAAAAATGACAAGATCGTAAGAGCAAACTTGAATTTTCCAAATTACAATTCTACAACTAAAAATTGTGGCAATGAGACTTCTTTGATAGCTGGTTAAGAACTTTATCTTCTGATACGGAGTTACTCTCATGGTTACTGGATTAAAGTCTTAATATTTGACTTAATCTTGAGAGTTTGAAATTAATATACAAACTACTACAGCACTTGATATTATTGAATATTTCTTAGCCTCTAAATGATTTTAAAGCTTTATAATTTTTTTGAGGTGGGTTAATCCCAAACATCCCTCCCTGCACCGTACTATTACCCAGATCGGTACAATTGTTAGTGTTTAAAAGTTTTTCATGTTGTATTTTTGCCCTTAAATGTAATGCATTGGCAGCTATTACGGAATACACTGTTCGCGCTGCATGCTTCACCGACCCCTATTACTGTGCTAGACAACTGTAACAACGCTGGCTCGTGCCCGACGCCCAATCTTCTTTTTTTACTTTACAATGTTTCATATACTTGTTCAGTTTTTCAATAACGTTTTATTCAGAGGCAACATGTATATATATTTGAGTACAGTATTCTCATCTGTTGACGCGTTTCGGAGTGATTACATTTTCAAAACCTAAATTGTACTATTAAGTCGTACTTGAGAGCGAGTTCGATTTAAGTTTTGAAAATGGAGTCACTCCGAAACGCGTCAACAGAGGAAAATACTGTAACATTAGGAAAGACAGAAAATGTACTCAAATATATAGAAATATTCCTAACAGAAATGAAGATGATTATACTAATAATTTCAATCTCCATAAATAATTATTCACGCTCACCTGACTAAAAACAATCTCGTTAAGAGCTGGTTTCAGTAACAGTCATCATTAGGAGTAAAATTCCATGACCACTGTAGCAATATGCAATTAATATCGTTGTAATATTGCACAGGGATAGAATAACAAGTAACATAATAAAACTAAAACGTTATTAATAAAAAAACAAATATAATTAGTTTTAAAACCAGACAATAAAACAAATTGAAATCCTCTTCATGTGCTAAACATGTATGTATAATGTTATCCATCAAAAAATACATACGTTCCACCATTCCAAACAGAAACAAAAATCACAAAAATACTGCCATTTCATTATAAAATATCTAATGTCACAATATCAGTTACACATCATAAATATCTTGCATATTATAGTAAACTGGATTTATTTTTTATAAATTTTATTTTTACAGCTGGTGTTATTTTATATGTATTATACAACTGGATGAAATGCCAGTGTTTTGTGTTGTTATTTGGAATAAATAAATCTAATATATGTGTTGTTTGATGAATAATATTTTAAATAAATGTCTATCTCCTGACGAAGGTCCCAATTTCGAATAGAAACGTAAAGAAATATTTTAAAAGTAATTAGATATTGTTTCACTTTTGTCTCTATAATTGGTAGTAAGTAACCAAATCAATTATAAACTATAGGCGTAAAATTATAGAAATATTATTTATTTAATATTGCATTCCGTTGGTTCTTATGGTTTAGAATTTCATTGTCACTTATAGTAGGCTGATTAATAACATTACGTGAGGGTCTCTTAAATGTTTTGTTGCAAATAGTTTAATAATTGAAAAACGTTAAAGAGAATGGGTACAACAAGGTTCGATTCAGATTTTTGTTTTAGTTTCAAAGTGTTGAGTCATAATTATGACTCATGGCCTAAGAAGGGCAAGAAAGGTCTGTGAATATAGAGAGTATTAATGTGGGAGCACAGAAGACATTATGTTTAAGATATAGGGAGGGCATGGGATAGCGTGCGAAGGTTCGCTTACCTAAAGTAAGTTTATTCGTTACATCTGCTTGTAGTCGCGAGATATAGCAAGAGACTTTCTAAGCCGATGCGCAATGCCTTACTTGACATTTACATTAGTGAAGGAGCCGCTGAGTCGGTGTTTTTGAGCTTCGTTGTTATATGTATGGGTCCCCTACAATCACTGTGTCTTGTACACATCTGTGCCTAGATGTGAGAGAGGGTTTAGACACCTGCTTGTAGTCGCGAGATATAGCAAGAGACTTTCTAAGCCGATGCGCAATGCCTTACTTGACATTTACATTAGTGAAGGAGCCGCTGAGTCGGTGTTTTTGAGCTTCGTTGTTATATGTATCGGCCCCCTGAAATCACTGTGTCTTGTACACATCTGTGCCTAGATGTGAGAGAGGGTTTAGACACCTGCTTGTAGTCGCGAGATATAGCAAGAGACTTTCTAAGCCGATGCGCAATGCCTTACTTGACATTTACATTAGTGAAGGAGCCTCTGAGTCGGTGTTTTTGAGCTTCGTTGTTATATGTATCGGTCCCCTGCAATTACCGTGTCTTGTACACATCTGTGTCTAGTTGGGAGAGAGGGTTTAGACACCTGCTTGTAGTCGCGAGATATAGCAAGAGACTTTCTAAGCCGATGTGCAATGCCTTACTTGACATTTACATTAGTGAAGGAGCCTCTGAGTCGGTGTTTTTGAGCTTCGTTGTTATATGTATCGGTCCCCTGCAATCACTGTGTCTTGTACACATCTGTGCCTAGTTGGGAGAGAGGGTTTAGACACCTGCTTGTAGTCGCGAGATATAGCAAGAGACTTTCTAAGCCGATGCGCAATGCCTTACTTAATATTTACATTAGTGAAGGAGCCGCTGAGTCGGTGTTTTCGAAGTTCGTTGTTATATGTATCGTCCCCCTGCAATTACCGTGTCTTGTATACATCTGTGCCTAGATGTGAGAGAGGGTTTAGACACCTGCTTGTAGTCGCGAGATATAGCAAGAGACTTTCTAAGCCGATGCGCAATGCCTTACTTGACATTTACATTAGTGAAGGAGCCGCTGAGTCGGTGCTTTTGGGCTTCGTTTTTATATGTATGGGTCCCCTACAATCACTGTGTCTTGTACACATCTGTGCCTAGTTGTGAGAGAGGGTTTAGACACCTGCTTGTAGTCGCGAGATATAGCAAGAGACTTTCTAAGCCGATGCGCAATGCCTTACTTGACATTTACATTAGTGAAGGAGCCGCTGAGTCGGTGCTTTTGGGCTTCGTTGTTATATGTATGGGTCCCCTGCAATCACTGTGTCTTGTACACATCTGTGCCTAGTTGGGAGAGAGGGTTTAGACACCTGCTTGGGCTTCTATTCCACTAGTCGGAGAACTCCGCTCTTGCTTACCTAAAGTCCTTGCTATACCTTGTGACTTCTACATTTCCGCATGAGCATGTGGTAGAGACTATTGAGGGGACGATCATGGCATCAGATGTGTAGAGTTCCATAAATATTTAAATTTATGAACTAGCAAAGTATATTTTAGAAGGGTTTAATAACACACCCTTTTGGTAGTTTTAAGGCATCCAGCCAGAACGCTTACTAACGTCTCGAGGAGATTTTGATCAAAGAATAAAGATTTTATATAACATAAACCCTGGTAGAGGATATAGGGCGAATTATGGTTTAACTTGAGCAGGGTCTCTTATTGCAAGTATACCTAATCTTTACCGGTGACC
Organism: Prosapia bicincta; assembly: GCA_036971475.1. NCBI lineage: Eukaryota > Metazoa > Arthropoda > Insecta > Hemiptera > Cercopidae > Prosapia > Prosapia bicincta. Next base: position 310,500,355 of record JBAIZL010000001.1, on the reverse strand, counting down.
TAAAGAGGCGTCTACCAGTTACTCCCGTTTGCGTCAAGATGTGGACAGAGAACGAGAGAGGCTAATTTGTGAGTGTGTCGCACGTCTTGTTCCAGCGATAAGGAGTCGTAAACATCGATATCATTACGTGTTTAATCGATTGTTGTAAAACAACGTTCGTTAGGCCTTTTGATACCGCACACCATCACAATAGAAACCTTCAAAAAGTCCATTTGGATGACAAAGACCTTGAACTTATTAAAACTACTATTCAAAGTGGATCAGACCTCTTTATACCAGCAAATATATGGATTGGTTTTAAATATACAGAAAACTAATTATTTTAAAATACATTTTAGGTTTTTTATCCGTCTAATAACTACTCCATTTTGTTTTATTTCACTGTTTTGCGACTACATGGAATGACCCTAGCTTGGTAAGTGAAATACCTTTCGCGTACGTGAAGTCAAGCTATGTGAGGAACTGAGCAAAGGTTTTGTTATTTATTAAAGTATAATATAAACAACAACAAATGTAAATAAAGCGTGCTAATAGGAGTGTCCATGGGTTGGGACGGGTAGGTTGCGATTTATAACCTCGATGAGGGATGGCGATAGTGCTTGATGATTTGTAGACGACAAATACAGAATTTCTACCTAAGATCCAAGCGCTGGCTTGTAAAATGTGACCTATACAACCCTTTGATTAAAAAGTATAAGTAGGCCTAAGGAATGTAGGCCTACATAATGACTTTCTTATACTAGGAATATTGCCATAAGGTCATAAGCCCATAAATGTACACCTGCTTTCAGTTTTTACGATGAGAATTATTAAAGACAAGAAGGCATATTTAAAAAACATAATGATAAATAATACTAGTTTTATTGAATCTGATCCTTCAAACAAACATCCCCGAATAAAGAATATCTCGGCGTACGATGCAACACAAGCCATGATTATAACCGACACGCGTCAACGGTATTAAAAAAACAACAACATTCCTACGTTATACAAATGCTATAGTCTGTATGATGTAACCTGTCTTGTAGACCTGGATGTGTCTTATCACTTGCAGGCTGCCGCCTGTTTCATTAGCATCACACTAATTAAATGAATTTTCTTACCGTAATTATAATTTTCAAATTGTTATTAGGTATTTGAACAGTACCAAAAATTATTAAATGAACGATACCAAACACGACATAATATGGCAAAACAAAAACAAACGAACAATATCCGCTTATGTCAAATGTTTTAAGCTGGCACTTGCCTCTTGGGTAGAAATTGTGTATTCGTCATCTATAAAACACCAGCCACTGTCGTCATTCCTCATCGGGGCCATAAATCGCGGTCTACCCGTCCCAACCTTTAAACAATCTTATTAGCACGCTTTCGTTAACGCTCTATTAACATTTGTTTTTATATATACAATATATTAAAAATCATTACTGAGTAACAAAATAACGTGTCAAGCCTATAAGTCTAATGGTCTATGTTTTTGAAAACGACCTGAGAGCACCTCGACCTTCTCCTCGTTCTCTGCCTCTCGCCGAGGCCCGCAGCACCAAGTGCCAGCTTATAAAATTTGACCTCTGCCTGTTTTTGTGCGGTAACAATAATAAATATAACATATTTAATCGTGTCTAATATTTCGAAGTTATTACATCGTTCTTCTTATAATTTTACATACTTTTCAACGATAAGGCACTTCCGGTTAGCCGGTGTTGGTGGTCCACAAGACAGGTTACATCATACAGACTATAGGCACTAATTGGAATTACCGGTCTGTATTTCAAACGATATGTTTGTGATTTAGTAAATTATGTAAAAGCACATCCTTTTTGAATTAAATTAAGAAATCGCAGGTAAATATTTGAATATTTCTTATAATAATAGTTGTGTCATACCATTCTTCTAAATTATCACCTTCAGTCTATCACCTCAGGCCTAATCTTAAGTTTCACCTGAAGCACGCCGTTTGCGTCTGTGGACACATATCTGTTGTGTTCACCACGCTGATGGAATATTGCTGTGTGATTACATTTAGCGAAAACGTGGCTTGTGTATTTTTGTAATTATATAGTAAATATAAGATATATTATAAGTACGATTCGGGTTTTCGATTGTTTCGAGTAATGTCGCATTTTTATGGCATTGTTAGTATGGCGCCGTTATTTCGTGCGTATATAATTCTGCTGTGCTTTGATAAGATTGTTATGCACAGCTGAATAATCCAGTCGCGCTGCGGAACAGATTGCCATGTTAATTAGATTAACAAAAATATTTTATAATTGCACCGCAGTGTGCTGTACATTTGTGTAATTAATAATTTACACCATTGCATTTAACCTGAAATAGAACATTTCATTCCAGTGTTCAATTCAGTCGCTATGGCAACGTTTTGCTTATTTGTAACAAGTAATTGTAAAAACGTTTTGTGTTCTCCTTGTGCCTGTAGTGCGTCGGATACCGATCAAGTTTGTATAACTCTTAAAATTGTTTTAATTTTCTTTTAAAATTTTATTTAAATAGCACAGTTACACTGCAGCCGAGTTGAAACTCAGCTGATGAGACTTTCCGAGCAGTGTTGCCAACAGAAGGGAAATATTTGAAACATGAAATTCCTTCAGAACATTGGTCATGCTGACATGCGTTTTTTTCGCTTAAAGCTTAAATTATATTTAGTTGTTTGTATTTTTCACTTTTTTAAAAGTTATGAAAATTAATATATAACCTAGCTGGATGCTTTCAGATGCAATTTATAATCTGATTAGGAAAATATATAACGCCAAATAAAATTGATAACTACACATAAATAGAATTGTGTAGTGTGTTTTTCATAAAAAAATGGGTGTTTGTAGGATACACGACAAAAATATAAACTTGTAATGTCATAGAAATAAGTTTAAAATCATGTACGTCATTAAAAGCTTGTTAAGAATGTTACATAAAACGTCTTTAATATTTAAACTTTTCTTTAGCTATTTATTGTATATTCTAATATTATATATAAGAGGTATAAGAGCCATGCAATACAGAGACATCACATAATTTATTGTTTTCCTTTATATTTTTAAATTTAAATTCAAATTTTTAGCTTATATATTTGGATAATTTACTAATGTTAAAGTAACATAACCTTATGATTAATAAAAACAGCTGTTGTAAGAATCATTCGATATCACATAATTTAATAAAATATGTAACACGTTTAATTATATAGATAGCTACATTTGAAAATTATGTTTACATAACCTCGAAATAATGTCGTAAGTGAAGACGAAAACAGCTGTTTGCATTAATCGCCATGTTTAACTTCAGGAATATTCTGAATAATTCGTTTAGCTTCCGGAAATCTAACGTCTGGAATGTGGCGCCTTATCTTTAATGTTTTAAACTCATCGGTAAAAAAAATTCTAAAAGGCTAATGAAGTTACACGTAAGTAAAAATTATCCACAGTCTTGTTGTATAAATTTCGAACTAAAAAAGGTGTCTTATTGTTTTTTTTTTTAAAAAAACAAATGTTAGTCAAAAGGGACATTGTAAAGGTTATGTAAGGTATAGATCTAGTGAAAGTGCTTTTCTTGCTACACCCGTATTCTTGTTCTTTGTCCTGTATATGGAAAATATGACAGTATGTGTGCATAGTGAATGTATATACTGAACTACTATTTTAAAGATCTTCTAAATGTTGTGATGAGTGGATTATAGCGAGGGTTACAAACCCTTCTTAAGGTCCCTAGGTTACACAACCCCTTCTTAAGGTTCCTAGGGGACACAACCCCTTTCTGGGTGAAGGTCTTACGTCTTCCTTACGACTACTAGAGCTGCTAATATATAAAGCTGCTTGAAGGTGACGACCAAAGTTTAGCGATCTCAAAGCGTTTATAAAAAAATGGAGTATTTTATAGGCGTCTTTTTCATTGGGTGTTTCTTGGAGGAAAGCAATACAATAAAGGCTATTGTCGGTTGTAAGGGATGACAACCTTTTTAGATTTCGTCCCTTTTAAAAGGGATGAAATGAGCTTTCATAAAATTTATACTTCAGTTTACTCAGAAAAATGTTATAAACTTTTAAAAATGGAACAAAAATAAAGAAAAAAAGAAAATTAATCATGTTTATACTGGCAGAGATTATTGTTAATTGACTTGCAAGTCAGGTACAACTATTTATTTACAGGGGCAACGTCTCAATAACCGATACGATATCGTCATCGGGCCTACAATATATAAGTAATAGTTTGTAATGGTAATGTTGATAATGTTTAAACAAATGTCTTATTTCAGACGTTACGTTAGTGGTATATGTATTGTTTTATAATTATAGTAATTTCATTGTGCTGTGGTTATTTGTGTTGTTATTGTTGTTGTTATTTTTAATTGTGTACTTATGTATTGTAGGCCTAAAGGCGATATCGTATCCGTTACTGAAACATTGCCTCTGTAAATAATTAGTTGTACCTGACTTGCAACCGTATTTATTTAACAAGAATATTTTATATTATGTAAAATTTACCTCCTCTGTTTTTTTACACTTGTATATCACTTTGGATCATGGGTGTTGAAGTCATAAAATTAAATAATGACAATTAGAGTTTAAAACATTGAGTTACCAACATTTTAAAACTCAAACTGAATATTATACAGTAAAACCTCTCACATCCGGATCAATGTGGCTACATCCCTTTTTTCATCCTATTAAAAAAAAATAATGATAGGATTAAGGTAGGCGCATTTATTTCCAACAGTTTGGAAGCCTAATAGTGGTATCCGGAGAGTCCATATTCCTGACAATATCACTCGCGTCTACTTCATTGCAATTTTTTTTTTATTTAAAATTTCAGAACAAATAGTTTTTATATAACTTGTAAAGTTGAAAAGCGTATAAGGTTTTACTGAGTTAAAACAAAATTATCAAAGTTGGCTCAATTAGTAAAAGATGATTTTCAACAGGAAAGGCATAAATCAGGTTCGAATTGTGTGCTGTTGCACGGTGGACACTTGGCCGGACGCCAGAATTTAGTGTTTTGCTAAAGCAATGCCAGTAACTGTTCCTTTATGTTTAAGGTGAAATGTTAAACTACCTTAAAGTGCAAATTCAGATTTACTGCGATTTTAAATATAAAGTAAAATACTGTACTTTTGTTAGATTGGTGTTCGATTTTAGCGACAAGAGATAGGTTGTAACTTATACTAAAACTATTAAAATTTTTACTAACTACCATTTATGGCGATTGTTATTAATCTCTTAGTGATGTTTTTAAAAATCCGGTCAATTATTGGTCATTGTTCACTTTTCAAAGAATATTGAAGAGAACTGAGTAATTTTTAAAACAATCACTCGTTCTGTCTTTAAATTTATTTATCAAGGATGAATTGTCTTGTGTTGTTTGTTCGATTTTCTTGCCATTGCTTCCACTTTTTCATAACGTTTGTCAACTTATTCTATGCTCGACATTTTTACGGACGTGTGCCATCTTTAGTTTAAACTAAAGCAAATAGACAGTATTGTTATTGTTTATTCTGTGTGACACATTAACCGTTATTGTCTAGTTTGGGCGTAGAGTACTAAAAACGCTAGGGACTTAGAAATTTTCCTATAACTGAATTCAAACATAAGACAAGTTGACTGAAAAAAATACGTTTTTGAAATGTCTAGTACACGCGCGGCAATTGTTTGGAGGGAGGGACTGCGATCGCTGACCTCTGCACATGATACCATTTCATTATTCATGGAACAGAGTAAGTATGTTTGCTGAGTAAGTATGTGCGAAATAGTGGGTCTATCGCAGCGTTTTTTTCGCGTTCACTTTCAACTTGGACGCCATGGCATCGTTTCCAGCCAGAATACGATTCTCAAAGGGGTTAACAACTCTAGAACAACGGAAAGTATTCTAAAAAAGAAGTCTCCTGGTCGAAATAAGACTGTTAGGAAGCCGTAAAACTTTGAAATGGTTTGAGAAGCTCTGACTCGTAGCCCAAGACGGCCGGCAAGAAGACATGCGTGTGAATTAGGCCTAACTCAGTGAGGTCACTTTTGCAAAAATACTTATTATTTCAGTCACACAAGATCTGCATGGCTCGGATGTTAAAAGAACGACGTCATAAGCAGGAGGACTTTACTGTTCGTATGCAAGTGTTGCTTGAGGAACAAGAAAATTCAATAACCATCATGAGTGACGAGGCTCAATTTTCATTTAAATGTTTCCGTTTACTCTACAAAAACGATTATCCCCAGCAAGATGCACTGCATCACTGCAGTGTCCCCATTGCACACACTTCTCGAGATGCAACGGCAGTGCTACGCGTGTTCCCAGGAAGGCTCAGTGATACCTCGTAGCCTCCAAGGTAGACAGATTTGAGTTGTGAGTTTTATCTTTGCGGCGTTCATAGCAAGTGTAGATAAATATTTTAATGTAATTAAATTTCCAATGAACTAAATAATAAACGAGTAATATTAATTTTTAAAAAATGTCCGGGTTTTTCGGTCATCCTGTATATGAACTAAAAAGTCAAAGAATTATAAATATACACGCATAAAATGTATATGACAAGTGAAAACGGTTCAAGGTATACAATTGACATATATTTGTTGAAACACCCTGTATCATTATTTTACCAAGTATTAATGAAATCACGTGATGGAAAGAAATGTATGCGCCCGTGACTAGCTATGCTGCCGTTCACCTTTCAAAGGTCGCATAAATTAAGGACGGACAGTAACGGAGTCTTCTTCCGGGATAGGAAAACGCATATAATTATTTATAAGTATTATTATTTTAATGCTATTAAGTACTATTATTTATGAATTGTTACACTGATACAATTTAATTCCACAATTTGTATTATACCCTAGTGTTAGTATTTACAAAAAGTGTTTCTTTTGTGTAAAATAAAAAAATCTATTTGTACGTAGGGGAGATCGAGGCTATATCGTACAGCGAGGCTAAGCCGTACACCCCATTTTCGTGTCGAGATTCTATGTTAGAGGAGTTCCATTGGTGTCGCAGCCTTGTGGCAGATAATGCGAGCTTATGTAGTTGAGTTTACTTCGTTGAGTGTACTAGTTTCAGTGTGACGGTGAAGAATCTTGATTTTGTGTGTTTTGTTATAATTTTGCGACAGTACTGATTAAGAGGTAAGTAGAAAACCTTTACTTATAACACAGTAAATATTAGATCATTGGAAATTACGTTTCTTAAGCTATCATTTGATAACTAGTGATATTTAGTTGATGGACGAATTCTTAGGTTAGCTTACTAAACTGCCATGAGGTGCAGGATGGGGCTAAACCGTACACAAGTGTACGGTTTAGCCCCCATTGTGTATGGTTCAGCCCCCAATGGTTTGTTATGGCATCATTAATAAATAGCAGTTCATGAAAGAGAACTCATAAACATTGTTGTTTTATAATTTAATGAAGTGAGAAATAAATTATTACTAGCTATAATGTTATGGTTTTATTTTCAGATGGTTCGTAAATATAAAAGAACAACCCAAAGAGCCAATTGGAGCGAAGAAAAGTTGGCTATTAATGATGCCATACATAATATTAAAAAGCTAAGAGAGACAGCTAGGGCATACGACATTCCGGTAATGACGTTGAGAGATAGACTTAAGACTTAATTATTTGTCACCTGGTTACACCATTTCGTCTCTCATGTGAAGCCATCAAAAGAGGAAACCGTTCTTCTAGTAATGGACAACCACAAGGCCCACACTACCTTAGCAGCGTACAATGTGTGTAAGGAGAATGGTGTAATTGTTGTAACGCTTCCACCACACTCGTCACATCGCCTTCAGCCATTGGACATTACTTTTTTTAGCAGCCTAAAAGCAGCATTTAATAAAGAATGTGACAATTACCTTAGGTCACACCGTCATGAAAAGATAAAACCTTATGACATTGCTGCTATTTTTAACAATGCCTATGTGAAGATTGCCAACATAGCAAAAGGCATAAGTGGCTTTGAATCGGCAGGAATATTCCCGCTTAATCCTGATAAATTCACGGAGGGGGATTTTGCAGTGCTGTTGGAGGTTGAACAGAGATTGCCTGAAGTAGAAGACACGGATATTGCTGATAGTTCATCTTTAGTGCAAACTAATTTGAATGCAAATGAAGAAACAACTACAGACAATATAGGCCTAAACCTTGAACCTGGAAGAGTGCACGAAAGTAGACCTAACCAATCTAATGTAGTAGACCTATCTTTTAAATCTCTTTGTCCAACACCTCAGCCAAAAACAATAAAGTTAACTCCAAGGCAACAACATTCAATTATTTTTACTAATTCGGCAAATAAATCAACATTAGAAGAATCGGCTACAGTGAAAGAATTGAAGAAAAAAATGAGCGATTGCAAGGTAAAAGTTATGCGTAGGCCTATGACTAAAAAAATCAGATCAAGACAAAAAGATGTCCAAACGTAGGCCTAAAACTAAACGGAATTCGAAATCAAAAAACACCTCTTCATAGGCAGCAGGCTCTGGAAAATTCAAAACTCGAAGAAATATAAGGTTTGATGATTCATCATCAGAAGACGATCGCACTTACTTGAATGATATTTGTGACGATGATTCCTTTGATGAGATGTATCCAGAAATGTCACTTGTTGAAAGAGGAATTCCAAGAGAAGCTTCGGGGTCGAAGGACACATGCTTCTTATGTGGGGATTTCGGAAAGGATAAAGAACTCTGGTTTAGGTGTTGCACATGTGCAGGATGGGTTCACTCGGCTTGCAGTGCTGTAGAGTCACCAGATAATTTTGTTTGTGATTATTGTTTAAATGTCTAACTTTTGAACAATATTTTCATTTTTATTTTAATTTTTAGAATAAAACTTACAAAAATTTACAATTTTTATATTTTCATCAGTTGAACTGAATGCTAAATTTTATCTCTGCTAAGTGGCTTATAGACTTATTAAATTAATGTGTAGAAGTAATTATGTAATTAAATTATTACATTAGCCAATTATGTGATTTATTAATGCGATTAGCCCATATTTATTAATGTGATTTTCTACTGTACGGTATAGCCCTTCAACCGTACGGAATAGCCCCTACCCCTGGGGCTATACCGTACAGGAACACATTTTTTCTTCCTTAATTGAAAAAATATGAACAGTGGAATAACTCAGATTTTTTATTGTGTAAGCATTAGCCGATGATTCAAAGTACATGTTTCTCTTTTTCTTACAATGGAATACCCAATATTACCTAAGCAACAACAATTCTTGCTTAAGTGTACGGGAGAGCCCCGCTCTCCCCTACAAAACATTCTTCTAGACAAATTATTTTATTTATAATATGATCGATTTATCTGATGTATTTTAAGTAATGTTACAATGGCGTCATAACTAAAAACAGCCCTCCAAATATCACACACCTTATTGGTAATTCCAACTAATTTGAGTATTTATCATTTTCCCACATTGTTTCACTCCTCGTTTCGAGGAAACGACATTTACTAACTGAACTATATTGCTTGTAACACTAAAGTATAATAAAAACACGCCTTGATAAGAAGTTTAATTTAATCATTAAATAATAAATGTAACACGACGAAAGATAATAAAATATAATTCAGTATTGTACTCGGTTTTATAAAGAAATCTTGATTCTATAAACCTATAGGCTAAATCTTGATTCCTTATGCGCTGTAGATGAGGATGTTTTTGTTTTTTTTTGTCAAAGTTTTTAATTTTTAGGGCGTCAGCTCTAAGATTTATTATTTTTCTGCGTTCCTGAGGATTTCATGCATCACCAGGTATGAATTCCTTCATTGTCGATGACGTCAGGGACGTCGATAATTACCAGTATTTCTGTAGTGTTGTTAGTTTATTTCCGGCAACTTGAACATTAATTAATAAAGTACGATAAAATTTCCGTGCTATAATTAATAAAAATTATTGTAGGATGTGAATAAAATTATTTACGCATTTTATACTAAAAACACTTCATAGATAGAAATATCGTCATAGGGAAGGACTTGCCCAGTATTAAATTACAGAGGGGTGTCCAACGGGAGAATCTGGGGGTCCAAATCAGGCCCACGTTCTAGAAAGAAGCCCTTTCGGTTCCCCGTATTATAAAAAATATAAACTTTTCTTAGTAGATTTAATAATAAAAAAACGCAAAAAACGCTAGTAAGTAGTTACTTTTAGATTTTAATTTTGTTAAATTTCCTGCAAGTAAACCAACAATAGTAACAGGTTAAATTATATATTTTAGCTTTAAATTCAGGGGTTTATATATTGAATAATGAGCTAATAATTACTACATTTTATTACGAAACGAGAACAAAATAGATTTCAAGATTTTTTTTGTGTATTAAAAATTATTTAGGCAGAAAAAATATACACATCCAGGACACTTCTATGTATATCGCCTGGTAATGGGTGATAAATTGCCCATAAGTTATTTTTTACGAAATCCTAAAATTGCGACGAAAATTGTGTGGATAGAATAATTGATTTTCTTCGCTTTTGTATAATAAAATTAAAATTTTAATAAAGCTCTTGGATGTTTGCGTATGCGGATAACTAGTGTACACATCGTCCTAAAAACATTACCAGCTCAGCATTCTTTAAACCTGATTGCCCTGGATACTGCAAGTTGCCCAATATCTCGACTCCGTGGTTCAAGGTCGATCTAAGGTATATTCGGCAGCCTGAAGAATGGTATTAGAAAGTTGAACAGAGAAAGGCAGCCGCTTTGTGTTTTTGGTCTTGAAGGTTGGAGTTTTTGTCAATCGGAACTTCTAAAGAGCGTCCTTCGTTGCGTTACGTTTGCGTAACACTCTGAGCGTAACGTAATTTTGCAGTGAAATACACGCACTCGATTTGATTCTGAGGTCAAAATGCTGTTTGTTCTTTCATAAAATATAACAACAAGATTTAAACAGTCTTAAAGAGTCTGTCAGTTTGAAAACCAAATAAGCCTTTATATATATATATATGTATATATATATATATATATATATATAAGTTATATAAACATTTTATGTGAACATTTCATAATTAAATGCGTGCTAGGAAGATTCCTGCTTACGCAGCTTTAGTATTATATAGGTGTGAGAACAGAGCCCCGGCAGTGTGTAAGTCGCCTCTGTATCGCACAGACGTTTTCCACTCCGATTGAGTGCATATCAATTGTATTGTTTTATTAAGTAAAAATTTATGTAACAGTTTTCTAAATTAATTGTTTATTAAATTCAAAGGTTTGTTAAAAATAAAAATCATTTTTAAAAACCTTTCTTGCTTAATATAAAACGTAACTGGCGCAGTCGGTAGGACACCTCAAGGAAGTTAGTGAATATAACGTCCATCGGTTTTAACCGTTAATTGAGGAAACCTTAAGTAGAGTGAATATCTACAACCACTTAATAGAGCGCATATCTATTAAGAACACGAGCGAATATCGTGTAGGTGAAAAGTGAAAAGTGAAAGTTGTTCAAATGAGCAAAGTATTTTGGATCAACTTGTAAGTAGATCTTAAGATATAGAATTAAGAAAAAGTAGAGTAAATACTTTTTAATTTTATATAATTGATTTTTAATTTTTATTATTTTGAAAAATAATATTAAATAATGGCAACGCCAACATTAAAAAAGGAGTATCTTGACATGATACCCGAGTATAGTGGAGAGCCCACTATGCTCCACAGATTTATCTCGATATGTGATAAGATAGTGAATAAGTTTTATGTAAGCGAAAATCCAGAGGATTTTCAAAATGAGTATCTGTTCTCCTCTATTCTTTCTAAATTAAAAGGCCAAGCACTGGAAATGGTTGTAAACTCTAACTCTTACAATTGGCACGAAACTAGAAAAGTATTATTAATTAGTTATTCAGACAAAAGGGATTGTTTCACATTAAACTTAGAGATGTCAGAATTAAAACAAGAAAGTAACGAATCACCATTTCAATTCTATGAGAAAATTCAAAAGTTACTAAATTTACAAATTTCATTTTTTATGAATAAAGAGCCTCAAAGGCAGATGGCTAAAGACATTTTAATAGAATACGTTCAGAAACTAGCTTTAAGAGTTCTCCTTAGGGGTTTGCATGAACCCATCGGGTCACTAATGCGTACCAAGAACCCTAACACTCTTAGTGAAGCACTTAATATGCTCACAAACGACTTCCAATTTAAAAATAATAAAATGTTTACTCAGCCAAGCAAACAACCAGTCTTTCAGAAAAGCCAAACTCATAACGTAAGAAGACCAATACATACTGAATTTAAATACCACCAAATACCTAAACAACTTTATCAACACCCAAATCCTTCCTATAGACCATCAACTTTTGCTAATCAGGGTCAGCCTCAAAGGGGACAACCAAACAACAACACTACTAAACCTCAGTATCCTCAGCGAAATACGGGTTATCAACCTACCCCTATGAGTATTTCCACCAGACAGACAGATAGGCCTTCTAGACAAACGAATTTGTATCAAATGACCGGACAAGGAGCCGAAAAAGACGATTACACTATGTACCAGACTAATGGACAAGAATCATTCGCTTTTGAAGAAGATCTCGGGAAAGAAGAGTACTTCGAAGAATCCCAAAATTTAACCGACAACTACGAAGAAGAGACCGCTAAAATCGATCAGGACGATTTTTTAGGACATACAAGCCTCGGAATCGATTTTCAATAATGAATCTACAAAGCGAAAATAACGAGCTACCATTTATATACGACACAAACACCAAATCTAGAATATTAATTGACACAGGCAGTACTAGATCATTTATGCGAAAATCTTTAGGCTGGAAAAATTTTAAAACAAGCATTAAAAAAGAGCCGTTTGAAGTAATCACCGCACACGGCACTTCAAAAGAAAATTTTTGTTGCACCATACCTCTGTTGTCTAAAAAAGCAATTAAATTTTATTTATTTGACTTTCATCAGAATTTTGACCTATTACTAGGGCTAGACAATATAAAGGATTTAGGAATAAGCTTAGACTTTATAAATAATAAATTAATACTTTGTGATGAGGAAATCCCTATTCAATATTTTAACACTGAAAAAGGAAGTTGTAATAAAACAGACAGCACGTCAATAAAGCAGGAACAATTTAGTTATGTTATACAAGCCCGCACTAGCCAAACAGTTAAATTAAAAATACAAAATATTCATAATGGAGAAGGTATTTTACCACACAAACAAGTGAACGGATTAGAAATCCCGCAGTGTATAGTTTCAGTGCATAAGGGTGAAGCCTATTGCCCTATTATAAACAATACGGAAGAAAATGTAAAATTAACAATAAGTAAACCATTAGAAGTAAAATCTTTAGAGGAATATAATATTTTCAGACCTGATGCAATGCAAATGAACGCTAATTTCAATTTATTAGATTATAAACAAAAAAATTCGAGAAGAAAAAATTTAGATTTATCAAAATTTAGAATGGAACATATGAACTCGGAAGAAAAATCCGCTATAACAAGTTTAATAAAAGATTATGCAGATTTATTCCATATTGAGGGAAACGATTTAACTTTTACCAACCAAATAAAACATGTTATTAGGACTACTGATGAAATTCCCGTATACTCCAGAAATTATAGATATCCAGAGATTTACAAGAACGAAATTAATAAACAAACTGAGGACATGCTTGAACAAGGAATTATTAGACCTTCAAATTCTCCATGGAACTCTCCTGTCTGGATTGTACCCAAAAAACAAGACGCTTCTGGCAAAAGAAAATTTCGATTAGTAATAGATTTTAGAGGATTAAACAAGAAAACAATTGACGATAAATTTCCCTTGCCAAACATTACCGACATATTAGATAAATTAGGACGATCTCAGTATTTTACAACTTTAGATTTAGCCTCAGGATTTCACCAAGTAGAAATGGATAAAAATAGCATAGAAAAAACAGCGTTTTCAACAGAAACGGGACACTATGAATTTTTAAGAATGCCTTTTGGACTAAAGAATAGCCCCCCTACATTTCAAAGAATTATGAATAACATTCTGAGAGGAATCCAAAATGAAACATGTTTAGTTTATTTAGACGATATTATAATTTACTCCACTAGCCTCCAAGAACATATACAAAGACTTAAAGAAGTATTCGACAGATTACGCAAAGCCAACTTTAAAGTACAGCTGGATAAAACAGAATTTTTAAGAAAAGAAGTAGCGTATCTAGGGCATGTTGTTACACCGGAAGGCGTAAAACCTAACCCAGCAAAGATTTTGGCAATCAAAAACTATCCAATACCCAAAACCACCAAACAAATTAAAGGATTTTTAGGACTAATAGGCTATTATCGAAAATTTATTAAAAACTTCGCCAAGATAACAAAACCGTTTACTAACTGTTTAAAGAAAAATGCAAAAATAAATATAGAAAATCCAGACTTCATTGAATGTTTTGAAACATGTAAAAATATACTGACTAATGAGCCCCTTCTGCAATACCCAGATTTTGAAAAGGAGTTTACTCTAACAACAGACGCTAGTAATTTTGCACTAGGAGCAATTTTAAGCCAGGACAATAATGGGAAGGACCTTCCTATAGCGTATGCCAGCAGAACTTTAAATGACAGCGAAACTAATTACTCCGCGATTGAAAAGGAATTACTAGCAATCGTATGGGCCACTAAACACTTTAGGCCTTATTTATTTGGAAGAAAGTTTAAAATTTATACAGACCATAAACCTTTACAATGGTTATTTTCAGTTAAAGAACCAAATTCCAAGCTTTTAAGATGGAGATTAAAATTAGAGGAATATGATTATGACATAAGATACAAAAAGGGCAAATTAAACCAAAACGCCGATGCCTTGTCTAGAATACAATTGAACATTACTAATAAAAGGTCAACAAACACCCAACACACTGTAGAACCAGACCTTGATTTATCTCCAGCTGGATTAATCCAACGTTTCTTCCCGGAATTAAATGAAGATAACGAGTCTATGGTCGTACAACTCGACGCAACAGATAATGCCAACTTAGAGTACGATCAAGAAAGTGACAGTCAAACCGTGCATTCCAACTTCGAAGGGAACACCCAAATTGAAATACCAATTTCCGACGAACCTGTAAACTTTGGGAGAAATCAAATATTTTTGTCACTAGTAAAATACGAACCAAAGAAAGTAAAAATTATAAAACTATTCGGAACTTCAAAAATTCGTTTAATGGTCGAAATATCAGAAAATAACTTTAAAGAAGACATAGTTAACTTCGTAAAATCATATTTGGTACCCAAAATAAAATATAATCTATATTTTGAAGACGATTTTTACGAGAAATTTGCATCATGCGTAGCCAAAAATTTCAAACAAACTGAACTAAATTTGGTTAAGTGTAATAACAAACTCTTAGACCTAACTTCGGAAGAAGATACCTTAGAAACGATAAGTAATTATCATGTCAGCAAAACCAATCACCGAGGGATACAAGAAACATACGAACAAATTAAGCGAAGATATTATTGGCCTAATTTAAAATCACTAATCCAAAATTTCATAAATCAGTGTGACATATGTCAAAGAACCAAATATGACAGAATGCCCTTACAATTAGAGATGAACTTGACGCCTACAGCTTCAAGGCCTTTCCAGATAATTCACATCGACACTATCTCTTTAGAAAAGAATGCGTTTATCAGCATTGTCGACAGTTTCACAAAGTATGCTCAAGCTTATCGCTTGGGAAGCTCTCAAGCTACAGAAATTGCAGACAAGTTATTAGATTACTTTGCGCAGTTCTGCTTACCAACAGTTATTATCTCAGACAATGGAACGGAGTTTAATAACAGGATTGTGAAGGAGATATTAGACCTGCATAAAATCAAAATCCATTTTATCAGTACACAAAACCCCCAATCAAACGGATTATGTGAAAGATTTCATTCCACCTTAATAGAACACATAAGGCTGTTAAACAATCAAATCGAATTTAAAAAAGACAGTATAATTAAGAAAGTAAAATATGCTATAATTGCCTATAACAATAGCATTCATTCAGTCACAAAATTAACGCCGTGCGAAGTCTTATTTGGACACATAAATTCAAACTCTTTATTAGATATAGATTTAGAAAAACAAATTGTAAATGACTACGTTTTAAACCATAAGGAAAAAACAAAAATACTTTACGAAAACATTAGGGATAGCAATCAAAGAATTAAAGAAAAAGTTTTAGAAAAAAGGAATGTAAACAAAGAACCACTTCCAGAAATACCATCTGAAGTTTATATAAAGTCAGTTCAGAAGCAAAGCAAAACGAAAAACAGATACAGCAAGGAAGAGATAGCTTCAATAAACAAGGAAAGAAAAACTGGTAAAATAAAGCCTAGACATCATAACACAAAAGACAAGATACATTTGTCGAAAATTAAAAGGCCTAAGAAGATAAAAAATGTAATTAATGCTCAAAATAATTTTCCAGGTCCCTCCTGTTCGTCATTGGCACAGCCACCGACTCAGCAGAGATCAGAGAAGTCAACAACAACCTCGGAATAATCCCAATAGACCTTGGGCCGGCCAAATTAGAATCTTCCTACCATACCTTTGTCCACTATTTTGATGTAAGAAACTTAGTAGCTCATCTAAATAACATTGATGCTTATTATTATGACGTATTGCAAAATTTTGAAACTAGTTGCTACAATTGTAACGGTAGCTTATTAAACAATGAATATGTAACCGATAACAGTAATAGAATAAGAGATATTGTTAATTATTTTAAATATGTTAATCACAGTAAAAATGTAATAGAAGAAAAATTAGAAATTATACTCTTAAGAGAGAATGGTAACAAAAGAACAAAAAGAGGTCTTATAGATGGACTAGGGTCCGTTATCAAATCTTTAACAGGCAATTTAGATGCATATGATGGTAAGAAATATGACAAAATAATTAAAGATATTGAAAATGAGCAAATTAAGATTAATTATCAAATTGAATCTCAATACTCCTTTAGTAATAATATTATGAAGGAATTAAATAAAACTTTTATTGTAATTGATGAAAATTTTGTAGAATTAAAAAATAAGTTAAGTATTGTGAATCGTAATGTAAATGACTTTGTTGAACTAGAAAAATTTAGAAGTATTCTAAACCAATTGAACATTTTATATGACATGATGTTACAGGTAATCACAGATTTAGAAAATTCTCTTACATTTTGTAAACTAGGTGTTGTACACCCTAGTGTTATTTCAACCCAAGAATTATATGAAGAATTAAACAAAATTTATAAATATTATAATGAGAGGTTACCTTTAGAACCTAAAATGGAAAATATGTGGGAATTAGAAAACCTAATTAAAGTTAATTGTAAACTAAATTCTGAAAGGATTGTTTATTTTATAAATTTACCCATTGTAGAAAAAACTCAATTTAAATTGTATAAATTACACTCTATACCCACAAAATATGAAACAGATTATGTAACAATTATACCAAAAGTAAGGTACATATTAGTGTCTAACTCTGTAATATTAGGTTTAAACAATGAATGTAACTATAAAACCGATTCCATATACTTTTGCTCATTCGACATTCTAACACACCATAAATTAGACTGTGAAGTGTCCATTATCAGGAACAACGATGCCAGCAACTGTGAATATACTGCATTGGAAGTTACAGACAACATAATTAACTGGATCCCAGAAATCAACCGTTACCTAGCGACCTTCCCCAACAAGCAGACTCTGGAAATTACCAATCGCAAGGCAACTACCACCGTCACCCTTCAAGGCATATATTTGATAAAAACTAATAATGATTCAATCTTTTTCAACAACATGAAACTGAGCCATACATCAACAACTTCGGGAGGCCATCCTATTTTCATGGACACGTCCAAACTACAATTTTCAATGAGTAAAATGCCAGAATTCTCAGTAAACGTTAAACGCCTAGAGTTGGACAAAATAAACACAGAAATCATCTCAAGAATTGACCCAACTATGGAAATTACCCACCACATCAGTATCTGGACTATTGCCCTTTACGGAGGCGTATTCAGCAGCCTTATATACTTCGCCCTCATCAGGAAGAAGAAGAAGACTTCAACCAACGCCGAAACTTCGCCAACCCCCGAAGTTCTCTTTAGGGATGGAGGAGTTATATAAACATTTTATGTGAACATTTCATAATTAAATGCGTGCTAGGAAGATTCCTGCTTACGCAGCTTTAGTATTATATAGGTGTGAGAACAGAGCCCCGGCAGTGTGTAAGTCGCCTCTGTATCGCACAGACGTTTTCCACTCCGATTGAGTGCATATCAATTGTATTGTTTTATTAAGTAAAAATTTATGTAACAGTTTTCTAAATTAATTGTTTATTAAATTCAAAGGTTTGTTAAAAATAAAAATCATTTTTAAAAACCTTTCTTGCTTAATATAAAACGTAACTTATATATATATATATATTTATATATTATATATATATAATTATTACACACACACACACACACACACACACACACCACACGCGCGCGCGCGCGCACGCGCGCACGCACGCACACGCTTGCACACGCACACGCACAATTTATTATATTTTAATGCGATGATATAAAAACTTTACATTACAAGTTTACTAAGCTTTGTTGAAAGTTTCACCAATATTGATTAATTGGGCCAAATATTTAATCGTCAGTTAATAGTTTCGCGTTTCACCAACGATGGTAAGCGTAAATTTAATCGCGGCCAAATTAACGTTACGGTTATGGGTTTTACGTTAAGAGAACGAGCTCTGCGATTGGTTGCTCGGTCTACGGTTTTTGTGGCTCTTTGAAAGAAAGGCAGCAGAACGTCTTATCGAAACAGGTCAGTTCTGAATTCACAAGAAACTTCAGGGAAATCTATTGACGTCATTCTAGATGCTTGAGGGGCCAGATACACCCATAAAATTTGTCGAATCGTTTTTTATTTAAATTCCCTCTATTAGCTCACGCTCTCCTGATATATGCCTTGTTAAAATTATCAATCGTTAATAAAATACGTTTTTATTCATCCAATCAAGTTCAAATACATTTCTTTTAACCTATATTGGATGACATTTGATGTTAATAGTTTTTTTCCAAATATTTATTCAATAATTAAATTATAAAAATTTGGAGGGTCTAGTTCGGATTTGAACTCAGTATCTTCATGTTCGACGTTTAGCGCTTTGGCGCTGAGCCAACTCTCCCCATAGCTAGAAATGTACTTCTCAACGTTGTATATGGATTTTCCTTTTACCCCCATCTGGTTGTCATCGAAACCTCCATCGTACAACCTTAAATTGTTACCATGGTTACCAAAAAATATCATAAACAATGCTCTAGGATTATGAATGAAAAGAATAAAATAATCAAACAAACTGGATTATGGATTAACGGTATCGAACCTTACTTCACAAACGGACAATGCGAAATGAAAACGAAAAGAAACTGCAACACAATGCAAGCAACAAAAAAAAAAGGGAAACGTATAAATAGTAACCAATAAAAAATAATAGTAAAACACCATACAAAAAAAAGAAAATAAAAAATTTCAAGAAAATTCGTTTTCCATTTTGCCATCTTTTATTGTTATTCTAACATCTGTATATTAATTGTAATTATGAAATATAAAGAAAGTAGGTATAATACAAATTTTCTTTGTGGATTTAAGTAGGAATTGACAAAAAATGCTACTTCTTTATTTAACAAAACGTTTAGCAGAGTAACATACATTTGGCAATATAATGAGTTTTAAGAAAGTTGTTATATGGGTAAAGAGTCAAATTTAAGTTTTTATGCCCATTACTATAAAATCAGATTTTTTATGGTTCTTATCACGTTTTATATTATTTTTTCATAAATATAATAATAAATGATATTTTACATAAAATAATACTTTCATAGCACGTAGTTTTAGGTTAGGGGAATCAATACGCACGTGAAGAAATAGAGGTCAAATTAATGTTTTATGAAGGTAGAATGTCATCATGTTTTTTATTTACTTATATAAAACACAGCGATTATACGTCAGATGTAAATTAGATTTTATCGATTATTCAAGCTACGGTTTCACATTAAGTTTCGTTCCACCTTAATTGTCGTCAATTGTGCTACTCAATTGGAGCTGTGCCAAATATTTATTGTTTGATCAAACTTAGTCCTAATGGATTTTTTTAGATCTTTTACATTATTTTGCTTAATTATTTTATCTATAATGTAATGTTTTGAACACGTTTTTATCTTAAATTCGATTAATACATAATCCTATAGTTAGTTTATACATTATGACAACATTTTTGTTTTTACTGAGATTTATACCAATTTAATCTTCAAACATTATTTCGGTTTATTTTGTGGAACATTAGTTTTTATTATTTTTTTTTGTTACTTTTTGTTTTAAAAACCTTTTATATATTCCGACAAACATTAAAAGTATAACAATTTTTAATTCTGTTTCAATTACAACTTGAAGCAACTGTGGCGTAAATGTTTATATTAATTAAAACAACCTCTCACCACAAATTCAACAAATACCTCTGAAGATGATTACTTTGTAATCGAAATATACATAAGGTTAAATAAAATTTGTTGAATTTGTGGTGAGAGGTTGTTTTAATTAATATAAACTGTTTCAATTAGTTTAGTATTGAGCAGAGGGTAATTAATGCGTTCAGTATTTCCCTTCTACTGGTAACCCTAGCCGGGTATCTGTTATAATTTCTAATATCAAACAGAAAACAATATTTGATATTTAAATCAATCTCTCTTATAAATGTTACATAAGAACAACATACTGGTGATGAATGAGAGTCCTCGAACGCAAAAACAATTAGGCGTTGAAGTAGCACAATAATAATAATTTGAAAAAACAAAAGTTACTCACTTTAGAATCAATCACAAAATTGAATGTACTCAAGAAAATTAAGCGATTTTTTGCACCACTTAAAATACTATAATATAGCTATAAATTATCTGCTCGGGATAGGTTTGGTTATAAGATGGAGTAATAAAGTTTTTTAACGTAAGCTACATTGTTGATGCGATACATAGCCTCAATTTTTCCTGGCGACGCAACACTCGTATATTTATGTATACATGAGTTTAGTTCAAACGTCTTGAAATGGAGACACATCACTTGTCAACCGGTTAGCTTTCGTTAGAAAACTTTATAAGTTAGGAAGAAATTATTTGGAAATCGTACATAATATTTTACAAAAGAGTTTATAGTATTCGGAAATTGTACATAACATTTTACAAAAGAGTTTATAGTATTCGGAAATAGTACATATAATATTTTACAAAAGAGTTTATAGTATTCGGAAATCGTACATAATATTTTACAAAAGAGTTTATAGTATTCGGAAATTGTACATAATATTTTACAAAAGAGTTTATAGTATTAGGAAATCGTATATAATATTTTGCAAAAGAGTTTATAGTATTCGGAAATCGTACATATTATTTTACAAAAGAGTTTATAGTATTCGGAAATCGTACATAATATTTTACAAAAGAGTTTATAGTATTCGGAAATCGTACATAATATTTTACAAAAGAGTTTATAGTATTCGGAAATCTTACATAATATTTTACAAAAGAGTTTATAGTATTCGGAAATCGCACTCTTCTTATAACTCATAAAAGACGTATAATTCAGAAATCGTAGAAATTTACTTATTAATTTATGGTGTGAGAGCCATTGGAAGGAGAAAAAGAAGAAGACATATTAGTTTGAAAAAAATGCTATTAATATTAAAAATGATTTTGTTTAGTTGTGTGACACTTGTAATTAACCATATGTAAGTTGAAAACACCCAGAAAATAGTTCAATCAGGTTTATTACTTTTTGTTTGTACGTATATTTTTAGTCTTATTTCATTGCTTTATTGTTGAGTCATTATGTGTATATTTATATGTAAATTTTGACTGTTTTGTTTGTTGTTCTGTATATATTTTTACTGTTTAAAACTTTATATTTTTCCGACTCGCTACTTTTTGGGTTTATATATTAGTTTATTCTGGCTAATTCGAAGAAAGTAAATCGCCATGTATTGAACTTGAGTGTGTTTTCTATTACGTAATTCACAAACATTTTATAATCTAATTTTGGTCTTCATCAGGACCACAAATAAATTGCCGAAAGGTTGCTTAGATAAAATATGTATTGAATTGACTCGTTTATCTACCGCATTTTTCTTTATAGAAAACATTAGTTTTTTAAAGAATGAAACTTAACCTAACCGGTATATATATATATATATATATATATATATATATATATATATATATACATACACATTAAATATGATACGTTTTATTGCAATATAATTAATGAGTAAAACTATTTCAAATAAAATAATAGTTTTAATTTATACTTTATTCAAAGCTTTTCGCCAATAAAATAAGTATTAGCATCTTCTGGAAAAACAATCTGTTTTCAAATTAAAACTGTTCTTGTATTTGAAACATTTTTATTCATTAATTATATATATATATATATATATATATATATATATATATATATATGTGTGTGTGTGTGTGTGTGTGTGTGTGTATTTTGTTTAAATAGTATAGCTATATCAACATAAAGCGTGCTGTAGCTATGTATTACAATGTGGTACAATACAGTGCTCTGTTTAATGAAGAAATCTTTAGTTATACACCCGAACATTTACCTAAATTTTATTTTGTTTTGAGAGTGATGTCAGTTTTTTATTTTTTCAACATTTTAAACTTTTGAAGCGTCAGCATCAAGTTTTGGTATTTTTTTCGTGCCCCCGACGACTTTCTACACCACCAGATGTACTTTTTTATTGCAATTTTATTTTCAATATAAACTAATTTAATTTTCCTTTGAAATATAAACACATTAACTTCACTTTAAATCGTATATGTGTCCTTATAAGTAACAATGTTTTGGGGGATATTTAATGTATGAAAAATTTCCCTCCTACTGGCGACCCTGCTCTGAAACTTATTTGTTTCAAGTTTTAATAATAAACAGGAAGCACTAAGTAAATATAAATAATTTTATGTCAGCTTCAGAAGAAAAAACCTTGTTTGCATAGCTAATGCGTATGAGACAGTTTAATTGTAGATTGCGTACCTACGTGTTGCCCTGATCCAGGACGTCCTTGGTTCACTACAATTCCATTTCATTTAGCTACTTTCAGAGGACGAAGAGACAATAATATTACAAAAGATTTTTCATTATGTTCTTCAATTACAACTTTCCACGAATGGGTTTAGCTCTGCAAACAGCTGGTCGCAGAAACAAAAAACAATAACATTTCATTACATGCCGCTATAGGCTACTGTACTGGATTATACCGGATTCCAGCTGATTTTAAGTGGTATTGTTGGTAACAGCACAAATAACAAATTTACGACACCATTACTGGTAATAAGAACTTAGCAACTGTGGTGTAATTTTTCATTTAAAATAAATAAATCCTCTTAACCATAAGAAAACATTTGATTTAAATCCTAATGCACATTTCGATTGCAAAGTAAACATCTTCAGAGGGTTATTGCAAGAATAATTAATACAAGTTATTATTTGGATAAATTCCTCTGAAGAAGATTACATTAAAATTGAAATGTGCATAAGGATTTAAATAAAAAGTTTTTCTGGTTGAGGTTTAATTATTTAAAATGAAAAAAAAAACAAAATGGTGATTCTATCAATAGGATGTGGTGATTAAATAAAAAAATCCATTTCGATGAAGAATACAATATGTAATTTATAGATGGAGATTTATTAGTGTAAGCCAAGAAGGTTTCTTCCCAGATATTGCCTGAGAAGTATCACTTTAAACGAAACTGTAACCTTCAGTAATGCTGAAACAGTATATTGTACATCACCAAAGGTAGACAGAATTCCAATTGCACTTTAAAGTAAAGAAATAAATATATGTCAAAATAAAAACTGTACGACCTACATAAGAACATACAGCAAAGAATAAAGCAAGTGTGATGAATTTTCTTTCTAAAAAAACCAAAAATGTTTAGCAATTCCATAATGTTTATCGAAGCCAGCTAATCAAGCAAAACATTTGAAACATTACAGTTTACTATAATACACCCACTACTTATTACTTTACACTGTCTTCCGCTAGAAATCTTGCCTCTGGGAAACGAGTGGTGTGAGTGTTGACGTCACTGGCTAGTCATTAATGATGAGTTACTGGTAGGCTGGTGACGTCACCAAGTTCCTTCGCCTCCAACAGACAAAGCTACTGTCTGTAGGCATTACCTACATCCGCAACTAAACGTATGAATCAGCAGTTTGGCGTGAAATTAAACGTAGTACACTAACATACATATTTTAACGCTTTCGTAACACACTGAAATAATATATTTGCGTGACAGCCTCAAGCGTTGCATGGATAATTATAAAATGATCAGAGAAAATAAACAGTTTTGAAATATTAATTATATTTAGCTACAATCAATTTTTCATTTAGAGCGAACTGTTTCGCCACCTGGCGCAATAGGATAGGTTTGTTTTAACAGCAGTTGGCGTAAGTGTTTCAAATAGTTTTAACGAAACATGACAGAACATTTTAGAGGTATCAAAATAATATAAATATAGTAGCTATAGATGTCGGCGTGTAGCTGAGCGAGTGACCTTGTCCGCCGGGGCGAGGGTAAGGCAGATTGAGGGGGAGGTGGTGAAATTTACGGACTTGTAAAAATGTCCATCTCCTTGGCCAGTTGTACATGTGAATCACGTTGACAAAAATCGCCCGGTGCAGACATTTGGGGGTGAGAGGTGGGGGAGAAAGAGAAAGTTCTAAGTAGAAACGCTACTAGCCTGACTACATACTTTCGGCTGAGTTGATCCATTTATGGACGTCAAGAGGAAAAATTCGGGTACTTCCTGGTTGTAAAATTTCTTAAAGAAACGAAAAACACGCGCACTATAAAACACAAAAGATAAACATAAAACACAAATCAAAACAACACACCAGCAAATGTTTTTGGAAAGGTACGTATAGATCCACCACAGGCTGCTTTCTCGACCATCAGAAGTGTCACTCAGAGCTGTCGCCTTAAAGTGCATGAGCACTGGCGTGTCTTGGCAGTGCACATCCAACACCCCGATTTTTCAAAGTGATTCGACTGTAACTTTGCCGTGAGGGAAGATTAGAGTTTGACATATCGATTATTGCGAAGGATTGTTTATGAATGTTATTTTAGTTAGTTTAATTTTACAGTGTTAACAGATTTATATCAATCTTTCAATATCGGAATGGCCAGACATATGGTTTTTCACTGGCTAGTACAACCTGAATTAAGGAGGCAGTGCTCACAGCTACTCGCCGACAAAACCCCCCTACTTCACTAAAATCTTTCTTCGTCGATGCTCAACCAGTTTTATCATTTATTCAAAAGAAAACAGCTGTTCATCGCTACTAACCTACATTGAATCGGTTATTGCAAAGAATTATTTATGAGTGTTATTTCAGTTAGTTTATGTTTAGTGTTAACACATTGATATCAATTTTCCAATATCGGTATGGTCAGACATGTTTTTTCATTGGATAGTATAACGTGAGTCAGGGAAGGCAGTGCGCCAGTGATTTGAAAACCTGTGATTTAGTTACTGTTATTTGAAAATCACAGTTCGACCTGTTACGTAGCAAGATGAAGTAGCAGGCTCTTGTTTAACTAAACTGTGACGGAATGGCAAACCGCCCTTACCCGTGATTGGGGAACCCAAACCGTTCACAATCGTCACAGAGTTAGGCGAACTAAGGTCGTTGGTCTTAAACTGCCCTATGTGTATGTGGGGGAGGGCAACGGGATGTCTGTCAGTCACTGCTTTGACAAACGGAACGAACGAATTGAGCTGGAAATTACAACCTGTTTTTTACTGTGATTGTGATTATCAGTTTCTCTTTCTCACTAACTGTGACTGTGACTTGTGATTGTGATCGGCAAAGAAAGTTCTGAAACAGTTTTGTTAGCAGTAGTCCGTTATTCGTTTTTATATAATTTGATTCAAATAAGTTGATTATTTTTAGACGTTATTTTTATTATATAGTAAATAGTATTAATAAATACAGTCCTTGCCTCAAAATAAAATGTCCCAAATAGCTTTTTTTTAAGATCAACGCCTATTTGTATTTGTAAGGGAATTTTTTGTAGTAAATGTCAAATATCCTAGTCTACAATGGTTTTGTTTTACCTGCCGTTATTATTGAATTTATTATGTGCACACACACTTAACCTCAATAACTAAAATCAACTGAGAATTATAAAACACTTTTAAATGTTTTAAACTTGCCTATAGTGTAGCACTTACTTTGCTTGTTGATGACGGCCGTTTCGGGAGATGTGTCCCTTTGTCAACTCAGACCGTAACTGATCTCAAGGTTTACGTAGGTTTAGGTGGGGGTGGGATATTTTGGTCGTGTGGGTGTATTTTGTGTGTATTAGGAGCTATGATGTCAAAAAGTGAGTGTGAGTTGTAATGTAATTGTGTATTAAGTATGTGTGTAGGGTGTAGTTTGAAGTGCTTATATATTTCGTATTGTTCGGTTGTGTAGCGTTGGTTATTTCTGTGTTGTTTATGAAGAATTTCTAGGTTAGATGTTATGTCTATGTAGTCATGTTTTGTGGATTTGAGATAATCGGCGAAGTTTGATTGGTAGTTGTTGTTTTTTAGTGCTTTTATATGTTCTTGGTAACGTGTGTAGAATGACCTCCCTGTCTGGCCTATGTAAAACTGGGGCACGAACTGCAAGTTAGTTTGTAAACTCCAGTGGTGTTGTAAACGTCGTTGGTTTTGTTGTTGGGTTTAAGTTGTTTGTTGAGAGTGTTGTGTGTGGAGTAAGCTATTTTGTAGTTGTATTTTCGTAATGTGTTGGTTAGATTGTGGGTTTTGGATGATATGTATGGTATTGATAAGTTACGGTCTGAGTTGACAAAGGGACACATCTCCCGAAACGGCCGTCCTCAACAAGCAAAGTAAGTGCTACTATAGGCAAGTTTAAAACATTTAAAAATGTTTAGTGATTACTAGTAGCTCACGCGAAGATAGAATCAACAAATGTTGAGAATTATAGTTACAAATTCAGAATCACAGTTAAAAATCACAACTATTTCAATCACAAAGTAGCAATCACAGTTTGACCTGTTAATGTTAAATCACTGTAGTCACATAACTATCGTGTACACAGCTACATGACGGCAATTTTACCACAATACAAATAAAGTGTTAGGGTAGGTAAAGAAAACAGCGGTTTATTTATATTAACCTTCAGTTTATATATTTATAAACATTGCTGTTGTAATTATCAAGAATGCCTATGTTTTCGCTGATTGCTAAACAAAAATTAGAATTACATATACAAAAGATCTGAAACTAAAAGAAAGAACAAAAAAGTTGCACACCCAAAAAATTTGAAATTATTGAATACGTTTACATGAAACAAACATTATACCAATTGTATAACAAATAATTTTAATAAACTGAAATTATCAATTAAATCACCTGGTTGCATTTTCTCCATAATTAAAAAACAAAAAATAGCGTTTGATTAGTAGGTTAAGTAAATGGTACAACTCCATGGCTGATAAACCAGGAGTCCGTCTCGAGTTCAGCAGGCATCATTCTTCATTCGGGCTTCCCTTCTGCTAAATTAATTCAGGTTGGGTTTCATTAAACAGTTTTTTGTATTTGTTTCTTGCTTTATTTTTTTTGTATCTAGAATAACTTTCATATTTAACCAAGAGTTAAACTTGCCTCCAGAACTTCTTCCCCCCCCCCCCTTGACAGTCGCCAGCTTCAGGTAAGCGATTCTGTACTGTCCTCTATTACCAAGAATACACGAAAAATGCGTAGGCTATAACTTTTAGGCAAATACGAATCTCTTAAAACCAATGAGCTACATAAATGAGTTTACCTCTGAGCTAAACATAGATGTCGCTTAGCTTCTCGGGGCTGGAGATCCTTTAAAACTTTATATATTAAACCTGACTTCCCATCACACTTTTCCAGGCTTTGGACTGGCAAAATGATAGAGATATGTTGCGCTTTCAATTTTTAAAAAGGTTTGTATCCTAGGTAATTTTTTGTGTTTTATTTTTTAAATTTTTTTTATGTTACAGATTTTTTAAAATTTTAATATATATTACAATCAATTTATTTGATCTTACAACTGATTTCTTGGGCCTAATCTAATCTAATTTTTTAATGTAAGAAAGAGATCTTAAATAAGACATTAGTCTCTAGTTTCTAGGTGTTTTTGTAGTTTTTTAAAATATTTTTTCGTCCGATTTAATATACTATGTTTTTCTTCTCTTTCCTCCAGTCTCTTGTGCATAGGAATCGTAGTTTCAGCCTCTTTTGATAATTCTCTTTCGATTAAATCGAGCTTATCACCTCGACAGCTAAACGTAAAGTGACCACTGAAAAAGTGGAAAGCCTTTTTTGACCCATTTTAACTGGGAAAATCAAAACCTTGAAATTTATTAGCAAATAGTTTAGGGGTAAATGACCTGGGTTGGCAACTGGAGTCTGGTTTGTGCTCTTTATTGTCAAATTTACGACTCACCTTCGTCAATTGCTATTGCTTCCTCATGTACGCATCTTTCGCTGTACGCAATTTTCGTGCCACCATTACCAACACCTTGGGATCATTTTGCCCTGAGATTTTAACTGATTCCGATTAAAGCCGCTTTGTTTTCCAATTCCTTCTATTAGCTCACACTCTCCTGATACATGTCTTTTACAAATTTTCGTTAATAAAATACGTTTCCATTTACCCAATCAAGTTCAATTACATTTTTAAAAATCCATAGTGGATGACAATTGATGTTAATAATATAGTTTTTTCAAATATTTATTAAGTAATTAAATTATAAAAACTTTGCGGTCTAGCGGTATTCGAACAGAGTATCTTCATGTTCAAAGTCTAGTGCTTTGGCACTGCGCCAACTTTCCCATAGCTAGAAATCTATTTCTTAAAGATGTTTATGGATTTTTATTTTTCTCCCATCTGGTTGTCGTCGAGACTTCTGCACAACCTTAAATTGTTACCATGGTTACCGCACAATATCATAAATAATGCTGTAGGATTAAAAATGAATGAAAAGAATAAAATAAAGAAACAAACTGGATTAACGATATCTAACCTTGCTTCACAAACGGACAATGCGAAAGGAAAGCGAAAAGAAACTACACAATACAAGCGACGAAAAAATGAAAGCCTATAAATAGTAACAAACAAAAATAATAGTCCAACACCGAACATAGAGAGGAAAATGTATAATTGGAAGGAAATTCCCTTTCTGTTTTGCCATTTAATATTGTTATGAAAATACATATTTATATTAATTTTAATTATAAAAAAAACTAAAATAAAATGTTTCTTTGTTGATTTAAGTAGGAATAGACTTTGAAATGTTATTTCTGTATCACTTGTTCTCCTTACAAGGTCTTGTGTTTGGTAGACAACCTAATATAACCCCGATAGAGAATAGGTATGTTTTAGAGTCGTGACTCGGCCCCCTTCACCAGGGAGATATATGTCTCTAACGTAATACTATTAACAATCCTGTCTTATAGAAGGTAAGCAGCCTGGTTACCTCTAAAATTCTCTAATTTTTACAGACAACCTAACCTAAACATAACCTAAAACGTATTTTGTGGAACCTAACCTAATCGTTACTTGATATAGTTTTTCACAAAACACTTTTATAATTTAATATCCTGACGGTCATATTTCTCTGCGGGAGCGTTTGAAATAATCAGATTATTGCCATAACCTAACCTAACCTTTATATCTACCCTAACCTAACCTCTATATCTAACCTAACCAATCTTTGTAACTATTGAATAATTGCATATAAGTTTAGCTGACGTTAACCTTTTCCAAAATATACAACGAATTTGCTTTTAATATCTTTTAAAAGCATAAATACCTTTCTTAGCGTTTTTATTGCTTATTATTAAAAAATATTAACTTGACGAATAGTCTAAATCTGTTTTATTTACATATATATTTCTAACCTCACACAATCTGCGTATGTCGCTAATATGGGTAAATGATGTATATAATGATCGGCTATGGATCGTGTGTTAGCCTATACGTTCCTCTCGCGAAAACACGCTCTCTTGGCTTACTTGTAACGGCTTGTTTCGGCGCGTCTTGTCGTGATGACAAAATCACATTTTATATTTGAGCAAAATAACGTTAAGTCAAGCAATGTAGAGTAAAGAGTTAGGTGCTTATTGTTCCGCTGGTTGAAGCATAGCGTGACCATATAGTAACCGATGGAATCAATAAAATAATGAATTATTAAGTCCATGCAACAGGAGTATATTGCGACATCCAGC
Source organism: Prosapia bicincta (assembly GCA_036971475.1). Lineage (NCBI taxonomy): Eukaryota > Metazoa > Arthropoda > Insecta > Hemiptera > Cercopidae > Prosapia > Prosapia bicincta. Next base: position 310,470,047 of record JBAIZL010000001.1, on the reverse strand, counting down.
GATTTATAATTAGAATTCTTTGCATTATGCTTCTGTAGTAGTATTTATCGATTGGAATTTCTTCATGTAAAATTGTCTGTCGATTAACGGCTTCTAAATGAGAAAATTATAAGAACTTTATAGTCGATATATATATATATATATATATATATATATATATATATATATATATATATATATATATATATATATAGCGTTATTATTATTCCTTGTAAATAATTTTTTCCACCACTAAGTGCAATAATTTTACTTTATGTGATGAGGTACCTTTCGGTCACTTGACCATTGTCGAATCACTCATTATTTTTCTCTATTTTTCTGATGTGAATGTTAGGTCCGTGATGTTGGTATTTGTTGACGTCATATTTATTTCTTCTTGAGCAGCGTGTATAATGTTTTTAAATAGTACGTCTTCTGCATATGTTGTCTGTAGGTTCATTAAATTGTTGTGTGTGTTTTTATAAATGTGGTATTTTTCTAGTGAGTTTAATTCTATTGGGTTATTATTTATTTCAAGTATGGTTAGGTTATTTTCGTAATTTGTTATTTAATGTTTATGTGATATTAGGTGTGCTGCAACATTTGAAGTTTTTGTATTTTTTCGAATGCTCTGTAATGTTTTTCAAATCTTATTTTAAATGATCTGGTTGTTTTCCCTATGTAAAATGCGTTGCAGTCGTTGCATGTAATTTTGTAAATTCCTGATGTTTTTCTGTATTTGTTTTGTGGTTTGTGTTATTAAGATATTTTATTATTTTGTTGTTTGGTTTGTATGTTGTAGTGTAGTATTCTTTGTTGTATATATTTGCTAATTTTTCTATTTTGTTATTGGTGTATTTATATTCAAGGTAGATTTTTTATTTTTATTATTTTTGTGTTCAGGTTGTAGTGTTGTGTTGAGGTTAGGTTTTTTTGTAAATTTATTGTATATGTTTTTATAAAGTGTTTGTTGTATCCATTTTCTATTGCTATTTTTGTAATGTTATCTAATTCTTCATATAATTTTTGTTTTTTATCTTGTGTGTATTTTATTGCTTTATTTATCATGTTACTGTAAGTGTTAATTTTGTGTGTCCAGGGGTGGTTAGATTTGTAGTGTATTGTGGTGTTGTTGGAGGTAGGTTTTCTGTATACTGTAGTTTCTATTTTATTATTATTTATATTTAATGTAATGTTAGAATAGTTAATTGTTCTGTTTGTTTCTTTTTCGACGGTGAATTGTATGTTTTAGTTGTATGTATTTAATTTGTTTAGTATTATGATGTGTTCGTTGTGAATGGTAGGTTGGTATATTACAAGTATATCGTCTACATACCTTGTCCATAGTAAAATAGTATGTGTAGAAAATTTTATATTCGAATAAATTATTACTGTTTAAAGAATTAATAAAGGTTTATGAAATTTTTTTGAATATTTTGACTTTAAAGAGTTGGCTTTATATTTAAGACAAATTTATACTTGTAGATGTTGACTCTATGGCTTGCGTAGTTCCCTATTTCACTTCACTTGACACAAATTCACTTATTAATATTTCCTTTAAATTTCATTTGTTTTAATCACTCGAAATGCTGCTATGCCGTAACTTACTTTATTGAATCACTCCCTTATTAATTCCACTTATTACTTGATTAGCTCCCTCCCTTAATATAACTTGCTACTTTTAATTTAACTACTCTACTTTGTTCTTTACTTTAACTTAGAACTTGTTACAAAACTTCACCCTGTCGTTCTCTCGAGTCCTGGAAATTGACTGACCTTCGTGTTTCGCTCTGGATCGTTTCCGTACAGGTTTCATCCCCTCTTCAAATTTGATTGGCTTCCTCATGGCGCTCAAATCTGTTCCAGTCTATTAGAATGACTTTCCTCTTGGCTTGGATGGGAATCTCTCGAACTTTCCCAATGTGCAGGTGTCTCGCTGGACATGCTTTTTCTGCATTTTTAGAGACTCCTCGCCATAAATCTGCATGGTCCCTCGATGTCCAAGTAAAGCGCCTCTCCAGTGATCGAGTTACGTCTTGGTTTACCTACAATGAAACTTTTCGACGTTTATTAATATTTATGGCTTACAGGTGAGTGCAGTAACAGTTTTTGGCCGAAAGATTAATAATAGACTACCCCTTGTTGTGCTACGATCTCACAAGTTCAAATATTCTATAAACAGTTTTCCTAGCTTAATCAATTTCGTTATAGTACATATATATATATATATATATATATAAATGTTAAATAACATATGTAAAAGAAAATCTATCTGTTTATTTTTTATGCATTGCTACAACATTCAACCGATCGAAACTTTATGACGTTGCTGAGTACACTCACGTAAAGGTTTCTGGTACCTTTGAACCCGATTGGTGGTGCCTATATCAATATCTTTCAAAAAAATGCATCATATATTCTACTACTCTTCTAACTGAGCATTCAGTCACTTATATTGAAATTAGGAATTAATAATGTAGGTACAACTACTAATCAATAGATGGCGACAATCACGCTCTGACGTACAGCTGATACTTAAATTATGTGAAAACATATGATCTTATTAAACGGCTTTCAAGTTTGAGTATCTAGTGTTTAAGTTTTAGTTTGGATAACAGATTATTTAACACGTAGGATGTATTGTATGAATTATATTACAATGTTTAGTTAAAATGCTTCTGAGTTATAAGCGTCTTTAAATTAAAAGTTAATAAATATAATAATTTATATAAAGAATAAATATTACTAAATGAATTTGATATAATGATAATGAATTACATATTTTGAGTGTGATTTATTAAACACAAAGGACTTTTAAAACATTTATTAAAGTTATGTAATCTATTTTTGCTAATTATAGTCTCTTTCTCTCTCTCTCTCTCTCTCTCTCTCTCTCTCTCTCTCTCTCTATATATATATATATATATATATATATATATATATATATATATATATATATATATATATATATATATATGCATATTTACGTTTTAGATTTCGCTTAGTGTAGGCAACCCTTACAGGATATTTAAAAGACAGTTTTTCTTGTCGACCTTTTCAGTCCAATAACTCAAAGGTAGAATGGTATAGTTTAAAGGCGACCACTTCAGTTGCATAAGAACTCGTTTGTTCTGTAGTGTTGCTGTAACGGGTCATTGGTGTCGCCATACCATGTAACTAAGAAAGCCAGTTTGGTTAACTACCGGAAGCCACGTCATTTCCACGTACCTGATCCATCGGCATGTTCGGAGCTCAATTGGCATCGCGTTTGGTGTGTTTGAAAAAGTGAACTACCCCCAGTATATCATCGTTGTCTATGTATTTTCCTTCAGTTTCACTGCTGTTTCATGTCTGCGAACTGTAAAGCATCGGTGTCTCGAATTCTCGGTCGTTAACAGTTCCTGCACGTGACTCATGCTCGTGATGTTGGCACGGTGAGTAATATAACAATGGAGTTGCCGATTTCGTAAACGCAGTTTGGATAAGGGACAAAAATCCGAATGAGCGAGAACAAATACGTATATCCGTTTAAAAAACTCAGTTTATTTAAAGCAAACATTAATTGGTTTCAAGGTTTGAACCCCAGAACTTCAAATGACGCTATGATATTTAAGAACGTGAACCAATAGAATATATATATATATATATATATATATATATATATATATATATATAAAATCACTAATTCATCCGACCGACATGAAACTTTAAAATTCCCTATTGCGAAGGTTTCTGGCACATATCTAGCCAGATTGGGGGCGACAAAGTCGAAATTTTTCAAAAAAAATAATTACAAATGCTACTACGTTTTTCTGACCGAGGATTCAGTCACTTGATTTTAAATCTAAGAATTATTATTATTATTAAATCCCATCTATTAGCGCACACTCTCCTGATATATATCTTGTACAAATTTTCAATCGTTAATAAAATACTTTTGTATTCGTCCAATCTGGTACAAATACAGCTCTTTAAACATATGATGAATGGCAGTTGATGTTAATACAGTTTTTTCAAATGTTTATTTAATTATTAAATTATAAAAATTTGAAGGCTTTAGGTCGGATTCGAGTTAAGTATCTTCATGTTCGAAGTCTAGCGCTTTTGGTATTTAGCCAACTCTTCCATAGATAGAAATCAAAGAGGTATATGAATTTTTCTTTTGCCCCTATCTGGTTGTCTTCAAAATCTCCATTGTAGAACCTTAAATTGTTGTAATGGTTACTACACAATACCATAAATAATGCTCTAGGAATAAAATAAATAAACAAACTGGATTGACGCTATCGAACCTTTTTTCACTAACGGACAATGCGAAAGGAAAGCGAAAAGAAACTACAACACAATGCAAGCGACAAAAAAAAGGGTAGGCCTATAAATACATTAAAAAAAAATTGTATAATACCATACATAGAAAGGAAATAGGAAAATTGCAAGGAAATACGCTTTCTATTTTTCCAATTAGATTGTTAATCTGACATCTGTAGCTTTTATACATATTTATATTAATTGTAATTATAAAAAAAACTGTAATACACTTTTTTTGTTGATTTAATTGGGAATTGACTTAAAAAAAGGTTTGTATTGTTAATGTAGATGGAAGCAATCCGATTGAAAGGAACTTTAAAAACTGTTTGATTACATTTCCACGAAGGTTTCTGGCGTAGTGCATGTAAAAACTCAATAATCTACGGTAAATAGAATAATATAACCTACGTGATAAAACAGCTGCTATGCAAACTAACCTAAACACATAAATATTGAAAGCAATCTTATTTGCACTTAATTTAAGGATCAGCTGTACGTCATAGCGTGATTACCGCCATTTATTGACTATTAATTCCATCTATATGAATAATTAATTTTTAATTTCAATTTAAATGACTGAATGCCGCTAGGTTAGAAAAGCAGTAGCATTTGAATGTAATCGTGTTTCTTTGTACACACGGGCTATCTATAGATGAACATGATTAAACCACTAAATAAGTACAATAAAATTAAAAACAAGTAAATTCCTACTGAGGTCAAGAAGGAAAGATTTTATCATTATTCACTAATTTCCAGTTTGTTTATTTTATTCGTTTCATTCATTATTAACCCTACATCACTATTTATGATATTTTGTGGTAACCATGGCAACTGTTTAAGGTTGTACAATGGAGGACAACCAGATGGGTGAAAAATTAACATACATCTTTGAGAAATTCATTTTTAGGTATTGGAAAGTTGGCGCTGTGCCAAAGGGCTTTAGACTTTTGAACATGAAGATTCATAGTTCGAATCCGGATAGAACCCAAATTTTTATAATTTAATTATTGAATAAATATTTGAAAAAACTTTATTAATATCAATTGTCATCCACTATAGGTTAAAAAAATGTATTTTAACTTGATGGGATGAATAAAAACTTTTTAATAACGATCGAAAATTTGTACAAGATATATATATATATATATATATATATATATATATATATATATATATATATATATATATATGTATATGTATATATATATATATATATGTATAAAGAGAGTGTGAGCTAATAGAAGGAATTTAATAAGTAATCTTGCCACGACGACAGAGATTCAGCCAATGCAGTTAAATCCTTTCACACGCCATTGAAATCAAAGTAAACAATGTTTCCCTCTAACGTTAGAAGTAAATTACTAAGTGGCGATTTTGCTTTTATTCCTCCGTATGCTAATTTTGTGAAATATTTTTCCAACCTGAGACTGATCTTCATGGTCTTTGTTCTACTTCTCTACCTCGACCTCTACCCCATTTAAGCCGCATTTGGTGTGGTTTCTTTATTACAACTAAATGGAAAGTGCGTGCAAACGTCTCTTATCTGGCCATTTCGTAATTCATACATTACAACATTAAACATTTCTCTCTTTTTTCTCAGGGAACGTTAACGGACTGAAGGAAGCTGTTTTGTAACATTTGTTTAATACTAGAACTCTTAAAGTTTGCCTCGACGTTTTATTATTATTACATAAGATATTTCATTGGCTCTGTGTCAACACACTGACTCACTGGGACTATAGGAATTAAACGGAATGTGTTCGTACAAGTGCGTGAGGTTTAACCGTGTCTCTAACCTTGAGATCGCTAGGCTGGACTGGGCTGCAGTGCGGGATCAAAACCCAACACTTCAAAAAACATGAGTGTCGTGTTTAAAGTGTAAACAGCTCTAATTAACTAAATGATAAAACTGTAGACTAATAGTTTGATGTAGACATGATCTTTAAATGTGTTGCTCTGCTTCTGCAAAGAAAGAGGCGCGATTACGAAAGAGACGATATACGTATTGTATAATGTTTTCAGTTAGGCTAGTAGTCAAATGCTGAACGAGGGCCACCGTTAAACCTCGCGCACCGTTGTACACACTTGGCGTTTCAGTTTAGGGAATCCGTCCCACCGGTTGAAGAAGTATGATCAAATAGGTCAGTTTGATTGTAAGCCATGTGCACTTCAAGTAATTAATTGAGAAATAAAACGAAATAACATGAAAAACGTTCAACATACAAATTATTTTAACGATATAAAATTGAATAACCATAACTTAGAAATCGTACATATCAACAAAAAAGTACCACATCTCAACACACTAGAACAATATGAAATTTACAGACACACAAAAACACAAAGTACAAACCTATTAAATGAACAAACCCAATACAAATCACACATACTTTTCGATACTATCGAAAACCGCACCGCTTAATTTAACAACTGCAAGTAGAAGACACAGTTGAAGATCGCTACATAGCGATCAAAAACGTTCTGTCACAATAAGTTTTTATAAATTTACAAAATTTAAAGTTCAGATAGTCATTAATAATGTGAAAGTGATTAATAAAATAGAAGTTAGAACAACTAACTTCTTTAATAAATCTGCTAACGCCAAGAAAGTGTAAGCGTCGATTTGTTCAGGTTTTTTAACGTGCTTTTGGATTTTAGTTTCTATTATATTTTTTCAAAGTTAGTCTAAGTATGTTTATTTTGTTTACGAACTAAGCTTTCCCTAAAAGAAAAGTCGGTTTTCCTGAACTATTAGAAATATAAGAACTGGGGTTATTAAAAGCTTGTTATACGTTTATTGAAACTGGAATTTTGTACTTGAAATTTTCGTGGATATGGTTGGTGTTAGAAATAAGAAATTATGCATCACAGATTGTATAACATGCCTATATCTCGTAATGAAAGATAGATTTTGCCACTAATTTCCAGCCCATTTTGTAATAATTCATTTTTTTAAATGATTATTAAATGAAAAATCGATTTGTTAGACTTCTAATTGTGACATTGTCTGGCCCTAGTACTATTTATGGCAACGATGGATGTTACAATTGCACTCAATTTCAGTTTGAATAATTTCTTTAGTACTTACCTTTGTATACACTACTGGTCTCGCTAGCTAAGCCCTAACAAATAATAACTCTTTCTTGCCTTTGGGTTCAAACGTTTTCAACTCTTTTTTTTGTTTCTGGAATTAATCATATTTGCCTTTTCGTGTCTGAATCTAGTTGCCTTAACTACTTGTTTCTGGGTCCATTCGTTGTAATTCTGTCTAATTTCTGGTTCCAGTCCTCTTAACTCTCTCTTGTTTCTGGGCCTAGTCGTCTTAAACCTTTCTTGTTTCTAGGCATACTTGTCTTTTTTATTGTTTCTGTGATTAGACATTTTTACTCACTCTTGTTTCTGGTTCCAGTCCTCTTAACTCTCTCTTGTTTCTGGGCCTAGTCGTCTTAAACCTTTCTTGTTTCTAGGCATACTTGTCTTTTTTATTGTTTCTGTGATTAGACATTTTTACTCACTCTTGTTTCTGGTTCCAGTCAACTTAACTCTCTCTTGTTTCTGGACCTAGTCATCGTAACTCCTTCTTGTTTCTGCGCTTTAAATGTCTGAACTCATTCTTGTTTTGGGACCAAGTACAGTAGTCTTAACTCTTTCTTTTTTTTGGGCCTAGTCTTTTGAACTCTTTTTTTTCTGAGTTTACTCGTGTTAAATCTTGTTTCTAGGTCCAGCCGTTTTAACTCTTGTTTTTGGGCCCAATAGTTTTATTTCTTCCTTGTTTCTTAGTCTAGTCGTCTAAACTCTTCCTTCTTTCTGGGTTTAGTCGTATGAACTCTTTATTTTTTTGGGATCTAATAGTCTGAACTCTATCTCGTTTCTGGGGTCGGTCATCTGTTGAAGGTTCTTTTTGGCAGAGATTTGTCGTAGCAGATTTAGCTTTACCCAGGGTGCATCCCAAGCGTTTCCTTATAGACTCCCAAGCCGCCATAATTGCAATAGCCGACAACTCTTCAACAGACTGTTCTAACATATTCCACTACCGAGAAGCAATCTCACATTTTTTGCAAAATGAATGGTCAATTAGCCTTCAGTGGGTACAATGTCACGTCGGCATCACAGGTAACGAAAGAGCAGACGACCTAGCAACAAATGGAGCACAGATGCAACAACAATACGCAGAAGCTAGCCTCACCTCTGTCAATCACCTTATCTATACAGCCCTGAAACACTCCATGAAACAAGGGCACGAGGAAGCCAACAGAGGGAAACAGTAGGAATCACTTAGCAGTCGCGGTCCTCTGGTGCCCACAAGCGATAGGGCAACTGCCGTGGTTGACTTTCGACCCTTGACGAAAAACGACTTTCTCCAGGCACACCTCTACCGTTTTGGCCTAGCAGCATCCGATACGTGCCCGCTCTGTCTCGATGGTGTCAAGAATGGGGGACCACATTTCAACCTGTCCTGAGCTGGGCGACCAGCTGTCCAAAATCGGTTGTTACTGGAAGGCTCGACGCCGAATGGCTCAACAGTCAAGTGCGGGTATTTGGTGAAGTAAAGTAAGTCTTGTTTCTGGGTCTACTCGTTTCAACTCCTGTTTCTGGACGTAGTATTTTTAACTCTTTTTGTTTCTAGAGCCCTCTAGGCATTATACCATATAGTTTCCAATGTCCAAACGGTTTGTGCACTGTGTACAAGTTGAGTCACAATGTTTTCACTCGTTTAATCTCACAATACAGCCCAGAGTTAACGTGCATACTTGTGTGCGTGCGTATGAATAATTGCAGATAACACTACAGCAGCAGAAGTAAAGTGGCGATTCCGTGACCGCCGGTCTATTCAGTTAGCTCCAACACACAAATCAATTACCCCACAAAAGTGCTATATCAGTACACGTCTTGTCGAACAAATGTGTTACAGAATGAAGTGTACACGGCTACAGCGTCAGCGAAACCTGTTTGGTTTCCCGGGGCCGACGACCTGTACACTGCAGTCAGTGTGGACCTACATTACCTTCGATGTAAGGCCGTTGGGTGTTAGTTGGACGGGCTTTCAGCTAATATAAAAAGAGTTCTTGAACTTAGTATTAGGGTACGTTCCTCCAAAACCTACCGATAGAGAGCAGTTGTATCTCATCGCAGGAAAGATTAACGCCACAGTTTAACCTTGAAAACTTTCTGTTCGTTGATTTAAGTTATTTTTTAAAGATTCCTTCTATTAGCTCACTCACCCCTGATATATATCTTGTACAAATTTTCAAACGTTAATAAAATATGTTTTTATTCATCCAGTCAAGTTCAAATACTGTATATATTTTTAAATCTAAGTTGATGACGATTGTTGTTAATAAAGTTTTTTCAAATATTTATTCAATAATTAAATTATAAACATTTGGAGAGTTCAGATAGGATTTGAACTGAGTATCTCCATGTTCGAAGTCTAGCGCTTTGGCACTGAGCCAACTTTTCCATAGCGGGAAGTGAATTTTTCAAAGATGTATATGAATTTTTTTTTGCCTCCTGGTTGTCATCGAAACCTCCATTGTACAACTTAAAATTGTTGCCATGGTTACGATACAATATCTTAAATAATGGATTAGAAAGGAATTAAATAAACAAACAAATTGAATTAACGGTATCGAACCTTGCTTCACAAACGGCCAATGCTAAAAGCGAAAAGAAACAACACAATGCAAGCGACGAAAAAAAGAAAACGTATAAATGGTAACAAACAAAAAATAATAGTCCGACACCATACATAGGAAGGAAAATGGAAAATTGCATGGAAATACGCTTTCTATTTTGTCACTTAATATTGTTATTCTGACATATGTATAAGTATTTTATATTAATTGTTATTATGAAATAAAAAGAAACTGAAATAATATTTTTCTTTGTTTACGTAAGTAGGAATTTATTTATTTATTTTTTATATTAGTTGTTTATTACTCGGCACCATTTACCCGACCTCAAAGGACAGTGTATTTTGAATATTAACCTGTCAGATTTTAATAAATTTCTTTAATTTGTTCTCGTCAGAATCTGTTACGCCACTGTCCTTTCCCTTCGTTAATACTCCTAATTCTATTTATCCTAATGTCACTTAATGCACGTTTAACGATTCTAAGAGGTTTAGTTTAAGAGGTCAGTTTTATTATTTTGTGGCAAAATATTTTTCACCCAACTGTAAAGTTTTTAGAACATTTTGTTACATCACAATACATACACAAGATAGCCTACAGTTTATTCTTCCTGGTTCATTCTTTGCTCTGTTAAATTGGACTCTAGTCTTGAAAGCAGTCCATCTGTTTTCTGAAGCTCTTCTTATGTGTCCATAGCACATCAGAAGCCTTTCTTATTCTACCGCAATTCTTCTTGTATTTTCTGTTTTCGGAATTCGTGTCATTCTATATTCTACTACGCATTCTCTTAAACTGCTCTCAGTTTCCAAATTAAACGTTAGTGATTTTTGTTTAACATTCAGTTCTCTGTCCTGTTCGTTATGGTATTTTTCGCTATCATGTTTAAGATTCATTTTATGTTTTTTGTAGTTTGTGTGTGTGTGTGTGTGTGTGTGTGTGTGTGTTTCATGCTATCCCATTAGTCTGGATTACTCCTCGTAGGATATTGATGTGTTGTAGGCCCTACCCTCATTGGGAGCCCTAGGTGAAACATTTGGGGGGGGGGGGCTAAGGTAAAAATATACACACATATCCACCATTCATTTCTGGTGTGTGCTAATTCGTTTGTTTATATAGATTATAGAAATTAGAGCAAAACTTACAATTTAAATATTGTTTTGTAATTTATAACCTTGACTGCACCAAACAAATTATTCAATGAAGAATTATACAAGTTAACCTTAAAGTGTATATACACAGCTCAGAGGTTAATGAACTAAATAAAAATGCAATATGATTAGTTACTAGCGCCACGTCGCGGCGATCAACTAAAACAACTCAGCCGCCAACCATTGCAAGCAGCAATTTGTTTTTTTTTTGGGTTTTTTTTTACCCGGGTCTGAGCCCCCAAAACCCGCCCAGCCCTCGTGGCAGCCAACCTCTAGTGTAGGCTGGCTATGACTAGTGCTGCTACCTTTAAACCATTTAGACATTAGGCACATGAACAGACTTAATATTTCATTTGTATAGTATTAAAGTGGTAGGCTATATAATATAATACATTGAAGACGTATAGTTACACAAACGTTTCGGCAACTTATTTGCTGCCTTTATTAAGGCTGAAACTGTTTTGCTATAAAAATAAATCCTTACATTTAACAATATATTTCCAATTTGAGAAGGTAAAATGTCATATTTCTTGCACATCGCTAAAGAATTCGTCTGAGCTATGGTTCTACTAACTTGTCTTTGAGCATTATAGTTTGATTTAAACAGAATAAGATTCTACGTAGGTGGTGAAATCGGCCAGAGGGAGTGGGGGCTACAACCGTCTCGGCGAATGGGAAATTCACATCTTGATCCGTGGGTGAGCCTTGTTGCCAATCCGTTCGGTATTACTTACTGGCGATGGCGGGTTGACTGTCACAGCGTTCGAACTGGCAACACCACATCCCTACCCTGCCACAGACCTATTCCTATTCTACTTTATATCAAAGTATAATGCAGCTAGAATAAAAACACGCGTCGTTTTGCTATGGTTGTCTCAGAGAGATCAAGTGTATGTAAATGTCAATCACCCTGACAAGCTATTAAAATCCTGATATCACAAACGCTTACGTCTTAGATAAAGCGTTTTGCTTTCTGGCCGTTCCATGGAATATCTAATATAGTCTATCACTGCTTTCGTTGTAACTAGGAACGATAAAATACGTTGAATTACCTTTACTTCCTGGCCTAGTCGTGCTCGAGGTCGCGATCAGGCCTCGTTCCTTATGAGTGCATTTTTAAAATTTTAAGGATACCCACGCTTTATGACGGTTTTCGTCGGTTTCATTTACAAACTATTGTTTGCTAATCTAGTTGCATCACTACTGAAACCTTGAGACTCGATAAACAGAGCAGTTTAGTAAAATGTAAACTAGTGGTCAAACAATTTTTGACTATTGGCAGAGATTTCAATTGTTTAGTTTAAATAATTGATATTTTTAAATTATCGATATTATTTTTCTTTGCGGTTTTTTTGCTTTAAATATTCATTTTCTAATGACTTAATATGGGAAAATGAGAAATGTATTGTAAGAGTAGGAAATTTAACGTATAGAATTACAAAACCTTTAAATATTTTTAACTTTGTCAAAGTATCATTCTTACACCTAAGCGTATAGATTTGCCTAAATAAAATAAACATTTAAACCGTGTGAGAAGAGTTGTAAACAACTCTTATCGAATGGGCAATTTTATTTTAAATCACTTGAGTTCAAATCGAATATAGCGTGAATTGCACAGGGAAATAGTTATTCCTTCTATAGAGAACTCTCTGATTTTACGAGCACTCAGTAAAAATACTCCTTTGAGAAATAGGAATGCAGTTTCTTTTTGCAGATATTTACTGCCTTCTTTACAGTCGTCTCGTTTCTTAAAGATATGAGTTTTGAAGGCAGTGAATATAACACACTATCGAAGAAATAAAAGAAATATATTTTATTAATTAGTTTTTTGTCTGACGCCTATAAACTGATGAACTGCAGATATTGCTTACAATAAAAATAAGAAAGTAGGCTACTTTCTTTCCTACTGTGAAAGTATTGAAAAAAAATATCATTGAATCTTACATAATAAATCCGTATTAAGTGATAAGAGTTAATGGAAAATATTAAATATGGTATCTAGTTTTATTAATGGTCAAATGTAGTCAAATAATTCAACTAGCTAAACACTTTTAAGTGTTTTAAACTTGCCTATAGTAGCACTTACTTTGCTTGTTGAGGACGGCCGTTTCGGGAGATGTGTCCCTTTGTCAACTCAGGCCGTAACGGGTATGACGTAACCGAGACAAAGGGACACATCTCCCGAAACGGTCGTCCTCAACAAGCAAAGTAAGTGCTACTATAGGCAAGATTAAAACATTTAAAAGTGTTTAGTGATTACTAGTAGCTCACGCGAAGATGGAATCAACAAATGCTAATTCAACTAGGCTAACTAGCGTGTCTACAAATTCCTTGGAGGAGGGTTGGTTTTAAGATTCTGCTGGAGGGAGTCGACTTATATCGCCAACGGAAAGTTTTGAAAATTAAATACCATTTTTACGTCTTCCAAACACATTTAGACAGAATCGGAGGAAATGAAATAATAAGGCATTAAAAGGAAACTCTAAAATTCACAAACTACAGTTCTACAAAGAAATTGTAGGCTACAAGACTTTAAAAGCTCGTTAAAAACATCGCCCTCTGTTCCAGCGCTTCTCTCATAGATATCAGGCTATTTATAACCTCTTTGTAATTTTTTTATCTCGAATATGCCGCCATTGTTAAAAGACGTTACGGACATTGGAATATTTTCAATCATATTTATTAACATCTTTCAGTTTACAATTAACTTATAAAAAACTATTTTGAAGTTATATTTGACTTTTCTTATGATAATTTGAAATTAATTTAAAATTTATTGTAAAACAGAAATATAATAAAATTTTTTAGGCGATGAAATTTTTAACAATATTGTTTGTCAAGGGGGGTTGTTGATTCTCAAACCCCTTTTCTGCCCCTCTGTCTAGAATAGTTGTATAATATTTTTGTAATTTTAAAAAGTTACTTTACCCTTTTTAAAATTAGAAAAGCATTACTTTAATATTTGAAGTTACATTGTATTAGTCTTGGTGCTACATCATTTTCAAGTTTACATCAGTTAGAAATAAACTTACCTACAAAAATCAATATGGGCATTTTCTACAAAAAGAAAATTCATTTCGATTAACCTAATGGCGAGCATGTTTTGGCCATATTAAAAAAAATTATCCTAATTCCTTCGATCAGTTCACACTCCCCCTATATTGTATATCTTGTTAAAATTTTCAATCGTTAATAAAATACTTTTTATTCATCCACTCAAGTTCAAATACATTTTTTATAACGTTTATTGGGTAGCAATTGATGTTAATACAGTTTTTTTTCAAATACTAAATAAAAAATGAAATTTAAAAAATTAATTTTAGGTTTATATGGGAGAAAAACGTTCACAAAAGGGGCAAAGTATGCAATATAGTTATTTCGTCTCATTTGGCTTAAAATAAAAGATAACATATGATTTCATAAAACAGCTGATTTTATAGGTTATGTGGTAGAACAGCTGTTTTAAAACATAGGTTATGTTACTTTATTTATATAAATTGTAATTATTTAATAAAAATCAAATTTTCCTTTGTTGGCGTGAGTAGGAATTGATTTAAAAAATGTTTGTTTATATTACATTTATTAAAAATACTTACAAAATTAACTTTAAAAACCCTAAAGTTTTCTTTTGTAATTTGGTTTAGATGCAGCCTCTTGAGTGTTATTTTTATTTTAAGAACAAAAACACATAGGCTATCATCGCCAGATAATATCCTGGCCTGTGGATGGAAGTGAACCTTACCGCCTTAACTTATCAGACGGAAAGTAATCACTAAACAAACCTGACTTTTAGACTCTTAGAACCCAATATCTAACTAGTGACAAAGTTTGTATTGATATTTTGGGATCTACTTTAAAATGAAAATATGTTTAGAAAATCAGTTGTTTTCAATAATTATTTACTGGCTAAAATGATATTTCTAAACTCATTTATTGCTAAAGGTTAATATAGTATATATGTAGAATATTTTACAATAAAAAAGTTATAAATGCTATAAAAAGTTTGTATCATAGGTAGATATCAATTTAATATTATTATTTTTATTTTACATCTCATCAATAATAAAATATTCTCAAATAATAAGTAAGAACTCACTAATCAAAATGAAAGAATATTTTATTTTACTAAAAATTACCTTATGTACATTTTGAATACACGGTAATTATCTTCAGAAGTATTGTATGAAGATGAGTACTATATCACATACAGTACTTCTAAAGATGATCTTCATCTAGTACTCCTGAAGATGATTACCTTTTAACCGAAATGTATATAAAGTAATTTTTACTAAAATATAGTATTTTGATATTGGGGTTAGTGGGTTTTTATTTATTTAGTTAAAATTAGTCGACAGTGCTCAAGAAATTTATTAATAGCTAGCAGAGTACTTGTCCTTCTTACTTGGTTGATGTATATTTGTATTAATTGAATTTGTATTTGTATTTGGGTTGAATTTAATTTACTGCAATTAAATCCCAAAAAAATATCAAATTAGAGTCTATAAAATTTATTGATTATTGTCTTGAAAAACCAAGAGAAAGAAAAGCTTCTGCTTGCAACCTGACAATTGTAAGGTATAACTAACCTTGAAAGACGAATAACAACAAACATTTACTATAACATGTTTGTGTTTAAAAATGACTTTTACAGGTGATTACAAACACATTTACTATCAGCTGAATTAGTCAAGTATATAATAGAGTATAGATAATTGAGTGTTAAGGCAGTTATCAAGGCAAGTGAGGTGGTGCCCTGATGGAATTTTTAATTAAAACAAAAAATAGGTCTATGTGTTAACCAGGGACCCTAAGAACGTCCATGTAAAATTTTAGCTCAATGGGTCCAGTAGTTTTTACCTGATTGAGTAACACACACACACACACACCATTAGATTTTTATATAATAGTATAGATAAGATTGTCCTTGGTGATGGACAGGGACGAGGAAGTATAAGGTACAAGGAGGTTTTCATATTCTCAACCACTTGAGTACTGATTTATTGCTTAAATAAAACCTTTTGAAAATATAATTCTGTGTCTATTGATGGTAACATGATGGTAAAATGTTGTGATCTTTGTTTCAGGAAGTTCCTAAACTGACCACTAGCAATGGAGCTGTTGTTGATGACAAAACAAACAGCTTGACTGTTGGCCCTTTGGGCCCTATTCTCCTGCAGGATTTCACTCTCGTCGATGAGTTGGCTCATTTCGATAGAGAACGTATTCCTGAGAGAGTTGTACACGCAAAGGGAGCTGGTAAGTCGCTTAATGAAAGTGATGAGGTTTTTTTTAAGTCCTAGCCTGTAGATGTTCAAAAAAGTCTTTTGACTTGTTAGATATCACAGTGTTGTCGTTGCTGTGTCAATTTTAAATGACATAGTCGGTTACAGATGTACAAGTTATTCTTTCTATATTTTATGAAATTTGTAAAAGAAATAAATAAGATAAGTCTTTTTAGTAAAGAAATAAATTCGGAACCAGTGGAAGGGAAGAATTGTTACCATGGTAAACGTTTTTGTTTCACTTGTTTGTATTAACATGGCAAAAAAAACACTACTTACTTAAATACAAAGTAGCATTCACAACATCCGACAATTAAAAAACACCTACACAGTTCAAAAACACACCAGGATAAACACGACAGGGAAGGCGTATTGTCAGTAATTCACAGCATTGATTAATGCATTGACCTAGCGCAAAAAGCGTCTGCTGAATAAATCAGTTAACTAGTGTTTTTTTTGCCAAGTTAATACAAACAAGTGTAATTTCTATAAAAACCTCAAGATGTACAACACAAAAACTGCAAGTTTTTGTTTCTGTGGGATTAACTTAACCCTTTTGCATTGGGATAAACATTTTTGTTGTTATACAGCTCTCATATACATTATATTACTTTTCTAATAATTAATATTGTTTTACAAATGGCATTGATTTATTTGAGGGCTTAAATTGTATTAGTAATGTAGTATTACATTTTAAGAAAGCAGTATTAAGATTTTACTTAATAAAATAAGGTATTCATAGAGGTTTTCTATATAGATTACTTAATAATAATAATTAGCAATATACATTAAAAATTTCATTTATATTAAACAAATAATGACTTCCCGAATTATAAGGCCCAGAAAATTCATTAATTTTTTTAGCATAAAAGTTAAAGTATTGCCCAATAAAATCGACAAGTCTAATATCGAAAGACAAAACTTTAGGCAAATATAGAAAAAATACAAATTATCCTAAAGGGCTCAAAGAGTGATGGTGGTATCACAATTTTGTTAAAAGAATATATATTTGTGGATTAAAATATGCTGCACATATTGGTAATTATTTTAAATATTATAATAAACAAAGTCTTTATATTTATCAAGCAAATGTTCAATGTGAGAAGGCGAAACGTCATACCCTTACTAAAAATTTCAATGAGCTATTGCTCTACTAACTTTCCTAAGGTTTCAGTTAAGCGTAGGAAATACGACATTTTCACTTCTCACAATGAACATTTGCTTGTTAAATGTAAAGACTTTGTTTTTGTAGCAAAACAGTTGCAGACATGATAAGAAAATTAACAAGTTCCCGAATCGAATTGACTCATTTATCAACCATATTTTCCTTCATAAAAATTTCATACAAGCGCCCAACAAACATAATCACATAATATTAAGAACTAAATACAGTACTTTAGCTTTATCGAAAGTAATATAACCTAGCAAGTGATATATAACATAACAGAACGTAATTTGTGTGTCTTGCGACTTGAAGGAGCCGGGTGCGCTGGCTCATTGCGACTCTCAGCCGACTCCACACCAAGAACTGTGGGAAACTACCTTTATATACTAACTTCTTGAACCTCTGCCTCCACGAATCCAACCTCAAACTTGTGACTCCCATCCAAGGTGTGTTGTACTTGGTGTCCTGATCCTTGGTGCTTGGTGTACTAGCTTGTAAGAGTTTTTCGCCTTTGCTGTAAGGCCTACTGGTCACAGGCCGGCTGCTGGGATGAGACAAACTCCAACCAGTAACAGCAGTTTGTCCTCTTTTCTAAAATTTCTTGAAATCAGTAGAACATTCCAACGGTCAAGTTTCCGGACACTACACCCCGTCTGATAAGTTCGGTCCAGGTAGAGCACTCAGTGTATCCACTCAGGAGTGCCATTACCTAAGGGGGACTTAGGTCCTGGGGGGGGAGGTATAAACCACTCCTTTAGACCTAGAGATCTATATAACCTGACAAAAAAAAATAACAGGTTATAATATTGTTTGCAGAAACATTGTGTAAATCTTAGCCATATGGCAATCTGATTTTGAAGATCGTTTGGGCATAAAGTTTATCTTATTTGTTTCTACTTTAAACTTGCCTGTAATAGCATTTACTTTTGATATTAAATAAGGGCAACAAAAGTTTCAATAGATGTATGCCTTTGTCCACTTAGGCTGCAACACTGAATAGCTTTTGTAATAGCTGTCCTTGTATAACATCACGAGTAAGTGTTGCTATAGGCAAGAATTTACAATTTGCTATATTATGTGTTCTAGACGCTTATAACATATTATATGTATCATGGGCTAGGTCTGTAGAAGTTTATCATTTAAATTTAAACACTAAATTCACAAACATTTTTTTTTACTTATCATATGAGAAAATCTACAAATACAAAATTGAGTAAGTATTCTACACCCAAGTAGAAATGTTTTTTCAAGTAGCAAATCTATAAAACCATTCACAATAAATTGAATTATTTGGTAATAGCAAAAAATCTTTAAGAAGAAACTTTTCTAACTTTTGACAAACAGGTTTGAAGTTGTTGATACAATAGAAGACTTTCTGGTCCTCCGCAATTTATTTTTTAAGAATTAACGACAATGCTTGTATAAGTAGTAAATCATAATAACTTAATCTATAATTATTACACTTTGATATTATTTGCGACCAGACTTTTTGTTAACTTACACTTGGAGGAAACGTTTTCGTCTTACAACTTCTCCAGCCTCATATTTTTGCCTCTAGGATTGCTGCAGTTGTGCTTCTTTGGTACCAATTTTTGAAAGTTAGAAGTGATGTGATCGAAGAGTATGTTTGCTTATTTGGGATGTCATTTTTATATGTGTTGCTATGTCTGTATATTTCATATTGTTCTAGTGTGTTCAATTTATGGCCTTTGTTTCATGTGTGGAGGATGCTCATGTTATTTTCCTTACTATTGCACGAGTGTTTAGTGTCCATGAGGTGATTTGCGAAGGTGATAACAAAAAGTCTGGTTGCAAGTAATATCAAAGTGTAATAAGTAATTAACAACCAGTTTGTCATGAACAGCAAGATTTTGTTATAATTATTGTTCAGTGCAGGTTTTGTAATTTTCGTATTTTGACGCGACATTCCTCAGCTGTACAACTGGTCTCTTGATACCCGTTGACGTTTGACCTGTGGTCAGCTGTTTAGCCAGTGCAACTCTGTTAAAGTCGGTTGTCAACGATTTAGCATTCTTAAGTTGGCACCAGTGCTCTCATTGTGTTACAATTTCTATACCGTTTTTTCCGCCTTAACACAAGAGAAGTATTTCATCACTCGACTAGGTCAGTACTTGGTCAAACCGCGCTGTTCTTTCCCGCATTGGCTTTGCTTTTGTAGCCAATTTAAACGTACGGCAAGCATTTAATAATATGTGTGTAAAGTTCGGACAGTGTCGATGAACATTTTGAACTATATTTCGTCGCTTTTGTTAAAGTGTCGTTCGGTTACCCCATTTGTGCAACTTCAGTGCGTAGTCGCGTGGTAGGAACTTATAAGTGCCTTTGTAAGGTGAAATTTGTACTTGTTACTCATGGTTTAAATTGAGTTTTCTTACCTCGGGTAAGTGCTTAGTTAAGGTTTAATGAGAACTTGTCGTTTACATTCGTATTAAATTCAGTTTCGTTGTTGATTTGTTTCTAAATGACTTGTTCTTGTTTAGAGAGGTTTTTAAACTTTCTGTGTTAAATGTAATTCATGATTGCGCAACTTTCGTAAGCTTACCGACCATGCTTTGTGTATCCCCTCGCTTTGTGAATCACGATTGCGCAACCGCAAGTAACCTTGCTGACAATACGTTTTACCGCACCGCGTTTTGTTCTAACTTTAGTCTCTCTACAGATTAATCAATCATTATTGGTTTTTTATCTATTACATATGTCTTAGAAGTCTTATATTAATTTTTCAAGTCAGTTCTTTTATCAAGTAGAAGAGATTTGTACAAGGTCAAACAACAGTGATTATTCTTCAGAAATATTCATATCAATTTTTTAAAATAAATACAGTACTTCTAAAATTATCTTCCAAGAATTGTATCATTTCTTTACATTTGAGTTAAAAGGCAATGGTTCTGATTTAGTCACAACATGTAAACAAAATTGTATATCTGTTACATAAAAACAAAGTTGTTTATGCATATACCCATTTAGAAATTGTGGTGGTATTTTAAGCAAGAGAGCTTTGCTTTTTATGGTTTTGTTTCGTCTTCAAGATAATTATGGGAGTAGTTATGATAATTTTATTGAAACTGTTTAATTATAGTTGTGTATTATTCTCAACTAGCTGAGTATGCTTTTAAGAATCAACAAAAATAATATTTTAAAATTACTGTTTTATTATTCTCTGTTTGTAAGATAGTAGTTAAGTAAATCTTTGAGTTGATTTTTTCCTAATAAGATCTGACATTTTTACATTTGTGTGTATATAATCAGTTTTCTTAAACACCTGATTATTTGGCACTGCCTTAACTAATTCTTTTTTCTTATATCTCTTTATAAATATTTAATTATTTTATAATTAACTATAGCGTAACTAAGCGAATTCTTTAGAACTTAATGAGTAGACGGTTAGCTTTGTAAATGAAACAATTGTTTCGATACGCGTTAGCAAATAGTTCTAAAGAATTCACTTAGTTACGCTATAATTACTTATAATTTAATCAGTAAATTCAATATGATTACAATAAGCAAATTTAAATATTTTTTTTTGTTTCTAGGACAGACAGCTGCCCCTTGCTTATATATATATAATACAATGAATGAATAAATATATTGCTTAATACGAATGAATAAATATATTCATTAAAAGTATTCTTGTTTTTGAAATATTTTTAATTTCATTAATTATATATATATATGATGAATAGTTAATATCTGGAGTATATCAGTTCATTCTGTAGTGCATGAATTCGCAGTTCCGACGTTTCACTAGAATCTCATCCAGCATTGACGAGTGAACCCAACAACATTTGAAGTACTCGCTCTTCAACTATTGTTGGGTTCACCTCGTCAATGCTGGATGAGATTCTAGCGAAACGTCGGAACTGCGAATTCATGCACTACAGAATGAACGGATGTACTCCAGATATTAACTATTCATTATATTTTTCCATCCATGAAGGAATACGTATCAGTATATATATATATATATATATATATATATATATATACGTATATATCATGATATTTCACGTTGACCATTATTTTTTCGCTACACTGACTTTATAAAATTATTATTATTAATTGTAAACAATTTTTCCACCACTAAGTGCAATAATTATGTGATGAGGCACTTTTCAATCACTTGAACATTGTCAAATCACTGAATTAATTTTCTCTATTTTTCTGGTGCTGTTGTTCGGTTAGTGATATTAGTATTTGTTGACGTCATACATGTTTCTTCTTGAGCTGCGTGTATGATGTTTTTGAAAAGTACGTCGTCTGCAAAGTTTAAACAATTTAATGAACCTACAGACAATTATGCAGATGACGTACTTTTCAAAAACATCATACACGTGCCTCAAGAAGAAATACGTATGACGTCAACAAATACCAACATCAGGGACTGAACATGCGCACCAGAATAATAGAGAAAATTAATTCAGTGATTCGACAATGGTTATGTGACCGAAAGGTGCCTCATCACATAAGGTAAAAATATTGCACTTAATGGTTTAAAAATTGATTACAGTTAACAATAATAACTTATATATATATATATATATATATATATATATATATATATATATATATATATATATATATAATGCCTATTTGCAGAAATGTTTTTTTAAGTAGGGTTAAAACATACCAAAAACTAAGTTTTAACCCACATAACTTAAATACACTGGTTAATAACATTATAAAAAAATTTAGTTTAAAAAAAAATTTTAATTAAAAAAATATTTCTCAAATATCATAAGCATTGCAAATTATGGTAAGAAATTATGTCGCTACAAAATTTTGGATTATCAGACGCTTAAGGTAAAGAAATATAAATTTTTTTTTCGCTATTGAGCCAAACAAATTATGAGTAAATAAAAATTGGAATATTACACTAGTATTAATTTTAAACAAATTGCTTTATACACATTTTAGTCTCATTAAGGGCAGTTTTGCAAGTAAAGAAACAAGACATGAAATGTTATGTTATAAAGTTAGGCATAAATCCAGGTATTCCTTTCGATATTGCTTTAAAATTCTGACGGGTGTAAAAATCGATTATTTTAATTAACAAACCAAATAATATTAGTAGCAGCAAAATAAGTCTGGTACAATAATTTTTCTGGAATTTTAATGTATTATAGCTATTGCTAAGATATTTCAACACATCAAGCATTTGCAAATAACTGCTAAACTAAAAATATTCCCTAAAAACTTTAGTTAGACTGAATTGATTTGTTTGATACAATTTTAAATTATTGTAAAAAGATCAGTAGAGACTGATATAGGCAATGGTCCAAATCAAAGTAATTTTGAAATAAAACAGTACAACTTCCTTGTATTGTCTTGTTTGTAGTAGTTTTGTTACTCAAAAATATTGCTGCAAAAAATATTAATACAAAAATAGTATTAAAGTTAATTTTCTAGCAATAAAAAGGACTGGTCATTGTCAATATCAGACTAAATTATTTTTTGTCGGAATGAGTTTATTTATTATTTGTTAAAAAACAAAATATTGAATTTTACAATCTTAAAGCTACTTTGCATAATTTAATGTCGTAATTGCTAGAGAGATTAAATACAGTGTTTAACTACAGTAAATTTTAAAACTGTTCATCATTCAAATGATGCAATTCACATGCAGTCTATAATTGTTGGGAACACAACGAACTTTAAATAATTATGTTTTGCCTTTAAAAACAGTTATGGAAATAAGTTAATTGGGTATATAGGCACTAAAGGAAAAGAATGAGGTATAATTTGACTGGTCAGTTGTATTTTATTAATGCTTATAGACTGTTATATAAAATGAATTTTGAAGAAGTAATTTTCTTTATTATATCATGGTCAGAAAACACCTGGATACATCTGGTTTTCACAAGGTATGTATTTTACATTATGACTAATTTAAAACCACTTGTCATGAGTTTATAGTAAATAAGGGATTTTTTATTATTTAACTATACTAAGTGCACTTTAAATTAGTAAATAAAAATTTCAAATTAATGTGAATTTAGAAAGTTTCCAGGGAAAATATGTTTGTCTATATTTAAGGTTACGTTGTCTTTGATTGGATTTTTACTGGTTTATTCATCCTTTTTGGTATGACACCCCCTGCCAACTAAACAACTGTTGTTTTTATTTCCACACTTTGATTACAAAAACACTAATAATGATCTATATCAATCTGATTCATGTTAGATTCTATGTAATGAAGTTTTTTTTAATATTCAAAAGATTTGTGATAAGACTGAAATCAGGGCCTGTGAAGGAAAAAAAAAATTGTAATGAGTTTTGTTAGTGTTATACAAGTATTTAATGTTTTCAAAGATTCATTTGTATAGAGATTCCTCCCTATGGTTCAGTTTTAGCTGCCACAAGAGTTTCGGTCCTACCCTTTTAGTCGAAACATGTTTTTCAGATATTGTAAAAAATTTGTTGAGATTATAACTCATTAGATAATTTTAGAATTTAAGGTATTCTTTCAGTCATTCGTCAAACTAAACCTCAGTGAAAAAATTACATCCTTCCATATCTTAACAGTTTGCTGTTTGTGTTCCTTTTTTGCCTTGTCACAGTTATTATAACCTGTTATCATTCTATTTTGTAATACGATACTATTTCGTAATATAGCTACACAGATAAATTTATTCTATACCATGAATAGATTTTCTGTGCATGAGGTACTACAGTAGACAACATTTGTTTCCTTTAACTTCGAAGTTTTGGGTGATAGCTTTTTCAATTCCTTCTATTAGCTCACACTCTCCTGATATACATCTTGTAATATCCAATCGTTAATAAAATACATTTTTATTCATCCAATCAAGTTCAAATACATTTCTTTTAATATTATAGGGGATGGCAATTGATGTTAATAAAGGTTTTAAAAATATTTATTCAATAATTAAATTGTAAAAATGTGGCGGTTTACGTCAGATTCAAACTCAGTATCTTTGTCTAGCACTTTGGCACTGAGTCAACTATCCCATACTTAGTAATCTACTTCTCAAAGGTGTATATGATTTTTTCTTTTGCCCCCGTCTGGTTGTTATAGAAACCTCCATTGCATAACCTTAAATTGTTACCTGGAAATGTTTTTGCAACATAACTTCAACTTTCCATCAGAAGATTTAGATTGATTCACTGTTGTGAACATAAAAAATGACAAGTAGACATGAAAAGTGACAAGTAGACATAAAAAATGACAAATTACAGTTTAAACAGAAATGTTTAACAATCTATTTAACTATCTACTAGATTTTATACAATATAAGTACCTACAATGAAAAGCTTTTAAAAATGACTCATCTAGTATTATCATAGGTTGTTCTTTGTTATAAAACACTTGAATGTACTGCAACTAGATGTACTATTTTTATTCATCATGATAAACAAATTCTTTAATTAAAAATAAATATATTTCATGATATTGGTATGTTTTAGTAATCTCATTGAATTCTATTTTTGTAAGCATTTTCATTGCATAAATAATCAGTAAATACCAGAAGTAGAGGAAGAAACTATTTCTAGAAACGTGCTTGCTAGCTGTGGATATTGGACATACCAGAAGGGACTATGTGCTAAATTACACCCCTAAAGAAACATTTTAAAAATTAAAAGTCCTACTACTTGAAATTAGACACAAGTTAAATGATGTGTTAATTAAATTTGTCTTAAATGTAAACATATTCCAAATGTGAAATTATTCAATGAATATACAATCTCAAGAATACAATGTTATAATACATAACAATGAATGTATTGGAAATAACCTCAATACCACAAAAATAATAAAAAGTAACAAGTACTACGAGTTACTTAAGATTAAATCCTTTTAATAGGGTTTAATCTGAAGTAACTTGTATTATTTACATTTGTTGATTCCATCTTCGCGTGAGCTACTAGTAATCACTTACAACTTTTTAAAAAAATGTTTTAACTTGCCTATAGTAGCACTTACTTTTTTTGTTGTTGAGGACGGCCGTTTCGGGAGATGTGTCCCTTTGTCAACTCAGACCGTAACTCGAGTTACGGTCTGAGTTGACAAAGGGACACATCTCCCGAAACGGCCGTCCTCAACAACAAAAAAAGTAAGTGCTACTATAGGCAAGTTAAAACATTTTTTTAAAAAGTTGTAAGTTGTATTATTTGTTATTTTTGACTATTTTTGTGGTATTGGGGTTATTTCCAATATATTCATTGTAATACTCCATGAATAATAAATTCAAGGACATAGTGGTATTTATTTACAAAATAAAGTTAGATGTTTGCAAGGAATAAGGTCAAAGGAAACTATTTATTAGTTTTCACAAACTACAATTTTATAAAGAAATGTTGAATGTGTGATATTTGTTGAAAGTTTGTTAAAACCTCACTTTTGTTACAGCAGTTTTCTCATAGACATAAGCCATAACTACCCCATTTATATTCATAAATAATTGTCTTATAACTGAGTGAAAAACTTGAACAACCTACTGTGCTAACAAGTTTTGAAGTAGTTGTTTCATTTACAAAGCCTAACCTGCAACTTATGGTTTTCGCTAAAGATTGCAAGCTTGTGATTTATGCTTGTGGGGCAGTTGGGATAGATAGGTTGTATTGAAAAAGGCTGTTAGATTCTGTGTGTAGTTAGATTTAAACTATGTGGGTTTTCTCTCATGCAATGCTTGTTATTTCAAAATTTTCTCCAATGGCTAGTTTTTTTGCTATGGTTTAGTATTTGTAGTATAGCCTGAATTAGTCTTGATGTTTGTATTTGTGTGTTAAGTGTCTGGTATGTGTTTAGAACAGTTAAATTGTAGATTTATGTTTCCATGCCATTATGTTCTTTGAATTTTCTATTCAGTGATCTACTAGTCTGCCCAATTTAGAAACTAGGGCAGTCATTATTTTTTAAATTTGCTTCATGTAATCATCTTGAATTCACTGATTAAACTAATTTTAAAAATACTTAACTAAGTGAATACGTAATTGCTTACTTGCTGATGCATTTCAAAACATTCGTTCCTTTTACGAAGCTAACCCACTACTAGTGGCATCAGTTAGGTGTCTTTACACCCAAATTCATGGTTACAATGTTCTATAAGATGATGCAAAAACAAACAAATATGTTGAATATTTATGGGTTTCATAAAGGCAGATTTTCTACACACCCTTTCTTCGTCTTTTCAATGTAAAGGAACCCATGATAAATCTTTATTGATGTTTGTGTATCCTTTGTTAATATTGAACAAAGTCTTATTGAAAAGGTTTTCATGAGTTTAATAGCCTCATCAATCTTAACCTATATTGACAGAATCATAATAAGCTTGTTTGAGCAATACAAATGGGTGCAATATAATTCTTTTTAAATTAAAAATACACATAATTTATTATCTAGAGAACAGTGGTGCGTGTAGTGACACATGCAAACTTGAGTTATTTTGTGTATTTAAAATCACTTTAAATAGTTTTAAACAATCAGACATTTAATTTAGCTAAATTTTATATAATTAAAATTGTAATTCCCTTTGAAGTGTGAACATGCAAGTGATGTGTGTGGTTATACGCAGATTTTTGTGTAAGTGCATCAAAATATGCTGTAAAATAAAAGTTTGTATTTATTTTATTATTAAATTCCTTTTATAAGCTAACACTCTCCTGATATATACTTGTACTAATTTTCAATCGTTAATAATATAGGTTTTTATTCATCCAATCGAGTTCAAATACATTTTTTTCAACCCATATAATTGAATTATAAAAGTTTGGGGGTCTAGGCCAGATTCGAACTGAGTATCCTCATGTTTGATGTCTAGAGCTTTTTGGCTCTGAGCCAACTTTCCATAGCTAAAATTGAAAATCTCAAAGATCTGTATGAAAAACCTCCATTTTATAACATTAAATTGTTGCCATGGTTACTACAGAATATCATAAATAATGCTCTAGGATTAAAACGGAATGAAAAGAATACAAACAAACTGGATTAACCTTAATGAACCCTGCTTCACAAACGGACACTTCGAAAGGAAAGCAAAATGAAACTAGAATACAATGCATGCGACGGAAAAAAAGAAAGCGTTTAGATAGTAACAAATAAAAATAATAGTCCTACACCATACATAGAAAGGAAAATGGAAAATGGCAAGGAAATTCACTTTTTATTTTGCTACTTGATATAGTTATTCTGACTTATGTATATTCATATTTATTTAATTGTAATTATAAAATAAATAGAACCTAAAATAAAATATTTCTTTGTTGATTTAAGTAGGAATTGACGATAATTAAAAAAAATATTGTTTAATGATTATTTTTTTGAATTGAAAAGTGAATAGTTCATTGTAAAGGATGGCATTTTTTTCAAAGTTCAAATTATTATATGCAAATTCTTCGGTTGAACAAGACATTAGGCATTGACTGTGTCAATGTTATGCACATATATTTGCCACCATTTAAATATGTTAATTCTATTATGTCCAAGTTTTGTAGTCATGGTAAATTTGTTTAGTCACTATCTGTTGTATTTTAGAGACAACATTGATTCTTTGCTGGGACTTAAACGAGAAAGGTGTCATGAGTGTCCAAACTCCTCAAAAAAGTTCTAGGAATAGGCGTTTTTAATACACATAAAAACAATAAAATCTATCTTGTCCTTATTCTTTATATAACGGTTTTTTAATTTAAAAATAAAAACATTGAACAAAGTATAAATTTTTCAAATTTTTTTCTGGGGGCTGGAAGGACACTCAGTTACTTCTCTTACTAGGAAGTGTTCCATACAGACCCCCTGATTCCTTTGTTGGAACCCCTTTAAACTCTATTTCGGTTTTATCCTGACCTTAAGTTTGTCTGTATTTCTATTAAAAGATAGAATACACGAGTTTCATTTATAAATTGAAACAATTCTATTTGAACAGAACTGTTCACACTCTTATTGGGGACTAGAAAATATACTTACATAAATTAATTTATGTTCAAATATATTTTCTTGGGTGATTGTAATTACAGAAGGTCTTATATATATATAATTATCACAATATATATTCTTGTGTATATATATATATATATATATATATATATATATATATATATATATATATTATATATCTGTGGCATCAGTGACATTTGGATATTTATACACTTCTGTGCTTCCCTTCAGTCTTTTCTTTTTCTTTTCTGATTGATAAAGATCATTGTATGATCGAAATATTTTAATAGTGTGATATGTTTTTATATGTATTTGTATATTTATTTCCAAGAGATTGCAGTTTTTGACTATTACCAATTAGGTAAATCTATCAGTCTCCTATCTAGTCAAAAATTCCTTTATATATATATAAATTCCTTTATAGGAATATATATATATATATATATATATATATATATATATATATATAACAGTTGGTTGATATTTTCTGATACTGTGACTTATCACTGATATTCGTTTGTCGCTGGTGGTAGCAGTGACAAAATATGGAAAATGCCACTTCCAGTGACAATGGATTGATCGGAAGTTGTCTTTGTTATGATTGAGCAAAAAATCCCAGTCACTGGATGGAACGTTACTGATATTTTACTGCAGCTGTCATTATCACTTGCTCTGCTCTCACCGCTCGGCTCACAACGCCTATCACTGAGCAGTGTCGTTGACTGAAGGGGAAAGGGGTTGTCTCTGCTGTGATTGGGCAAAATGTCGCTGTCACTGATTAAAAGTTTACTAATATTTTACCACAGCTGTCATTGGTTGATTTGTTGCTGTCACTGGTCCTACTCATTTATGTTGCGTGAGAGTGACGATTTGTGTTAGGTTTTACGACAGTGACAGTCTTGTGTACAGTACAAGCAATTTCGCCTCTGTAGTTTGTTTTTTAATTTTGTTGGAGATTATTTGTAAATAAAATCAGCCTTCCAAAAAAAAAAATCGAGGTGTAGAATCATTTCACCAGTATGGTATGCCTGCTTGTTATTGGCACATACAGAGCAGACTCAGTAGCCCTTGTCACTGGTACTAAAGTCACTGGTAAAAGTCACTGGTCCAATCCTAGCGCTGTTACTAAAATCACCGATCAGTTAAAGTCGCTGGATCAATCAATATATATATCGTGATATTTCACGTTGGGTCCATTATTTTTCCGTTGCACTGACTTTATGAAGAAGTGATTCGACAATAGTCAAATGACTGAAACGTGCCTTATCACATTAGGTAAAATTATTGCACTTAGTGGTGGAAAAAATTGTTTACAATTAATAATAACTTTATATATATATATATATATATACATGTGATTATATATATATATATATATATATATATAATCATATATCATATAATTATTATTTCATTTAAAAGACACAAAGAAATACTTTTTTTTCTAAATATAAGAATCTTTAATTAAAACATTTCTTGTCCACCTAGATTTATTACCAGATAAACTAGGTTTAATTCAAACGGTTATTCAGAATATGTTGGCCCTAATATTATACTGCTTTCTAATAATTAAAGTTTTGCAGAAGTTTTAAGGTGTTATTTTAAGCATATTATTAATATCATTTTTAATTTACAGGGTGTATTATCTACTTATCTAATATCTAGTAAAGATTGTTTTGTCGGCAAAACCCTATATGTATTCTTTGGTTTTACGTAATTTTAAAAAGCTTTCAGTTGTAAAGATCTGTGATAAAATGGGAATTATGAAATTCGACTGTTAACTCTTGCTTGTAACTGCTCTGTAATTATCCGATCAATTGGGAAATCAATATCCATACGCACTTGACACACCTTCTAATGTTGTGCAAGGGGTAAACAAAATTATTTCTTAATGCGGGCAAAGGACAGCCTGAGCTGAAATAAGAAAAATCACAGGACTTTTTATTTCCTAGATTGATATTGATATATTTTTGGGTAGATATACTTCTACAATGACCATGTTTATTCAAATGCTTATGTTTGTGAAATGTTATACAACTGAAAATAAACTTTTTGAGAATAGGTAATAGAATTTAACAAGTCTAAAATAAAATCACACAAATTTGAAAAGAACAAAAATCACAACTTTTTTACAAAATTAAATTAAATATTGTCTTTCTTTGCAATTTGGGGTTTGTTCTTATTTAAACATTATAAAATTCCTTCTATTAGCTCACACTCTCTTGATTTATATCTTGTACACATCTTGTAACGATTTTCAATCGTTAATAAAATACGTTTTTATTCATCTAATCAAGTTTATATTCATTTTTTAAACCAATAGTGGATGGCGATTGATGTTAATACAGTTTTTTCAAATATATATTCAATAATTTAATTATAAAAATTTGGGGGTCTATCCGGATTTGAACTATGAATCTTCATGTTCAAAGTCTAGCGCGCCTTAGGACTGCGCCAACTTTCCAATACATAAAAATATATTTCTCAAAGATGTATACGAATATTTTTTCCCCCATCTGGTTGTCGTCGAAACATCCATTGTACAATCTTAAACTGTTGCCATGGTTACCACAAAATATCATAAATAATGCTGTATGGTTAAAAATAAATGAAACAAATAAAATAAACAAACAAACTGGAAATAAGCTATCTTGACCTCAGTAGGAATTTACTTAAAAAAAAAAAATACTACTTGTTTATGTATCTAACTTGATTGCCAATTCCAAATGCTTAAAACTTACTGATTTTTTTAAAGTTTGAGAAAGAGTTAAAGCCTCACAAACTATTCGGAATTATTACATTTATAAGACATAGTACAAAGAGAAGAAACTTGGTCAAAATTACAGTTGGATAGTAAGGTAAATAAATATTGTAACTAATTAAATAGAGTTTATAAATATCATTAAAAAAATTAATTAAAAGTAGTTTATGAAAAACTTACTGATAGAAAATGTTATTAATAGCATTAAGCGATCTTCGTGTTAAAGTAAATTTATCTTTGCTGGAGGGTTACTGATTTACCTCCCTATAATTCAGAATAGAAATGTTAGTTATAGCCTGAAAAATACTGCGAGGTTCTCACGCCAAGCAAATAAAAACGTTTCTAGCATTGGTATCTAAAATAACTGAACTATTAAAGTTTAGTCTATAGATAAAGATTTCATTAATGAAATTGGAGAGTAGAAAGTTATTGGTTACCTGTATCCAAATTTATTCCATTTCTGACTTATGAAAACAAGATCAAACCCGTTAAGTTAAGATGATAATTCAGAAATTACAAATATGAAACGAAGTTGAATTTCTCTAAAAATGGCTTATTTCATCACTGTATCAATGTATAGGAAGTTTTGTCTCAATTTAGTTTATTAATGCTAAAACTATCAGTATATTTATGCTACCTTTATTCAACCTTATATTGTTACAGTTATGATAAAACTGGTTCCCCACATTATGATAATTTGATTTAATTATGTATAATGCAATTTGATTGTTATTCCTATGAATATGTATGATTTGAAGTGTGTTATCCTCACTTGAAGGATATTTTTTACAACATTCTGAATTATGATCAGCTACGGTGTAATTGATTGTCTTCTGCTCAAAAATGTATTGTTTCAGTTAAATTTTAAAAATTGCCTTGACTTAAACAATCAGAGAAGCAATGATTTTGAAAGTTTCAATTAAAAAAAAATACTCCAAACACCATGGACTACAAATTTCTTGAGTTTAATTTATTAATTTCCTTTTTTACAGGTGCATATGGATATTTTGAAGTAACACATGACATAACCAAATACACAAAAGCAAGCGTGTTTTCAAAGATTGGAAAACGAACACCCATAGCTGTGAGGTTCTCTACTGTAGGTGGTGAAAGTGGTTCTGCAGATACTGCTAGGTAACTTTCAAAATCTTTCATGTATTGTTACTTAATAATAGTAATATTGTTATCTCTGAATATAAAATTTTGGTTAAGTAGATTATAACTTTAAAATAGTCTTTTACTAAATGTAATTATGGCTGACATTTAGCTTACAATATCAAGAGCATAGGGATACAATATATTACAATGAAAATATTGGAAATAACCCCAATACCCCAAAAATTAAAAAAAAATAAATAAAACAAGTTACTTAAGATTACACCCTTATGTACATTTCAATGACCATGTCATCGTCATCAGATGGTCTTATTACAAAATTACAATCCATAGCAAACAAGAAGTTACGAGCTAGAGTGATTACATCACTTGTTTGCTATAGATTGTAATTTTGTAATAAGACTGTCTGATGACGTTGACATGGTCATTGAAATGTACATAAGGGTTTAATCTTAAGTAACTTGTTTTATTTGTTATTTTTTATTATTTTTTTGGTATTGGGGTTATTTCCAATATTTTTGTTGTAATGACATTTAGTTGTTCAATCAAAAACCATGGTATTTACATTGCCTTTACACTTATACTTCCTAGGTTTAACCTTTACTAAGTACAACTGTGTGCTTAGAATTTTAAAGTTTTAGAGACAGTGTCTATTAATTGTCCTATACTTTAAAAAAAATATTATTAAGAAAGAAAATAATTGAGAAACATGACTTTTACAAAAGTACACCACTTCAAGTGTAAAATAAATTGCTTTATAAACTATTTTTGCAAAATATCATTTTTAATAGTATTTTTTTTTTTGTCAAATGTACATGAAGAGTTATCCTCTGCGATTAGATATATATATTTTTGTTAGGTAGTTTTCGTCATCATAAGAAGTTTCAGGTAACAGGGTAAACTATAGTCCTTGACAGGCTACCCCAGAGAAATTTCAGGCCCCTGGGCAAACATGAGTACAGGCCCTTGGAAAAAGTTGATTCCAACATAGGACTGAATACAACAACCCTGAATTTTCCATAACGTTATAAATAAATTATTACTTCTGTGTTAAAACCAAGTAGGCTTACTGAATATAATCTATGAATGTTTAGTTTTATTGAAATAAACTGTTGTTCATTTACACCAACTAAGACATTGCATTTTCTGTGGAAAACACATTTCATTTAATAAGTAGGCCTATTACTTTGCCATTAAAAGCTTGAACCGTTGTATATTGTGCTTTTTATACTTTATTGATATAATGTTTTTATCTCTTTTATGGATCTCGCCACACGAGTAATTATTTTGCACAGTAAAAAAACACCAACCTGGGCTGGGCCATCTGGGGCCTGGGCTCATGGAAATTTGCCCCCTCTCTGGGCGGGCCTGGTCATTGAGTAATTACTTTGATTACTAGAAGAAAGGATTGTTATTAGATGAAGGTTCGAACAATAATTCGTTATAAAATATTTAGTGATGCTTCATATTTACTTCTAGTAATTTTAGTATCTAAATAAATTTAACTCATTGAAACTAAAACAGCTAAACTTTATGAAAATTGGAGCAAAGGAATCTAATATGTAAAGCATATTAGGTACTGGATTCGATCCCTGGAAGCACCAAAGAATTTCTGTGTACTTTTTCAGACCTCAGCCTGTAAAAATGAGTAGTTAGGTAAAAAAAGCTTTTAAGCATAGTGCTGAGTGTTTTACCTTTTGTGAATATCATGTGACTCAGCTCTACCCCGTGTCTCCTAAGCCATCTTAGAGTTGTAAAACTGATCATTATTGTCATTAACTTCGGAATATTAACAAAAGGTACACCAAATAGAAGCTGTTCAGAAAGTGCTGAGGGAACGACATTAAAACATTCCAAAATTTAATTACATTCTTGAAGCAAACATTAATTCAAATTCTCTGCCTCATTTTGTTTCCAATTATAAAACTGAGGAAAAATAAAACATTTTAATATTTGACAATAATGGAAACATCTGGCATGTGTTCCACTTTAAATATATACAAATGTACCAAACCTACAAACTAATTCTTTTAATTATGCACAAAATTAGAACAATTCCGTTATTTTTTAAAACACACAAAAATTCTTATGTAGCAGAGTTTTTTTTAGCAGTAATGTGAGTGAAATGTAGTACTAATTCTAAAATATGTGTGATGGAAAGCTTATGTGTTCCCCTTCCATTCTCTATCATCTATTAATTACTTATTACACTTTGATATTACTAGCGACCAGACTTTTTGTTAACTAAAGGTTGTTAAATTGTTACTTACACTTGGAGGAAACATTTTTGTCTTACGGCTTCGACCAGTTAACAAAAAGTCTGGTCGCAAGTAATATCAAAGTGTAATAAGTAATTAACAAGCACATGAACAGCAACAAGTTTTCGACATCTATTAATGTTCAGTGATTTTTACGTGAGGGATTGGGATACATACTTGGAACACTATGCTGTATAACACAAGCTGCAAATATTTTTACCCCGTTTCATTGTAAAAATTTAAATATTCAAATTCTGGATCTTAGTTGTATTAGCAATATCTACAAACAAAAACTCACTGAACTTATATTAAATATTATAATTGACTTATGGGATAGTGCAATCAATCAAAAAGGCACTTTTCTTCCAAATAAACTGGAAATTTTGAATAATAATTTCTTATAATACAGAAGCTTCTATTTACAAAAACAATTACCTAAAAAATGTGTGTGATAATTTTAAGTAGTTTTTGCTGTACATTTATTGACATGAGTTAGGTCTTTGTCTTTTAGTCATATAGATTTAAGTTTAAAAAAATATTTGTTGATTCTATGAACTTCAGTTTAAAAATTACTTATACATCTGTTTTTTCATGCAAAGTAAATTATTACATACGATTTGTTTCAGAGATCCTCGCGGGTTCGCAGTCAAGTTTTACTCGGAAGATGGTATTTGGGATCTTGTTGGCAACAATACACCAATCTTTTTTATTAAGGACCCCATCCTCTTTCCTAGTTTTATCCATACTCAGAAAAGAAACCCAGCCACTCATTTGAAGGTAATTTTCGTTTTTAAAAATTTAAATCTGTTGTACTTTTTAATAATTTCATGTTTTATTGAACATTTTTTACTGCTTCAATAATGTACTTAGTTTTGGTGCTTTTTATCACCTTTTTTTAATTAACAATTAAAGAAAACAATTTTGTTTTATTAAACAAAATTAATTGTTTCTTAATTAATTAGACCGTGTCCTCACTTTCTTACGCCACCTTAATCTATTTAATAATATTTAAATTTTGTATAATTTTAGGTTCTTTAGTTTTAGATAGTTACAATTAGTTTTTAACATTTATTTTATTTCATTTTGTTTTATTTTGATTAGTTTTATTCATTTAACATTTATTTTAAAATTTAACTTTAGTTAGGCAATGATAACCTTAATAGGTTTTTCGCCTGAAAAAAAAATAATAATAATTAGACTATAGAACTAAAGTATTTTTTTTGGCTTCAGAAATTTAAAATATAAAAAAAGGTATTTTGAACTATGCACACACAACTTTTTGGTGGTATTTTTGTTCTGACAACGTTTTTTCAAACCTTCTTTGACAACACATAAATGGGTACATTTTGACTATGACTCCAGTATTTAACTGTAGTTCCATATGGTATAAACAGACTGTATAATTTAAACATAGATTGGTAATTTTCTGGAGTTCAGTTGCCAGTTTGTTCTCTATAATGCTTACATAGCTACCCATTCTACTTGTACATGCCATTCTTTCTTGATTAGTTTTCAATATCCAGATAGCAATTGTACGTCCGAAGGCAGTCAATAGGGGCGTTAGAGGGATGTGCCAGTATGGCTGGTTGAGATTCAACAAAGAAGACTACCTTATCAGGCAGTCTGCCAGACTATAGTAGGACTGTCATGGCCTTGTGGATAGTGTAAATCTCCCTGTTGAAATTACTGGGATTCGACTGCCATCAAATGACTTGGAGACCATCCTGCCCTGACTCCTTTCTTTGCTGGATTGTATGAGGAATCTATGTAGATGTGTAGCCAACTGCTGGGATGGTACCACATGGCAATGGTCTTCAACTCATGTGATTTTAGTACTAGAGGGCTTGACTCTGACTTGACTTGACTCTGAAATCATGTAGGGTCGTGCATGTGTTTGGAAGGTTAGTCATCATAGAAACATCATGAAGTGTTTACAGCTGAAACTGCGAGAACTGATATTTATCCTTAGTGGCCTGATCTTAGCATGAAGAGGAAATCTGTGCTTTCAGGCGCATTGATGATGGTCCAAAATTTTCCGTCCATTCCTAGCTCTTTTGCAGAATTTAAGGTGACTTTTGTCTCGTCTTGCCACAAGTGGTTTAACCTCTGCCTTTTCCCAGTGCATTGTTTTACACAATTTCAAAGTAAGGAATTAAAAAATGTGATTAAATAAATAATTATATATATATATATATATATATATATATATATATTAAATATGGTGATATGTTTTCTTGTAATATAGTTAATAAATTAAAAATATTTCAAAAACAAGAATACGTTTAATGAATATATTTATTCTTTAAAATAGGAATAAATATATTCATTAAAAGTAGTCTTGTTTTTGAAATATTTTTAATTTATTATATATATTTTAAAACAACATAGGTTATTCAAATACAAGAATATTTATTAATTTATATCCAAAGCTTTTCGTTGGCAAACAGTACCAACATCATCAGGATTGAAAATATATATATATATATATATATATATATATATATATATATATATATATATATAAAACGTAAACATTATATTTGTTTAGTGTATCTTAATACAAAATTACGATTTTTTAAATTTCAGGATCCTGACATGTTTTGGGACTTCCTCTCCCTGCGTCCAGAATCAACACACCAAGTTATGTTTTTGTTTTCTGACAGAGGTATTCCAGATGGATACAGACACATGAATGGTTATGGATCGCATACTTTCAAACTTGTAAATGACAAGGGTGAAGCTGTCTATTGCAAGTTTCATTATAAGGTAATAATTTATGTTTTTCAGTAATTAAACAATTTTGTACATCTCTAATAAAGTTTTAACTACACAGTTGACAATTTCAAAATATGTGATCTTTCTCAAATAAAATTTTAATAAGTTTTTAAAATCAAAACCATGCATTCAGTCTCAGGGATAAATTTACTGGTCATAAGAAATGAGCTTTCTCTGAAATATCCCTGCTTATTTTAACATGTTAGCTGCAAAATGACTCTAGTGTGAAGTTCATGAGGCTGAATATTTTTAAAATTTATTCTGATGGTTTTGCTTTAGAAATAAAAGAATATGACAATAAAAATTAATTTTGAGCCTTGAAAATGGAAAAAATACTAGGCCGCCATTTTGTCTCCGTTAGCGAGCGTTCCATGATTATCAGTATTTTATTTTTTATGTTATGCGTGTAGTTCACATTTGTAACTGTAATAAATAATAAGTAATAATTACTGAAATAATAAATAAACATTATTTCGTGAAATAAAAACTAAAATTATCTTTTAAAATATTTAATAAAAATTGTATACAAATTTGTGAGATCCTGTATAAATCAAGTAGGCATATGAGTGTTTTCACTTTAGGCACTGTCAACTCTTTCCAATTATTTATTATTGACAGTGGTGTGAGATTTGGTTTAGCAAACACATCCCATGCATAAATATTAGTAGCTTTCACAATATTTTCCAAAAATATGTCATCAGGAAGTATTCTGAAACAGTCTACTTTATTTTCTCCCGGGAATGGAGCTATAAATTTATTTTCCTTTGTAAACAGAAAGCTGCAAAGGCCTAATGTACTAGGTGTTCATTGAAGATTATCTATTTCTTCTTCCAATTCGGAATCAGACAGTTCTTCGCAATCGCAATCCACTTCCTCTACTGGATCCAGGTCACTGTCATGGCGGTCGTCTTCGCTTGCCACAGACTCAGCATACTCAGAAGCCCCATTTGCAAGGTCCCTAGTACAATCTACTGCATCATTGGTATTAAATAAACAGTCCTTAGAGGTCTTAGGCACACCTTCCATGCCGCAAACCATGTCACTCACAGCCATGCACTAAACTCTCACTAACACTACTGACAGAAAAATGGTGGGTAATCTTAACCAAACTAAAACAAATATCCGATATACGTCATCTTGACACTGCAACATTCAACTAAGTCTCTTGTACAACACTAGGGTAGATAACAACATATCCGAATAAAATGCTAACTTCCTCCGATCGGAGACGGCGGCATCCAATTGGCGATCGACCCGTCTCTGATTAGAGACAGCCGCAGTGATTGTGTTAAGGACTGACCTTGTGGTTTATCAATTGTCATGTCAAATCATACTTTTGTAGGGAATTGCCATGTTTTTATATTAAGAACAATACTCAAAGTCATTGGAGTGGGGAGAAATTTAATCTTGATTGCATTACCAAAGGGTAATTGTACCTCTAAGTATATATTTATCAAAGTAGTTAAATGCAGCATTAAAATTGTAGTTAAAAGCACCACTACATAATTAAGCTACAAAAAATTTCTCTACATAATTTCTGTCTCTACTTTCAATTGAAATTTATAATATGAATATCCTCTAGGATTTCCAGGTATTCAATAATTAGTGGATTGTTGAATTGTAGCAGTGTGTCAGTAAATCTATATTCTTGTACTTTGCTTCATTTGAATTTACTAGAACAAGCTTTTTACAAGTTAATTGAGCTCATACACATAACTATTCATTGGATTTATGTGGTAATATTGTAGTGTCAAGATAGTACCCTAGAGGTTCTTAATACTATGTTTAAACAAAATTCTTTCTATTAGCTCACCCTCTCCTGATATATATCTTGTACAAATTTGTAATCGTTAATACAATACGTTTTAATTCATCCAATCAAGTACGAATATTTTTTTTCCACCTGTAGTGGATGACAATTGATGTTAATACATGGTTTTCAAATATTTTTTTCATTAATTAAATTTTAAAAAGTTGACCTGTTTGTTGGATTCGAACTGAATGAACTACATGTTTGAAATCCAGAACGTTGGCCAACTTTCTCATAACTAGAAATCAATCACTTAAAGATGTATATGAAATAAAAGAAAGGTTCCTTGAAAAATAATTAAGGAATACAAGAGATGTATATAATGAGAGATTATACACCACCATCAGCTTCATAATTTAGAAAAGAAAAATAGAAATTGAATAAATAGTAACAAATAAAAATAATACTCCAACACCATCCATAGAAAGGATGATGGAAAATTAAAAGAAAATTCACCTTTTATTTCCTATTTAATATTGTGATTCTGTCATATGTATATACATATTTATATTATTAATTGTAATTATAAAATAAAAAGTAACAAAAAAAAAAAATTTTCTTTGTTGACCCAAGTAGGTATTGACTTGAATAAATGTTTTTTAATATTACTTGTTGAATATCCAGTTTACGCAAGTAAAAAACATTTACTTTTTGATAAATTAAATAAAAACAATTATTTTGTTCTTTTTGTTAATATTTATATTTTCCTAAAAATTACAAACTTTTAAAATCATAATTTTTGAATTTTGAGTCATAAGAATCGCAAATACTGCCTAGAATTATATTCTGCTCATTTTCAATTGTTGAAATCTATTTATAGAATAAATTAGTTATAATTTCAGTAAATATTACTCGATTTTTATGATTTAAAATTTTGCAGAGTTTGTAAACGTTTTGAACAAAAATGATGATTGGTAAAAGTAGTATAAATAGAGGTTTTAAAAATATGTTTAAAGTCATATACATTTTTTTTAACCTATTGTGGATGACAATTGATGTTATTAAAGTTTTTTCAAATATTTATTTAATAATTAAATTATAAAAATTTGACTGGTCTAGGTCAGATTTGAACTCAGTATCTTCATGTTCGAGGTTTAGTGCTTTGGCACTGAGCCAACACTCTCCCATAGTTAGAAATTTACTTCTCAAAGATATATACGAATTTTTTCTTTTGCTTCTATCTGATTCTTGTCAAAATCTCTATTGCATAACCTTAAATTGTTACCATTGTTACCATAATATTGTTATCGTAAATACTTTTACATTATACTTTAGGATTATAAATGTAAAGAATAATATAAATAAACAAACTGGATTAACGGTATCGAACC
Organism: Prosapia bicincta; assembly: GCA_036971475.1. Classification (NCBI taxonomy): domain Eukaryota; kingdom Metazoa; phylum Arthropoda; class Insecta; order Hemiptera; family Cercopidae; genus Prosapia; species Prosapia bicincta. The sequence goes on along the minus strand of JBAIZL010000001.1, from coordinate 310,429,569 downwards.
TTGCTTCACAAACGGACAATGCAAAATGAAAGTGAGAAGAAACTACAACGCAATGAAAAAAACTACGTATATAAAAAACGCGTATAAATAGTAAACAAAAATAATAGTAAAACACCATACATAGAAAGCAAAATAGACAATTACAAGGAATTTTGGTTTCTATTTTGTCACCTAATATTGTTATCCTGACTTATGTATATTAATTGTAATTATAAAATAAAAAGAAACTAAAATAAAATTTTTCTTTGTTGATTTAAGTAGGAATTGACTTTGAAAGAAATTTTTTTAAAATATTACTTATTTCTTCGGCAAAACGTCAGCAAAATATCAGTCATTCTATTGAGTATTAAGAAAGTTTTTAGAAGTACAGTCAAATTGAGGTTTTTGTGTTCACTGCTATAAAATCAGATTTTGCATGATTCTTACACTATGCATGTTTTATATTATATTTCATAAATATAATAATAAATAATGTTTTTCATAAAATATATAATATAATAATATGTAAATAATATTTACATAGTACGCTGTTTTAGGCTAGTGCGTCAAATTAATTTTTCATGAAACTTACTGAAATTTTTTTATTTACTTTTTTAAAATACGTCAAATGCAAATTAGTTTTTATCGATTATTCAAGCTACAGTTCCACATTAAGTTTTGTTCCACCTTAATTCTTGTCGTCAATTGTGCTTCTCAGTTGGAGCTATGCCAATTTTCTATTGTTGTTTGTTCAAACTTAGGCCTAATGGATTTTTTTTAGAAGATGTTTTACATTATTTTACTTAATTATTTGAGCTATAATATAATGTTTTGAACAAGTTTTTATCTAAAATTCGTTTAATACATAATCCTATAGTTGTTTTATACATTATGACAAAATTTTCCTTTTTTACTGCGATTTATATAAATTAATCTTCAAACATTATTTCTGTTTATTTTTTGAAATATTTTCTTTATTGTTCTATCTTCCCTTTTAATACTTTTTGTTTTAAAAAACTATACATTTCATATATTCCTATAAACGTTTAAAAGTATAACAATTTTTAATTCTGTGTAAATAAAAAAAACTTACATAGTATTGAGCAGATGATAATTATTGCATTCAGTATTTCCCTTCTACTGGTAACCCTGGCCGGAAATCTATTATAATTTCTAATATCAAGCAATAAACAATATTTAGTATTTAAATCAATCTCTCTTCTAAATGTTACATAGCAACAACATACTGGTGATGTAGGAAAGTCCTCGAACACAAAAACATTAGTAGCTGAAGTCCCAAATATTAAAATTTTGAAAAAACCAAAGGTACTCTAGAATCACTCACAAAATTCAATATACTCAAGAAAACTAAGCGATTTGTTGCACCACGTTAGGATATTATCATATAGCTATAAAGTATCTGGTTGGATAGGTTTGGTTATAAAAAAAAGTTGTACAGTTTTTTAACGTAAGCTATGTGGTTAAGGCAATAAATTGCCTCCATCTTTTGGTGGCAACGCAACACATGTACATTATGTAGACATAATGAGCTTAGCTCAAATGTCTTAAAATGGAGACACATCACTTGTCAACCAGTTAGCCTTCGTTAGAAACCTTATAAGTCAATGAAAAGTTATTTAGAAGTTGTATATATTATTTTACAAAAGAGTTTATAGTATACGGAAATCACACTCTATATATAATTATAAAATAAAATTTTTCTTTATTGGTTTAAGTAGGAATTGACTTTAAAAATTCTTTTAAATATTTCTTGTTAAACTGTTTATCACTAAAACGCATTATTTGTCCTATTTCAGACTGACCAAAAGATTAAAAATATCTTTGCTAAAAGAGCTGGTGAACTCTCAGGCTCAGATCCAGACTATTCCATTAGAGATTTGTACAACAGCATTGCCAAGGGAGACTTCCCATCATGGTCTTTCTACATACAGGTTATGACCTTCGAACAGGCAGAAAAATTCAAATGGAATCCATTTGACCTTACAAAGGTATTTGTGCATTTTACTTTAATATATTTAGAATTAACATGATCAGTCTGAATAAAAAATTAAAATAAACACTCTTAATATTAGACAGAAATAATAATAAAGTGATATTAAAAAAAATCATATTTTAAGATAATTTTTAGGATAAAAAATGTATTCAAATTTGACCCACCTTAAATCAATCATAGTGTTGATGACAAAACTCGAGCAAAGCAACCTTAATTTGACACTTTTGATGCTGAGGTATCAGTTGGCTGAGTGTTATGTTATAAGATTTTAAAATTTTAATACTCATTTTGAAATTGATGCATTCATTACTATATATTAAAAAAACAAAAATGTAATTGTATTGGGAGCAGATTTCATTTATAATTTTCTTTTCTGTACTTAAAGACTCAGTACTAGACGAGTCAATAAATTACAATTGCCTGGCAGAGGATTACAACCTCCTGGCAGAGGATTACAATCCTCCTGGCATAGGAGCTCCGCTTACAAGGTTATGAAGTGACCCTTAATTCCCTAGTGGTAGGAGCTATTGGTTTTTGGACCAATGTAATGAGGAGGTCATCCATTTGTTATACATATCCCCTTGTTATGCCAAGATAATAAAAAAGCTAATGGTGTCGGATGCCGTTAGATGGTACTGGGACATTTACATTACCCACATCACCGGTCAGCAACAATGGTAGCAGCTGGCCATGTTGCAGCTGGACACATTTTAGATATGCCTTAGGGAAGGTTGCACCAGCCACATTACATTTAAACCTGTTATTTGTTTTTGGTTTGTGTGGCTGGTGTTAAAGCAAGGCATATTTAAATGTAGATTGTGGGGTTAGTTATTTATTCAATTGTTTTGTTAACATAAGTGCTCGGAGTACTTCCGATTGTATGTATATGTTGTTAATTCTTATTGTTTTACTAGAAGTGTCGTTATTTATAAAGAGTAAAAATAAGTTGTGTACAAAGTGTGGTGCAGAACATTTTATTTTTTTAAAATTATTGTTAGATTCGCTGCACCTGTTTTCTATTTAAGTGTAGATGAAAATGTTTGGTTGTTAATGTCTAATTGTTAATAAATGGCTATTAACCCTTGATGGCCTCTGGGAGCAACATATTTTTTAAAGATTTTTACACTTTGTCTCTTTTTTTTAATATTTTAAATTCTAGTAATATTTGTTAATTTTTTAAAATTCACCTATTTTCTCATGGTAACCAAATTAACCTTACGAAAACACAATTACTTTGCTAAAAATTATCTGTTAATCCTTTTTTTTGTAAAATACCTATTCATTGTAACCTACTGCACAAACTTCAAAACGATCTGTAAATACATGGGAAAACCCATAGACTTTGGACACAAAAGAATGGTGACTATGTACTCTGTGTAATATTTACTACCCAAATAGTTGCAAATATTTAACCTGGAATTCAGCACAATACACAGGAAAACAGATCGTAAATGTACGGCAATGCTAATCTGAGAGAAAAGGTAGAATGTATATATACGGGAATGCTCCCGCTGGCCGGTACGTGATCTCACGTTCTGATACATAAATGCTAATCAAAGGGTTAAATAAGTAATAGTCATTTGTGAGATTTTCTAAGAAGAATAACCTCTGTTCTAGCCTAGGTAAAATCAAATGTCTAATTTATTTATCATTGTTTAGGTCTGGCCGCATTCTGAATATCCTCTGATTCCTGTTGGTAAGATGGTGTTGGACCGTAACCCTAGCAACTACTTTGTGGATGTCGAGCAAATTGCTTTCAGTCCAGCTCATTTGATTCCTGGCATAGAACCGAGCCCTGACAAGATGCTTCAGGTATAACACTTAATTTATGTTTACCTATAAACTCTTTGATAAGATTAATGTAAGAAACAATAAGATTCCTTCCTACCACGATGAATTTGAAATAAGCAAATATTTTGAAAATTAGTCTAACCATTTTTTTTTTTTAAATTATGATTTATTCTTGAAAGTCCATTACGTTTGTGAATCTTATTAATCACTTAAACAATGTTTGGATAGTCATAAACTATTGTTTAAGTGATTAATATGATTTATTATTAAAAACGGGTTAAAACTCGCTTTGTAAGTCCAAGGTTACTTATTTTTGAGTTCCTCCATACATAATAGAACTCTTAAGTGGTATGATAAAGATACGTAGTAGATTTACTATTGAGGTCAGTTAATTGCAAAGATCAATATACTCATGAGAGGTGCCAAACATAACTTATAGAAACTTCAGGAAATGTTACCAACACCAACTTGCAGACAAACCAATAACTGAAGATAAAGTCAACAAGCATCACTATTATATTTTAAGTAAAAATCATTACCTTTTAAATACTGAAGTTTGAATGTTTGATCCTTGTAAGAATTAATTATTACAAAAAAGTGGGTATATTAACCCTTAGCACTCGACTGTCGGGGGAGCCCCGCCAAGCGTATATTGCAGTTTACTCGTATGTCAAGGGTCACCCGACACGATTTTCAAATGCCTATAACTCGTCTGCGGCGAAGCCCACGACATTCAATCTTTTACACTCTATTGACAATAATGTGAACTAAGTCGAAAATGCCTAGGAATTTGTGAGTCATCACAAAATCTAGTTTGCCGCTACGTTGTAAGCTGCAAGTAGGTTACAGTTTTGCAGGTTATTTGTTTACTCGTAGTTTGCCGTGGCTTCACGTGCAATTAGTGATTCTGAAATTCCTGATCTTTTACTTGATCCTGATTTATTAGAATGTAGTTAAGTTTTATTAACAAAATAATTAAACCAACAGGTATTTGTAAATATAACCAGTTTATTTGTGGTGTAGATTTAGCTGTTCAATATGATGAACCGAGCAGTTTTACGAGACAAACAAATAAATGGTGGAGCAAAATGTTTTTCTGGCTATTAGATGTAGCTGTAGTAATCAGTTTTATTATCTATAATAACAAAAAAAAAAGGAAATGAGAGAAAATCCTGTTAAACTAAAATAGTTTCGCCAAAACTTGGTGAGGGAATGCATTGGTGATATCAGGAATAACTCGTATAATAAGAGGGGTCGGCCATCAATTACTGACAAAGAAGAAAGACTGAATGGGAAATTACATTCTTTTCCAATGATAAAAGTAGTTCTAACGATCGTGTAGTTTGCAGTAACAGGAAGATAAAAGGAGGTAGAAGGGAAATAGTTTTTCACTACAAAACATGCAGCAGAAAACCAGGACTTCATCCGGAAGACTGTTTTCAAAGATATCATACCCTGCAAAACTACAAATAAGATAATAAAATCATGTACTTAGAGTATTAGTGAATAAAAATAGTTTAATTTACTAAAATCATGTAAGAGAAAACAAAGTTTTCCATAAACAATAATGAAACTTGCAGGAGAAGAATTTGTCTCAATTTAATTACAAATGGGGAAGCAAAGCATGTTAAAAAAAGCCGAGCGCTAAGGGTTAATCATCCTTACAACCTCTTACCTTAATGTTCTTGATAACATAATTTTGAAAATCTTCTCTGTAATGTAAATTTCAATTTAGTGGTAAAAATAGGAAAGAAGACAAAACCTCTAGAGTAACTGAATAAGATAGACCTATTTAATATAAGAGATTTTTTCCAAAACAGAATCGATTACTTGTGTTCACTGCTGAATGGTTTATAGTGAGCTTGAGTGATTTTACACTTTATTGCTGCTAGAAAACATGAATAAAACTTGAGAAATTCAGAACTATTAAAATTTTCAAGATAATTTAATATTGTCTTGAGCACTAATGGAAATTAGAATAATTAAAAAAAAGTATGTGAGTTATAAAGTTTAATTTGAAAGTTATATTCATGTTTTGTGTAGTTATACGAGGGCTGTTTTTTTTTTCAACTTCCGACTGTACCGCTAGACGGCAGGGCGAGCGGCATCGGCCAGTAATGCGCGGCAATCGACTGCGCACCTCTCCCACTACAACCTCACTTGTTTTCGGACGTCCGACGCCATTACCAGTTTATCCAGTGACACATAAACATGGCTACCTTGATAGAATCTCCCGCCAAGTGTGAGTTGCGAAGTGTCATTCGTTTCTTGCAAGCTGAATGGTTATCCGCAGCAGAAATTCACCGTAGAATGAAACGAGTATACGGTGAAAGCTTTATGAGTGACAGTGCAGTGCGTGATTGGTGTAGGAAATTTAAAGATGGACGAGTTGACATTCATGATGAAGGGGGCCAAGGACGAAAGTCGATCGCAAACGAAGACCTCGTTGAACGAGTTGACCAAAGTGTATGTACCAATCGGAGGTTTACGATTACGGAGCTATCCAATCAGTTTCCTGATATTTCAAGGTCAGCCCTATACACTATCGTAACCGATAAGTTAGACTACAAAAAACTTTGTGCTCGATGGGTGACGAAGATGTTGACTGATGACCACAATGCTCGGCTAATGGCGTCAGCAAGGTCTTTTCTGAATAGTTATGAAGCTGATGGCGATGATTTTTTGAACAAAATCGTGACAGGAGATGACACATGGGTTCTGTACGAGACCCCAGAAACGAAACAGCAGTCCCAACAATGGATGCATTAAAACTCTCCAAACTAACCCAAAAAATTCAAAATACGATCAACAACAGAAAGATTATGGCCACTGTGTTTTGGGATCAAAAAGGTGTTTTGCTTGTGGAGTTTTTAGAGCTAGGGACCACAATCAATGCGGAAGGATACTGTGGTACGTTACGACGTTTGCGGAGAGCTATCCAGAACAAAAGGAGAGGAATGCTCACATCAGAAGTTGTGCTCATTCATGACAACGCCCGTCCTCACAATGCTGCTTTAACGAAATGTCTTCTTGACGGATTTAAATGGGACGTTTTTGACCATCCGGCGTATAGCCCTGATTTAGCGCTGAGTGACTATCACCTTTTCCCGGAACTGAAGATGATGCTAGGAGGGCAGAGCTTCCGAACTGACGACGCGCTGCAAGTCGCCGTGAAAACCCATCTCAAATCACTGACGGCAAACTTCTATGAAAGAGGTATTAAGAAGCTTGTACACAGGTATGAAAAATGCCTCAATTTAAAAGGCGATTATGTTGAAAAGTAACTAATAATGTATCTAACTCTTGATAATAAATTTATTTAATTACTCTCACTAGTTTTATTTTTATACCACATCGGAAGTTGATAAAAAAACAGCCCTCGTAAATTGCCGATTGATACATCATGAATTATTCATTTATTGATTACCTATATCTTACCTTTAATACATGTTTTTTTTTAATATTTAAGAGTGATTTATTTCTGGCTTACCAACGCAGAGCCAACACTTTAATTTTTTTGTATTTACAGGGTAGATTGTTTTCATATACTGATACTCATCGCCACCGATTGGGTGCTAATTATTTGCAACTTCCAGCAAACTGTCCTTATCGCACAACAATTGCCAATAATCAACGTGATGGTCCCATGTGCACAGGCACTAACCAAGGAGGTGCACCAAACTACTTCCCCAACAGTTTTGGAGGACAAAAAGAGTGTCCAGGGGGTGCCTTATCTAAGTTTTCTCTTTCAGGAGATGTTCAAAGGTAGAGAGCGTAATTTTTTTCATGTCAGCTTTATATTGGATTTATTTACAGCTATAAAATTAACTGTAAATTACAAAAAATAAATATTTGCAAATATTAATTACAAATGTTGATGTTTTAAAATTAACTTTTGTTTAGTTGATTTATTATAATTTTTCAACATAGTTCTATGGTTCAATTAGTAATTTCATAAACATTTTATTTATGTTTATTAGTTCATTGCTCTTTTTGTTATGTTTTTTCTTGTATTCCTACAATATTTTGAGCTTTTATTCAAACACAAATTTATTATAGCTACTAGTTATCTTTGAGTGTTTATTTATTATAGTTTCCTTAGTGATATAGTTATTTTACAAAGCGGTTTTGTTTATATTATTGTGAAAAAAATATATAAAGTCTTATTCATTAGATTCATGAATGTCTATTGCAGATAAACTGTTTCAAGAGATGTATCCCTTTGTCCTTACCATAACACCGATACATAGAGTTGACAGAGGAATATACTTCCTAAAAGAGAGTTTTTAAACAATAAAAGTAGGGACTAATATTAGCAGTTTAAAAATATTTTTATGTATGCTACCTTTAAGTAAAATAGTTAAAAAATATAAAAAAATTGTTTTATTAGTCTAACAGTATATTTGTAAAAACAAATAAAAATATACTCAAAACTCAAAAACTAATCATTTATTAACTCATATGCGTTTCAATGACAAAGTCATCATCATCAGGGAGTGTTACTACTAAAAACTTTAACTTACAACTCAAGTAAGTTGTAAGTTAGAGTTTGTAGTAGTAACACTCACTGATGATGATGACGTTGTCATTGAAACGCATATGAGTTAATAAATGATTAATTTGTGAGTTTGTGTATGTTTTTATTTGTTTTAACATAACCTCACAAGTTAAGCTCAAAGAATAATAGTATCGTATATTTGTAACCAATATCACTGCAATCTATACTGCTTCAAAAGAAGGGAAAGAATGTTTGTAGAATAAACATTTGTTATATACAATATTGGGTCAACATTTATAATAAATACATAATGGGATATTTTCCCCCCTTGTATAATGGATAAATTTGTTTCTTAGCTATATTTTTATTCTTGTTAAATGATTTTTAATAATAGTATTCTTTGTTTGCCTACTCAATGCGTTTTTTAATAGTTGATTAAAAACAAAAGCATAACAGTATGGAAGCATAGGGAAAGAAGTATTAATTGGCATACTTAATGTTGTACAGGTACAATAGTAATGATGGCGATAACTTTGGTCAGTGCACAACATTTTACAGGAAAACTCTGAAGGAAGATGAAAGGGAACGTCTTGTTGAAAATATTGTTGGAAATTTAAAGGATGCAGCTGGTTTTATTCAGGTATATAATGTAAATATTGAAGTACAGTAATATATTCCAAACTAATTGGGACTGAACCTTGTTGCGATTAACGAAAATGTGGAATAGGCAGATTTTAAATAAGTAATCGATATATTAACCCGTTAATGTCTAAATTGAGAGAAGGTGGATTTGCTTATGTCATCTCAATACAGTAAGATTTTGCACAGTAAGATCTGTTAAAGATTTTTGCACAGATTGAATGGCATTCTGAAGAAAAGAACAGTAACCTTTGATGGCGCATAGCTTAGTCAGGCCCAGGTCCTCGTGGAACTCTACTGTATTTGTATACATAAGTTTTATTTGTTTTTAAAGTTTTTATTATAAGAATCCCTATGGAAAAATTGGTGTTTATGCAAAATAGTGGTATGCATATATAGGTGTTGAATGTGGCCAATCGTGTATATATAGGCCTACAAACAAGGCAGTATGTAGACAACATAACATCAGTGGTAACCATGGAACTAAGAACCGTTAATTAAAATAAGACAAAGAAAAGATGTAATTATTAGCTCTCTAAAAGTCATTGGTATTGGCAAAGAAATTGTATATACCCAGTAATGCCAAAAGTTTTCAGGAACACGGAAAGACTAATAAAATTTGGTGGTGACAAACACAAAAATTTTAAATTTCATAAAATGATAAATTTTTTTTACACACAAAACACCAATGTTTTCTTATAAAAGAGAATACTACATTATAGTAAAGCTTTAAAGTGTTCATTTAGAACAGATTTTAGTTTTAAAAATGTATGATGTTTACTAATGAAGGTATTCTTCTTATTTGTTTCTACATTGGCGGGGAAGCTATAGCCCTATTTTAGTATTATTCTAATGTATAGGGTGATTACTGGGGAATGCATGTTCTTCAAATAATGAGTACTAAGACAATTGAGAAAAAAATTTATTCATGAGTATGCAATTTCAAAACAATATTGCTTTTAGATCAGCGTTTAAAAATTATATCCGTAAGGTGCTCGAACATCTGTGTATTGCCTCCTGCTTTGATACAGTGTTGAAGGCTTATTTAAAACTTTCTACTGATTCTGCTAACATCTCTTTAGGATTGATAATGATTTTCTGGTGAATAGCTTCTTTAAGTTCCTGTATTTTTAGTGATTATTTCATGTGGGGGGGTCATTGGTCCTTATTTTTTTGAAGACAGCGATGGTAGAGCAGACACGGTGAATGCACAACGGTATCTGGAAATGTTGGAAGAATATTTCTGAATTGTGTCATCACCATACAGGGGTAGTAATGTATGGTTCAAACAAGATGGAGCAACAACCCATACAACCCACATTAGTATCGAATTACTTCGACAAACATTCCCTAAAAGAGTGATCTCACGTTTTTGTGATAACAATTGCACTTCTCGCTCACCGGATCTCACAATTCCAGATTTTTTTTCTGCGGGATTTTGAAATTTAAAGTGTACATGAACAAGCCATGAACAATACAGGAACTTGAAGAAGCTATTCGCCAGGAAATCATCGTCATTTTTAGAGATATGTTATCTAAATCAGCAGAAAGTTTAAAAGAACACATTCAACGCTGTATCCAAGGAGGAGAAGGAGGCTACCTCAGAGATTATTTTAAAACTCTGAACTTAAAGTAATAATCTTTTGAAATTACATACTGTCTACACTGTTTTGCCACTCATAGATACAGTTTGTTTTTTTAATTGTCTTAGTACTCGTTATTTAAAAAAAATGCGTTTCCTGGTAATCACCTTATATATTGTAGAGCCATATTGTATATAAAAACTGTGATTTGTGTGCATTGTTAAGTGAAGTGATTCTTTTTTTTCCAAAATTTAAATTTTTTGTATTGTGATCACCAAGTTTTATTATTATTATTATTTTTTTCTAAGACTTTCTGAATAACCAGGTGTAATTTGTTTGGGCAATATCGATTATGCCTAAAATGGCCAAAATTGGCAGAAAATACTGTTAAAATAACTTTACTAAAATTATAGACGTTTACAATTTTGATTAAGGCAAAAGAACGCATTGAAATATTTCAAGATTTTTAAAATTAAAAAATAAAAGAAATGATTTAACCCGGGAACACTTGTGGTATTAGATTGGATCTAACATTTTTAGTTGCTCTGAAAGAATTTTTTTTTTCGTTGTTTGTAAATGACTCTCTTCTCAGGGATGTTGGCCAGCTACTGTCCAAGTTTTTCCGTGATACCGCTCTTGAGAGGCTAGCCAGGAGGGAGAGAATTGGCAGACCTCGCCAATGTGCAAGCGATCATGTGTGTGCTGTGTTAGAAGCAATCTAATGATGAGAGTGGTTGCGTAACTTTTAATATTATAATTTTGTTTTTATATCAATGAACAAGTTTAAAGCTTATTATAATACATACAAGTAAATTTTATAGTTTAAAACAAATTAATAATAATAATAAATGTTAGGTTTCGTAATGGCGTTAGTCATTGCGAGAGTTTCCATATCGTGAGCATTCCTGGGTTAATAAAAACTGTAGAGGCTGAGGTGAGAATGTTTTCAACAATGACAGATTAAGAATATTATAACATGAATAGAAATTAAAATTCCATTCACTTTAACATCTGTGTTTTCTATAGGTATTTTTCTTTGTATTTAACACACTAATCCTAAATTACCTAACAACCCAAAATAGAAAGCTAGTAATAATCTAGAAGGCTCTTGTTCTAACTGTTGAACTCTGTAATACAGATATTGTACTTTTTTTTAGGAACGTGCTATTAAAAATTTCAGTCAAGTTGATGCAGACTTTGGACGTCGTATAACTGATGGACTTCGCAAATACGACCAGTCTAGCAAACTGTAAGACTGGATTTCAGAAAGTGTGCTAATTCATAAACATCAAAGGAGCACAAATATCATGTTTCTCTAATGTATTGTGAGCTTATAATTTGATGGATGCAAATGAATTTATTATTTGGTGTTGAGTATTTATGATATATTGTTTATTTGAATAAATATTCATAATTTTATCTTCAAAAATACAATTAAAGATTTATGTTATGCACTAAAATTAGTACTATCAAATCATTTAAATTATTTAGGTACAAATTACAGAGTAATATATAATAAGTAATATTAAAATCAGTTATGTCTTCATAACACTTAATAATATATACTTAATTCTTGGTGTTGGTTAAGTTTATAAATGTTTATAGACAATCTCAATAAATTATTTTAAGCTTTCTACAGTGCCTACAGTTCAACATTCTATACTAATGTTAAATTTTCTACATTCACGTTTTGTACAAGCACAAACTTTAGTAAATGAAATGTTTATTATATTAAATTAGTATTTTAATTGTTAAAGTAATTTTGTGTTATTTTCCTACTCCTAAATAATTCCAGTCTGTGTAAATCTGATTTTTCTTTCAGCATAATGTAGCTAAACAGTAGTTACAATTTTATTTATTTAAAAGGATTAAAAGTAAAAATACATTTTATACAGGTTTTGATATAAATCTCACGTTTTTATATAAATAGGTTCTATTTTCACATTTCTTATAAGGTGTTTTTATTCCTCACATTTGTTTTCCACTTTTATCGATTGATTTTCCTTTGATCAAAATGATATATTTAGTCCTTTTAACCCTGAAACAATAATACATTTTCTTTAAAAGTAATCCTAGGTAAGTTGATATACCCAGCTAGGTAAAGCGGGGGTCAGCATATGTCTCCCCTAGAAGCAAAAAAAAAAAAAAAAAAAAAAAAAAATTGAAATGATTATACAGTGATGAAATGATGCAAAATTAGGTACTGTGAAGGCAGTTGTTTAATAAAGTGAAATTGTGTAAAAACTGAGAAGTATCTAGTAGATACCAGTCACCTGGTAGAGGAATCCATGTCAGCTTGTCTGGGGATTCAAGGGAGAAAAGATAATTTCTTGATTGGTACTTCAAGTTGCTCTTTGTATGCACTGAGATATGTTTTCTCATGGTTTTTCTGCAATTAAAGGAGTTTTTTGGTCATTCATGATAAGGCCATACGTGAAGTTTAAAGAGTTATATGAACATTTCAGCAGTCACAGTCAGATGTTTTGCAACACCTGATGCAAGAGCGCAAGATTCTTGTAAATCTATCAATTGATGATCAGTTGGGAAGTGGTCATCAGAAGATAATTGAATAAAACAAACAAATTTGTCTTAAATTATTTTTTCTATCATATTTTATATAACTCGTGATTTGCCACTTGGAGGAAAGGAAGGAGATGAAGGCGTTTTCTCTGAACTTATAAATTTGAGAATTCAATGTAGCGATGAGAAGGAAATGTGCCACTCGGATACAAGTAAAAAAGTGAAGTCTACAGTTCAATAAATATTCAAAATGAGTTTATAAGTTTATGTGGTGAAGTTATACAAAAAGAATTATCAAAGATCGTAAACAATCAAATAATTATGCTCTAGTTACTGACACAGCAGATATCACTGGAAAAGAATACCTTTCTATCAAATTGTGGTTTCATGACAAGAGTCTAGAAAAACTCTGAGGGAAATTTGTAGGCTATATTTAGCCAAAATCTCGAAATGGCCTTACAGTCACTAGTGTAATCAGAATCTTTCAGCATAGAATTGTGTTGAATTTGATCGATGTTCTTTGACGGCCGGAAAAATGATGGCCTGGTGGCCATTCAGAAGAATAAGTACAGTATTTCTTTATTTTTCTACTGCTCAAGCCACAAAGTAAATTTGGTCAATGACGCTAGCAAACTACCAGAAACAAGAAGCACAATTGCAATAGTTTTAGTGAGTCACAATCCCACAGGAATTCGGTTCCCAATCTCCAAGACTGTGAAATCAAATGACCTGATAAATACAGGAGCATAAGAAAAATTTTAGAAAGCTTCAATGAAATCGTTAATGCATTAGAGTAGAAGGAGGCTAATATTTTTTTCCTGCAAAGAAGCCTTGCACATCATTTTAAGAGGTTTCCCGTCAAGCACAGATACTGTTGAGCGATCTTTCAGTAGCCTTCAAAAGGCTAATACCTAGCTCAGAAAAACAATAGGAGAGGACAGATTCACTGGGTTGTGTTTAATGACTGTTCATCACAAATTCTTCAAGGTAAATCAGGATCAAATTGTTATTAAAGTTTTCAACAAGTTTTTATCAAACTCAAGAAAAATATTAGGTTTTAAAAGTATTGCCCAAGACATGTAACTAGAATAAAAATTAATATATTTTCTGATGCAAATACGTGTATTGTAATAGCTAATGTTTTAGCACTGCAATGTGCTAAAAAAATGTTATAGCAGTGCAATAATTTTATATAACTTTTTTTAAATTCTAGTTTCATTTGCCCATTTTAATCTAAAATCTTACAATCTCAACAGTTATGGTTTGTTTCCCTATTTTTGATCCTGGGTATGGCACTAAATAGGGTATGGTTTAAGTGGGTGCTTTAGGATATGGAAGAGGTATTAGCATAACAATTTATTGTTTTTAAGGTTAATGACAGATAACAGACCATTTCATAGTAATAGAAATACACTCTACTATTTGATTTTCATCTGAAAATCCTTTTCAAGAGCTAAAATCCTTAAACACATTAAATAGTTACTAAACAGACATTAAATAAAGTTTAAATAACAATTCATGTTACAATAGCAATAGGGATGATGTAATTCCTTGACTTGTAAAATTTTTAGGTTCCTGTGGCAGTTTCTATAATATTTCTATAGGTGTGAATTTATTACGGGTAAAAATAATATAATGTAAATTAAAAATTGAAGATATAAATTTATCATGACAAAAAAGTTGATAAATATCAACTTCAATTCGGATCACAAGCAATGAAAAATAAACTAATGAACGAAAAGTGAAGGTAAGAGATAAACCTCCATGAATATGTATACATTAAAAAAAAATAAAGTTAATAAATATAACTTTTATATTTTTTTGAAATAGTTGAATTACATTCAGTTAAGCATTCTTTCTATTTTAAATATTTGTCCCACTTGTAGCCTTTGAAATTTTATCAATTTTCACAACTTGTATTAACTTATAACTAGGTAAGTTCTGGGAAATGTACTGAGACAAAATGCTTTTAACTGCACTAGGAAGTTCTTAGTGTCTCGTCAAGACATCGCCTTATGTTTACATCATTATGTTTTGTCTCATTAAGTGTTTTTAGCTGTGGCGTTTAGCCCTTAAGTTTGACGCAAAGACAGAAAATAATAAATTGCCAGAGGATCACACTGATGAATTTAAAAAGGGATAAATCTGTGAGTTGCCTTGAGTTTATGTAACAAAGAGATTATGAAAAAAAAATTCATAAAATACAATAAAAGGTTCTTTAAAGATGTAGATGACAGTATACAAGGTCTGTTAAAAAAATACGTGAACTAAGGTCATAAAAAATGTACTTTATTTGGAAGATACACGTCTGGGTCTCCTTCAAAGTACTCTCCTCCCCAACGCACACACTTATCCCAACGGTGTTTCTTTTGTTAAAACAGTCCTGGTACGCTTCTTTTGTGATGGCGTCCAGCTCCTTCGTCGCATTTGCCTTAATCTCCGAAATTGTTTCAAATTTCTTCCTTTGAGGGGTTTTTTGAGTTTTGGGAATAAGAAAAAGTCACAAGGAGCAAGGTCAGGTGAATAGGGGGGGGGGAAACAGTGATCGAGTGTTTGGCCAAAAACTCACGAGTTCTGAGTGCTGAGTGAGCTGGAGCGTTGTCATGATGTAAAAACCAGTTTTCACTTCTCCACAGTTCTGGCCTTTTGCGTCGGACGACGACCCGGTGCACCTTCAATTTTTCGGTCAAAATCTCGTAACAAGATCCAACTGATATCCCACACTCTTTGGAAAGCTCCCTAATGGTCAGACGTCGATTTTTGTGCACCAGGGTGTTGATTTTGTCAACCTGTGGGTCGTCAGTTGACGTTGAAGGACGTCCAGGACCCTCATCATCATCAATCGACTGTCGGCCTCCTTTTAAACGTTCATGCCATTTGAAACATGCAGTGTTTCTATTGCAGATTTCCCTAGTTTTACACAAAATTTCACAGCAATTCGTTGCTCCTTCAGGCTGTCCATGAAAGACAAACGAAAAAAACACTCTTTACTAAACTGCGTGTAACTCATCAACAAATAAAGATATCTGTGAAATACCACGTTTTAATCAGCTGATTTATATGAACCTGGCGGCACCAAGTGGATTCTCCTGAAACTAACTTGAGCCGCGTAATTCAAACAGTTTGTGTATTTTTTTAACAGACCTCGTACAGTATGCACACCTGTAGAACTGTTCATTAAACATTTATAATTACATATGCTCAAAATCTCACTAAAAGAATAACAAAAGCTTCACTAGCTACCTTGTTTAACACATGTTGAAGAACGTTCAATAATAGGCAATTCAAATGAGAGATTAATGAATATTAAAGTTTATAAATAAATAATCTTTGGTTTGAGATAATTCACAACACTTATTACATGAATGATTGCGAAGATAAAGTCGGATGAAAAGAATGTGCAAGAAATAAACCCAAAATGGTGAGGAAAGAACGAGAAGAGAGACGACAATCACTGTCAGGAGTTGAGTACATACTGTTGAAAAATTGGTAAGAGTATTGCCCAGTAAGCGTGCACCATAGATTGCTTGCAATAGGTTATACTCAGTAGTTTAACAGTATGCAAATGTAGACAAATTTCAAAAACTGTACCAAACATTAGCAATTATGTTAATTATAAGTATCTGCAATTTATGATAAGGTATTACAAAGTTTCAGCTTGTAAGATTCACTGAATGTAATACACAACAAATCCACTACTATAGGACAGTCAAAAAACAATGATATGACTTGAAGTAAAAGCAAATAAAAACTATTAAAGATAATGTATTGATTTTATATTTGCAATATTTATGAAAAAAAGTATTTTTTATTTGGTACGTTTCAAAGATATATTTGTTGCACTTCAGGCATGCAATCTGTAGATTAACTTTCATGCCAAGGGTATATAAAATCATTTTATTATTAATTTATTCCATCTTCACAAGAGCTACCAGTGTTTAACTAAAAACACCTGTGCAATGTTACACTTGTCTATAGTAGCCCTTTAATCAATGTTGGGGACGGTTAGTTATTACATTTGTTGATTCCATCTTCGCGTGAGCTACTAGTAATCACTTACGCTTTAAAAAAGGAGTTACGGTCTGAGTTGACAAAGGGACACATCTCCCGAAACGGCCGTCCTCAACAAGCAAAGTAAGTGCTACTATAGGCAAGTTAAAACATTTTTTTAAAGTGTAAGTGGTTAGTTTTTACTTAGGCTAAATTGGGAGGCTGTTTTACTTATGCTACCAAGAACGTATAAAAGTACTCTAACTAAAACACCCAATCAAACTTCGCCTAACATCTCACATTCAGAAATCATAACTAAACAAACATATCATCTAGCCTACAAATTCTTCAAAAACAGAACAAAAATAACCAATGATAAACTACCGAACAATATGAGATATACAAACACTTCAAACTACACTCTACACACTTACTCAATACAATTACATTATAACTTAGACACTCTTTTTGACATCATAACCCCCAATACACTCTAACATACACTTACATCCTCACCCTAATATTCCACCCCCCCTAACTTATAACAACCAAAAGGTGTGTTACGGTCTGAGTTGACAATGGGATACATTTCCTAAAATGGCCTCAACAATCATAAATATAAGTGCTACTATAGGCAAGTGTAACATTGTAGAAGTGTTTGTAGTTAAATAATTTTTAGGGTATTTAAGATGGCAGCAGAACTGCGATGTTAAAGATGCACCAAATTATAAATTTCCCAGCATATACTATGTTCCTCATGCACCCCAGACAAAAAAATTCAATAGGTTAAAATCTGGACTTCTGGGAGGCCAAGGAATATGTGTAGGTTTGCCAATGCAGTAGTTAGGAAATCTAGTGTTGGGTTCGTTGATTACATTTAGATGATATTGAAAGGAGCTCCATCTTGCATAAAAATGACACATTGCCTGTTTGTTGTTCAATTTCATCTATATGAAGAAATAGAAACAGTTCTGTCATGTCCCTGTAGATTATCAGTGTCATTGTTCTTTCAGCAAAGAAGCGATGCAAAATTTGGTCATGAAATAATCTGCAACACAATCATCTCTTTTGGAACGGTCTGTATATACTTATGAATTTTATTAGGTTATTGCGATCACCATATTTGATAGTTGTGATTATTAATGAACCACTAATATGAAACACTGCTTTATCTGTAGATATAAATTGATTTTAAAAAGTTAGATTTTCATCATTTTCATTTAGCATGGAAAAGAAATTTTTTTACGTAGATCCATCTCTAAAGCACATGTAAATATTTTTAGTAAATAGCACTTACTTATATTTGTTGAGTATGGCCATTTCGGGAGATGTGTCCCACTGTCAACTTAGACCATAACTGATCTCAAGGTTTTCGTAGGTTAGGGTGGGATATTGTGGTAGAGATGTAGGTGTAATTGGTGAGAATTAGGAGTTATGATGAAAAATGTGTGTGAGTTATAATGTAATTGGGTGTTGAGTATGTGTGTAGGTTGTAGTTTGAAATGTTTCTATATTTCGTATTGTTTGGTTCTGTAACGTTGGTTATTTTTGGTCATGTTTTGTGGATATGAGATGTTCGGCGAAGCTTGATTGGTAATTATTGTTTGTTAGTGCGTTTATATGTTCTTGGTATTATGTTGTAAAATTACTTCCCTGTCTGGTCTATGTAAAAACTGGGGCATGAACTGCAAGATAGTTTGTAAACACCAGTGGTGTTTGCGATCAGTTACGCTCTGAGTTGACAATGGGACACATCTCCCTAAACAGCCACCCTCAACAAATATAAGTAAGTGCTACTATAGGCAATTTGTAAAATATTTACATGTGTTTTAGTGTAAACCAGTAGCTTACATGAAGATGGAATCAACTATTATATATTAGGTCCATCTGTTAATTTTATTCATGCCTAAACTGAATTTTATAGGCATTGAGTTGTAATCATATTTGCAGTACATTAACATTTTTTTTTGGTATATTAAGTTCAAGGCTCCACAAGGCTATTGATTTTTTGGAATCCGAACATTTCTTCAGTGCTTCTTGGATGACCTGGTGAGTTTTTTCTCCATATTTCCTGTTTGATGAATCACTAAATCATTGATGAATAGCTATTCCATCTAGTACATTTTATCCTTTATAAATTTGTCAAAAAGGACAGTGAATACTTACAATTGGTTTTAACTCAGCAAGCCAAATAACATACTGTGCTTTCTAGTGCATTGTAAATAACCAACTCGGGATCAGTAGTAAGTCACTAGGCATCTATTCAAGGAAAAACATTAAAAGCAATATTCATGAAGGAGGAGAAGCTTTGATTCAAATACTGAATGTGTGTAATCCTGACACTCAATGACGCTTAGTAATGTTTCTTATCTAAATTTATTGAGATACTTACAAAACTTTTAAACGGGTTCAACTTTGATCCTGCAGTAGATATTGTATCTATGAAACCAGTAACAAGCTTTTCTGGTTCACCCCTGAAAAATAAATTATTAATATAAAAATTATGAACAGAATTTCTACAACAGTAATAAACACTAAACATGACTTTTTTTTAATTACGTCTTCGATATATGACTTGGAAGAGCATATTAGGTTGTTGGATGAATATATAAGGTGTTGGATGCAATAAACTTGTTTTCCTGAAATAATGAAAATTCCAATTATATCAGTGACTGGTCCATACATATTACTATTATGCTCATTTTAAGCAATCGTGATCCAAATTATTTAAAAATCCTGTTTGTCAGTACGATTTCATTACTTTTAGAAGAGGCACACAAGAGCTAACATACAAGTATCAGAAAAAATTTTAAATTTTTTAAAGATAACAATAATTACTCCAACATTGAATAATAAATTTGAATATCACTTCCATGATCTAAATAATACTGGCAGATCTAAATAATACTAGCAGATCTAAATAATACTAGCAGATCTAAATAATACTAGCAGATCTAAATAATACTAGCAGATCTAAATAATACTAGCAGATCTAAATAATACTAGCAGATCTAAATAATACTAGCAGATATAAAAATATACTTTGACATCCATAATCATCTCATAAACTTATTTCCAAAAGCCAAAATGATACCTTCTAACTTAAAAAAAACTTGACCAAATCAATTCAGATAAGAGATTAACCTTCATGTACTATAGCCATTCTGGTCAAACCAATTCTCCCTTCTGATACTATAAATAAGATTGTGCAGTCTAGATAAGACAGCTTATTATAATAATTAGGTATTAGCTATTAGGAGAAAATAAGAGGTAGCCAAGAAATAACATAATGCAGAAAATAGGAAATGGGCAAAATATTACGTCATCTAAATTCATTATTATGGAATAAGGAAAATAAGAAAAGAACAAAAAGACACATATTTATAACACTGGTGGGAAGTACACTGACTTACAGCTCTGGAGTCAGGAGTGAACAAGAACACACAGAAACTGTTTCTTGAGTAGAAGTAGATAAACATTACTAGATTATATAAGAACGGACAGAACCAAAGAATTAATGAATGTACAGGCGTCTTTTACAGACACCATATATATATATATTTACTGTATATATCAAAAAACATGAGAAAATAAAATTACAAAAATACTTTATTATTGGTTCTGTTTGCCAACAAAAAGCTTTGAATTGTATGAAACAATAAAGTAAACCTGTATTTGTATTTTATCATCTATCATACACACACACACACACACACACACACACACACACACACACACACACACACATACACACACACACACACACATATATATATTATTATTATTATATATAGATTATATTTATATATATTAATATAGATTTGCTTAATCAATCAATACAAAAACTCTTGAATTTTGTAGTCCATTACGTTAGGTGAAACTTAATTAATCACTTTATCATAAGTTCGGATAATCATAAACTAATGTTAAAGTGATCAATACAAAAACGCATTATACAAAAACCCGACAAACATAACCTAAATTTCTTAAAAACAGACAAAGGTAACTTCATCGTAATTATGCACCAACAAGACATCGATAAGAATGTCAACATTTTCATTTCTGAAAACAAAATAACCGAACTTTGATCAGACCCCACACCAAAATTCCAAACAGAAATTAAAAATCTTTTAAACAAATGCACCGAAATCATGAAAAGTGAACAAAAGAAATATTACAAACAAATAAAACCCCAAGCCCCCATATTAAATGCATTACCTAAAATCTACAAGGAAAACACACCCATCCGCCCACTAATCAATCACACATAGGCACCATCACATAAATTAGTCAAATACATAGACAAACTTATCAGAGACAACATAAACTTTCACAATCACACATCCATACACAATAACATAGACCTCATACACAAAATACAAGACATCCACATACCACACAACTCCACCATAGCCTCATTTACCCTTTACACTAATGTGCCAATAGAAAAAACACTCCACATACTACAAAATATGCTCACAGCAAACAATACACCACATAAACTCACACATGAAATAATGACACTCACCAAACTCATCACATCACAAAACTACTTCACATACCAACACAAATACTACACACAGAAAGATGGCCTCCCAATGGGTTCCCCTATCTCAGGCATCCTAGCAGAAATATTCCTACACCACATTGAACAGCAATATATTCTACAGAACAATAACCACACACATAAAATAATTTACTACCATAGATATGTAGATGACATTTTAATATTATACAATGGCAACAAACGGCAAATCAAACAACTACATAATTATATTAATGCCATACACGAAAACCTCACATTTACTCTTGAATTAGAAGAAAACAATAGAATAAACTTTCTAGATCTTACTATCACCAAACACAACACTAGACACAATTTCAAAATATACAGAAAACCAATTACAGATATGGTCATATATAATACATCTAATCACCCCACACAACACAAACACGCTGCATTTAATCATATGTTACACCGCCTAATAAACATACCAATGCTACAGAAGACTACGATGAAGAGCTTAATACCATAAAATACATCGCCCAACAAAACTGCTACCAACACACACTCATAGACAACATTCTCAGGAAAATAAAACATAAACACCATCAAACAGCCACACAAAAAATAACAATTACATATCCCTCACCTACCACAATAAAAACACACACAAAATAGCCTCCACATTCAAAAAACTCCATTACCAAATATCCTACCAAACAACAAACACGCTAAAAAAACATATACAACCTTTTCAAAAAGAAACTGACTTATAAAAACTCTCAGGTATTTATAAATTAACTTGCAATGATTGTCCAAACTATTACATCAGTCAAACCGGCAGGTCATTCTACATACGCTTCGATGAACACATTACCCAAACAAAACAAACAAACCCTAAATCCAGCTACACAAAACACCTAAATAACACCCAACACACACATACCGACATACACACTAATTTAAATAATCTACACACATTAAAACAGAGTAAAAAACTAACAACCTTAGAAAAATATGAAATCTACAAACACTACGCAACAGACAGGGAAAATATACTTAATGACCACACACACTTTGAAGCCAATAGTCTTTTCCAATACATCACACAAGACACCGACACTTCACCCAATGTCATACCGTTTGTAAAGAGATAAAAGCCACTAGTAGAGGGTTAGCTTCGTAAAAGGAACGATCGTTTTGAAATGAGTCAGCAAGTAAGCAATTACGTATTCACTTAGTTAAGTAGTGTAAAATTAGTTTAATCAGTGAATTCAAGATGATTACATCAAGAAACTTCAATACAAAAGGTTTGATAAAATTAATTGAAAAATTTTCTCTGTCATTGATAATCATTGAGTCCATGTTTTATGATAAGGTAAGCCTCTATTACATATCGTTTTTACTTAATTTTCCTTTGAAAAATTTGGTTTTAGAAATGTGAAGGAAAAAAACATTTCACGAGTAGAAATGAGTGGAAGGACGCTGCAAATATAATTACAGATCAGTACAACACTAGGAAGAAATGCATACCATAGGTTTTTTATATTGTTTCATACTGCACAGTAGTATAAACAAACATATTTAAATAAACTGCAAAATCTTTAGCAGCTATTATTAAAGGTATTGGTAATAATTCATTTAAGTCTATAAGTTAGGTGTTTAAATATTTTAAATATTTTTTTTATAAACGGTTAAATCTAAGAGGCAGTAGTATTGTATACAATTTTTTAGACTACCACAAAAATGACCATTTGGAATGCGTAGGATACAGATTGAGTGGATAACAGGATGAATTTCATGAAGAAGGAATTTGAAAATGATTCAGTAGGTAAGAGATTTCTTTGTAAGAGATCTATGTGTAGAAAGTACTCCATCTCTTGAAATCAGAATTTTGTATGGTTTTCAAATTATGAAGTTGTTATTTTGGCAAAATTTTATGTATGTCATGAAAGTATGAAATATATAATAAATAAAGAATACATATAAAATCTTTATAATAGCTGCTTGATGTAATCATCTGAATTCACTAATTAAACTATAATTAAAAGATACTTAACTAAGTGAATAGGTAAGGGGTTATTTGTTGACGTGTTTCGAAACAATTGTTCCTTTTACAAAGACAAGTCTCTACAGGCGGTGTCGTGTTGGTACAAAGGTACCTAACATATATAGTAAAATCTTCAAGTTTAAGATTTAAAAAAACTTAAGAAATATTTGTATTGGAAGTTCTGTAATATGAATCAAATATACAAAATAACATTTAAACTTTAAACAGTTGAAATACGTTTTATGCGTTAAATTTATTTTTAGTAAGTAATAATTACAAAAGTAAATACACAAAAATTATGTTTTGTAAATTATAAAAATAATTTGTAAAACTTGTATTAGCTTTAACAATCGAATTTTACTTACAGACTATGCTTGAGATATTTTGCAAACTTTTCATTATCAGTTCCATTACCTGAAACAATTTAAAAAAGAACTATTAGCTTTTAAATATTGTGACTTAATTTCAATTAACAAAATAATGACATATTTGTTGATTCCATCTTCACGTGAGTTACTAGTTTTCACTAAAAACACTTGTAAATACGTTACAACTTGCCTAAAGTAACACTTACTTATGTTTGTTGACAGACGTTTTGGGAGATGTGTCCCATTGTCAACTTAGACTGTAATTGATCGGAAGGTTTTTGTAGGTTGGGGTTGTGGTTAGATACAAGGTTAGGGATGTTGGTGTATTTTGGTGAGCATTAGGTGTTATGATGTCAAAAAGTGTGTGTGAGTTATAATGTAATTGGGTGTTGAGGATGTGTTTAGGGTATAGTTAGAAATGTTTGTATATTTCGTATAGTTCGGTTGTGTATGGTAGGTTATTTTTTATTTGTTTATGAAGAATTAGTAGAATGGATGTTATGTTTATGTAGTCATGGTTTGAGATGTTCGGCAAAGTTTGATTGGTGTAACAAACAAAAACACGCAATCAAACTTCGCCGAATATCTCTTGTTCACAAACCATAACTACACAAACTTAACATCTAACCTACAAATTCTTCACAAAAAAAAACAAAAATACCAACGATATACAACCAAACAATTTCAAATAAACAAACATTTCAAACTACTCCCTAGACACATACTCAACACCCAATTACGTTTTAACTCACACACAATTTTTGACATTATAACTCCTAATACTCACCAAAATATACCTGTATCTCCAACCTAATATCCCAACTCCACCCCAACCTACAAAACCATAAGATCAGTTACGGTCTGAGTTGACAATGGGACACATCTCCCGAAACAGCTGTCCTCAACAAATATAAGTAAGTGCTACTATTGGCAAGTTGTAACGTATATACAAGAGTTTTTAGTGAAATAATGCTAACTTTGTTAAGAAAGAAATAAAAGGCAAAAAGTTAGGAATGTTTTATATGTAAATAGTTTAAAGTAATCTTCTGATATATATATATATATATATATATATATATATATATATATATATATAGATTTTTTGGACTAGGAGACTGACAGACTTACCTTGGTAAGAGTCCACACTGTAGTCTTGAAATAGAAACACATAAAAGCACTTAAACAATGATATATTTCAACCACACAGTGGTCTTTGTCATTCGAAGAGAAAACAAAAAGAAATATGAGAGAATGAAATAAAATAAATATCATATTTATTTTATTTCATTCTCTCATATTTCTTTTTGTGTTTTCTCTTCGAATGACAAAGACCACTGCGTGGTTGAAATATATCATTGTTTAAGTGCTTTTATGTGTTTCTATTTCAAGACTACAGTGTGGACTCTTACCAAGGTAAGTGTCAGTCTCCTAGTCCAAAAAATCTAAATAATCTTTACCAACCAAAACTAACCTATAAATAAATAAATATATATATATATATATATATATATATATATATATATATATATATATATATACATACATATATATATATATATATATATATATATTTATATATATTACAAAAAACATTCATACATTAATATGTTTGTACTTACTACAGTATGGAGGTTCACTTGTTGTGTTTGCACTGAAAGTGCCTCTTCCTGGAAATCGATTTGGATCTGATGGAAAAGGAATGCATGTCTCTAGAGTACATGTTGTTACAGAAGATGTAACAGGTAGTAACAATGTCGGACTGTGGAAAATAGTAAACACAAATGTAGCAGTTTAAAATAATTCTATACAATAGGTACAACAAAGCCAAGGTTTTCAAGTGTGCAGTTCTGTGCAGATGTACAACTTGGCAGTCTTTTAACAGGGGAATGTTGGGGATCACCCCAAGGTTTAAGATAATATAACAAATTAAAATAAAATAAAACAGTCTCTGGCTGGAGAACCACCTAACGTAAGTGTGAGGAAGCTTTAGAGGATGAGCGGTTTTAACAGAGTTCTAAATTTACTAAACACAAAAATAAAATTACTTGAGATTGTCTTACCAGTTAGGGGTTTTATAGGGAACTTAGGAATCTCACACACTTGTAGTTCAAATTCAGGTTTCACTGAAATACTAAATGGTACTTAATTAGGAGGTAATCGACAAGTTCTACTACCGAGTGCACTTGAACAAAGGAAGTTAACTAAAGTCCAATGTTTGTCTTTATTTACGGCGTATATCACGTTTACACTTGATGTCGACTAAATGGTTGATCTAATAATTGTTGAACAAGATAATTAAGAACATTACTGTAATAACAGAACACAAATAAGCACAATAAGTTACAAAATTTTGAACCAATTGAACGTGGTTATTCCCTTAACTTTTATGTGACACTAAGTTAGTGTGGCTTCAGGCACTTCTTGCAGGCAGTTTCATTTAGACACACTTTCTAATGACGTGGTTTTAACTTTAAACCTGAATAGTTGTGGTAAAAGTTGTTGAGCGGTCTGCCATCTTGAATATACACTGTTGGAGGGACAATATGGCTGCAGAAATTTAGCGGTAGGAAAACGGAATGAAAAGACTTGACAAGAGCATTCAAAACTGATTCCAGCTGTAGTAACAGCAGAAGACATATAAATGTAAGAGTCTAATACTATAACAAGTTAGGTACCATTCTCAAGAAGGAGCTAGCAAAATTTTTGAAGTTGTTAACACCCAAAGGCAAAAAAATGTATAGGAGACAATTAATACCTTACAACTATTTTGGAAAGTAACTGTTAAATTACCAAAACATATTTTAAAAAAATTAGGTATTTTGGAGTTGTTTTATTTTGAAATAAAATTTAGATACTGGTTAATATGAAACAATGTTTTTTTTTTTAAAGTAGTGTAAGGATGAGGCAATCAGTGACCATGACAACTGTTTCCTCAATATTTGTAGTTTATACTTTTTCCATTAAAAAAATAATAATAATAAAATACTATATTTTCTATTAAATAATTAACTTTAATAAAAGACTTCAATTAATTTTTAACATTAACCAATTAACAAAAATTATTTTAAGCATAATAATCCCAAAGTCTTGGTAATCAGATCCTAATGAAATAAGAGGTGTTCAGTTTATTTCAAATTAATGATGAGTTTTCACCTTTTTAAGTGTTGAAAATGGGGAATTAATTACTTATTAGGTCTTCATATGGTGTACTCTGGATAATGCTAAATCTGTTAATGCGACTCTGTGCATGCAATACTTCTAGAGATGACAGTCAAAAGCATCAAATAGTTGTAAAACAAGGTCTTCTAAGGGCTTCAATTATTAGCTTCTCGTACTATTCTAGAATCCGAGTGGCCTTAACAGTCCTAAGTTCACAAAACTAAGGACTCTCATTCATAAATTGAACACAGATGTTTTCTTCATAGTTAGAGCTGGAGCATCAACAAATTCCCAGATTTCTGTAACACTGTGAGTTCTACTAATTATATTTTATCAAGGTCGAATCAATTGGCCTCAGACATCGTTATCAGTGTAAACAGCAATGTAGCAAGCAAATTAGAGGTACTTCACAATATGACTGCTGTGAACCACTGTAGGAGGGTTAAATAGTGAAGTTGTTCCTCGAAATAGATTTTATAATGACCCCCTTGAAAAGAATTTTGACAAATAACCCTCCTCGGGCCGTGGATGATGAGCATACTTACAAATATAAAAGTTTAAAAGATTTACTTGTGTCGTGGTCTTTAGTAAAAGGTTACCTCCAGGTTGTGATTGCTGGCTGCTATAGGCGACGCCAGATAGACAAGATGACGTCATCCACAGTTACCAGCTTCACTCCCTTTCATTGTCTGGTACTCTCTCGGTACTACCAACTTGGCAGAACTCACTTGATTTTTGTTTAAAAGGTCCGGAAAATTCAGCTGTCTCTTTTGTGGAGAAGTTAAAAGGTCCACTTTGTGGCAAATAGCTGTTCATAAACGGAACACTACGGCGTGCTGTTCCCGTGCAACTATGGAAACAAGTAACTATTTTTTGCTACTTTTTCAGCGGATTTGCATGATTACAAAAAACACATTAAGGACCGATAGCGACAAACCTGAAGCTCTCCTCACAAAAGTTTAGATCAGTGTATTCTGCTATAAGAGGCTGCAGCTAAGTGCTCTACACCGATAAGGTCCCTCCGAGTTTTAGTAATTATAATAATAATAAATAATAATTCTACTATAAAATTACAGGTGTTTATAATTCACAAACCATCATCTTAATTATAAGCTTCATAGACATTCTTGAATTTTTTAGTCCATTACGTTCGGTAAGATAGCGATCAAAAACATTTTGTCTCAGTAAGTTTTCATAAATTTATAAAATTTAAAGTTCGGATAGTCATAAATTAATGTTAAACTGATTAATTCTTAGAAATGTCATATCATCACTGCAAGTCCATTATATTAGAGGATTTTAACACACACTCACCATGTTAGGGTTATTCTGACCTTAACGTTCTTGGCTAAGTTCGATTCACATAACACACCTCAATCATCTTCGGTCAGAATTCCCATTTCTCTCCTTTGGCGGAAGCACCAGTAAACTGATCTGTCCTTGTAAACTTGATAAATAAATCTGAGTTTATGTTAGACAATGGTTTTGAAGGGTCATAGAGCCTTATTTATAAAAGTATAATCCAAAAGTACCACATAAAAAGTCATGCCTACCATGTTGGAATTTCAAAAAGGCAGGCTAAACAGCACTTAAACAGCCATCAAACCATCTCCTTACTCCCAGCATCATAAATGAAAACCCCTACCAGTCTACAGCAGCCTTTTAGATGAAGATTGCAAAAAAAATGCATATCTAGAGGATACGTTAAGAAATATAAGCCTTCTAGAGTGAAAAAATAATCCTGCTGAGGGTTTATTATAAAGTCAGAAAAAAGGCATAAAATACAAAGGACCTTGCAGACTGTATCAAACTCAGAAAAAGACAAGAGTCAACATTGGAAAGAGATCATTGAATCAAAACAAAGCACATTAAAAAATTTTATCTCTAAGCTCAATTAGAAAAAAAAGATAAAAGCTCAAATTTTATTTCAACTCCTAATAATGACAAACAAAATTTTGCATGGAAACCAATCACTGTCAATGAAAAGATACTCACAAGTCCAAAAGAAGTTGTTCAAGTGTTATGTAAACATTATGGTGGTGAAAGTGCCTTCAACATATAAGCCAGTGAATGTAAATACATCAAACAGCAAACATCGTGGCCTAAAACCCACCAATCTAACATGGATTAAATGAATCAAATAGAGACAATTTAGGAAGAGTTGAAATTATTTCTGTCTATAATCCAACCCCAATCAAAATTTTCAGTAGCAAGAGTGCTGCTATGTCTCTCAAGCATTAATCGGTGGTAAACCTTAAGATGCCCAAGCAGCTTGAAAGTCCAAAAGAACTAAAGAATTCTGCTTTCGAGAATATACACACTTTATACCTGAAGATAAACTGCCTCCATGTTTATATTGATGGGCTTAAAATGGCTCACATGGAACTAGTGCTGGGGCTATCTCCAAATTGTTCAAAATCACCCAAGGTGTCGGGGCTAATGCAAGGTGTTGGGGAAATAACGGTGTATGACTGGCTGCAGAGTTACTTGGTACTTGCTGAACAACACCAAACAACAGACCAACAACATTCTGTCTTCTTTATCGAAACCCCGTCGGCCACGATTGCATTAGCCAACAACTCTACACTGCTCAAACATAACCCACTGCTGAGAAGCAATCTTCCACCTCTTGCAAAAAAACTTGTCAATTAGCCGCCAGTTAGTCTTGAAACATGTCGGAATAGTGAGAAATAAAAGAGCAGATCTTGCAAATGGGGTACACATGAATCAACCAAATATTGAAACAAGTCTTGCCTCTTTTAGGCGTTTAAATTGATGCAGCTATAAAACATGTCAAATTTAGACATGAGGAAACCGGCATGAGGAAACTTTGAGCATCACTCTTCAGGAACGCCCTCTGCTCTCCACAATTAACACGGTATTCAATTTTCGACTTCTGACTGGCCACAATTATCTTTTTGTATTTAGGCCTGGCAGATTCCAATATTTGTCTCCCACTCTGTCCCAGTGGTATTATGAGTGGATACTACATCTCAACCCTTATTGCGCTAGATGGCCGTGCCTCAGTGGTATCATGAGTGGAGACTACATCTCAACCCTTATTGTGCTAGATGGCCGTGGCTCAGTGGTGTCATGAGTGGAGACTACATCTCAACCCTTATTGGGCTAGATGGCCGTGCCTCAGTGGTGTCATGAGTGGAGACTACATCTCAACCCTCATTGTGCTAGATGGCCGTGGCTCAGTGGTGTCATGAGTGGAGACTACATCTCAACCCTTATTGGGCTAGATGACCGTGGCTCAGTGGTGTCATGAGTGGAGACTACATCTCAACCCTTATTGGGCTAGATGACCGTGGCTCAGTGGTGTCATGAGTGGAGACTACATCTCAACCCTCATTGTGCTAGATGACCGTGCCTCAGTGGTGTCATGAGTGGAGACTACATCTCAACCCTTATTGGGCTAGATGACCGTGGCTCAGTGGTGTCATGAGTGGAGACTACATCTCAACCCTCATTGTGCTAGATGACCGTGCCTCAGTGGTGTCATGAGTGGAGACTACATCTCAACCCTTATTGGGCTAGATGACCATGGCTCAGTGGTGTCATGAGTGGAGACTACATCTCAACCCTTATTGGGCTAGATGACCGTACCTCAGTGGTGTCATGAGTGGAGACTACATCTCAACCCTCATTGTGCTAGATGGCCGTGGCTCAGTGGTGTCATGAGTGGAGACTACATCTCAACCCTTATTGGGCTAGATGACCGTGGCTCAGTGGTGTCATGAGTGGAGACTACATCTCAACCCTTATTGGGCTAGATGGCCGTGGCTCAGTGGTGTCATGAGTGGAGACTACATCTCAACCCTTATTGGGCTAGATGACCGTGCCTCAGTGGTGTCATGAGTGGAGACTACATCTCAACCCTCATTGTGCTAGATGACCGTGCCTCAGTGGTGTCATGAGCGGATACTACATCTCAACCCTTATTATGCTAGATGGCCATGCCTCAGTGGTATCATGAGTGGAGACTACAGCTCAACCCTCATTGCTCTAGATGGCCGTGGTTCAGTGGTGTCATGAGTGGAGACTACATCTCAACTCTCATTGTGCTAGATGACCATACCTCAGTGGTGTCATGAGCGGATACTACATCTCAACCCTTATTGTGCTAGATGGCCGTGGCTCAGTGGTGTCATGAGTGGAGACTACATCTCAACCCTTATTGGGCTAGATGGCCGTGCCTCAGTGGTGTCATGAGTGGAGACTACATCTCAACCCTCATTGTGCTAGATGGCCGTGGCTCAGTGGTGTCATGAGTGGAGACTACATCTCAACCCTTATTGGGCTAGATGACCGTGGCTCAGTGGTGTCATGAGTGGAGACTACATCTCAACCCTTATTGGGCTAGATGACCGTGGCTCAGTGGTGTCATGAGTGGAGACTACATCTCAACCCTCATTGTGCTAGATGACCGTGCCTCAGTGGTGTCATGAGTGGAGACTACATCTCAACCCTTATTGGGCTAGATGACCGTGGCTCAGTGGTGTCATGAGTGGAGACTACATCTCAACCCTCATTGTGCTAGATGACCGTGCCTCAGTGGTGTCATGAGTGGAGACTACATCTCAACCCTTATTGGGCTAGATGACCATGGCTCAGTGGTGTCATGAGTGGAGACTACATCTCAACCCTTATTGGGCTAGATGACCGTACCTCAGTGGTGTCATGAGTGGAGACTACATCTCAACCCTCATTGTGCTAGATGGCCGTGGCTCAGTGGTGTCATGAGTGGAGACTACATCTCAACCCTTATTGGGCTAGATGACCGTGGCTCAGTGGTGTCATGAGTGGAGACTACATCTCAACCCTTATTGGGCTAGATGGCCGTGGCTCAGTGGTGTCATGAGTGGAGACTACATCTCAACCCTTATTGGGCTAGATGACCGTGCCTCAGTGGTGTCATGAGTGGAGACTACATCTCAACCCTCATTGTGCTAGATGACCGTGCCTCAGTGGTGTCATGAGCGGATACTACATCTCAACCCTTATTATGCTAGATGGCCATGCCTCAGTGGTATCATGAGTGGAGACTACAGCTCAACCCTCATTGCTCTAGATGGCCGTGGTTCAGTGGTGTCATGAGTGGAGACTACATCTCAACTCTCATTGTGCTAGATGACCATACCTCAGTGGTGTCATGAGCGGATACTACATCTCAACCCTTATTGTGCTAGATGACCCTGCCTCAGTGGTGTCATGAGTGGAGACTACATCTCGACTCTTATTACGCTAGATGACCGTGCCTCAGTGGTGTCATGAGTGGAGACTACAGCTCAACCCTCATTGCTCTAGATGGCCGTGCCTCAGTGGTGTCATGAGCGGATACTACATTTCAACCCTTATTGTGCTAGATGACCGTGCCTCAGTGGTATCATGAGTGGAGACTATATCTCAACCCTTATTGTGCTAGATGGCCGTGGCTCAGTGGTGTCATGAGTGGAGACTAGATCTCAACCCTTATTGTGCTAGATGGCCGTGCCTCAGTGGTGTCATGAGCGGATACTACATCTCAACTCTCATTGTGCTAGATGGCCGTGCCTCAGTGGTGTCATGAGTGGATACTACATCTCAACCCTCATTGTGCTAGATGGCCGTGCCTCAGTGGTGTCATGAGCGGATACTACATCTCAACCCTTACTGTGCTAGATGGCCGTGCCTCAGTGGTGTCATGAGCGGATACTACATCTCAACCCTTATTGTGCTAGATGACCCTGCCTCAGTGGTGTCATAAGTGGAGACTACAGCTCAACCCTCATTGCTCTAGATGGCCGTGTCTCAGTGGTGTCATGAGTGGAGACTACATCTCAACTCTCATTGTGCTAGATGGCCGTGGCTCAGTGGTGTCATGAGTGGAGACTACATCTCAACCCTTATTGTGCTAGATGGCCGTGGCTCAGTGGTGTCATGAGTGGAGATTACATCTCAACCCTCATTGCTCTAGATGGCCGTGTCTCAGTGGTGTCATGAGTGGAGACTACATCTCAACTCTCATTGTGCTAGATGGCCGTGGCTCAGTGGTGTCATGAGTGGAGATTACATCTCAACCCTCATTGCTCTAGATTGCCGTGGCTCAGTGGTGTCATGAGCGGATACTACATCTCAACTCTCATTGTGCTAGATGGCTGTGCCTCACTGGTGTCATGAGCGGAGACTAAATCTCAACCCTTGTTGCGCTAGATGACTATGTCTCAGTGGTGTCATGACTCATGGTGGGGACTAGATCTCAAACTTCATTGCGCTAGAAGACTGGTTATTTAGATATGGTTATTATTTGGAGGCTTTGTTTACACTCTAAGCCTGGAGGCTTTGGAGGTTACCTTTAAACAATTCTAAATTAGTTTACATGTATAAAATTATAATTAGCTTATATAAACAATCATTGTTTAATACTCTATTTACCTGTAAGCATCTCTAGCCGTTGCTGATAAACGTCCTATTATTGTGCAGTTGGAGGAGTCACTTGAAATAGCAGATATATAGTACTTTATGGCTCGCCCATGGGAACAAGAAACCCATTTTGCTAATTCTGTGATGCAAATTAACAAGTTAGTTATTGGTAAAACCACTGAATACTTGTAATATAGTTTATTGCTATTATTATTATATGTTTAGTAAAATAACTTACTCTAAAGTAGTAAACCAATTGCACTGAAAATCAACTTATTATTTTTTTCCCATAAAATAAATATTTAAACTTTATTTGAATTAAAATATAAATAAGAAATTTCAACAAAAGTAATTAATTAGTTTAAAAACATATTGTGTATTTGGCTAATACAGCTAAAGGTTAGCTGTGTTAACATCATCAAAAGCAAAATGTCTAAGCATTAAGGGTGTCCAACCAATTCATTTCCTTCATTTCAGATAGACACTGAGATAATCTCAAATGTAAGGTATGCACTTAGGTTTTGCACTTATTCATTTTTCTATTCAGTTGTATTTTGTGATGATAGTAAAATTTGAACTATAAATTAAGTAAGCCTTAAAGTATGTATGTATTTACATAAAGTTTTGTAAATAATTAATTTTTTCAGTACTGTTGTACTTTGTGATGATGTTACAATTGCTTAATGTAGTATGCAATTATGTTATTTAATTAATTTATTTAAACCTGCTTGTTTTAATCATCAAGCCTTTGAATTCACTGAATAAATCATAAGTAATCATAAGTATCAGAGAGAAAACTAATAGCTTGCTGAAACATTTCAAAATAATTGTTTCATTGATGAGGTAAACCCGCTACTCAGTTAGTAACTCACTAGTGTCAGGAAGTAAGTTAATAGTTTTCACTCTGTTACTAAAATAATTACTTATGATTAATTCATTTAATTTAATGGCACAATATACAAAAAAAAAAACACTAAAATTAACCCTACAGACAGGGAAAACAAATACATCACAATACTATATATGAACAAAGCATCAAATAAAATAACCCACAAAATTAAAAAAACAAGACAAAATAGCATACAAAACTAATAACAATTTACAATACAAAATTCAACACGGCACTAACAACAAAGATAAACTACAAGCAGCAGGCATATACAAACTAAACTACGACAAATGCAACAAATTCTACATTGGGCAAACAGGTCGCAGCTTTAAACAAAGAGTTGAGGAACACAAACAGAACACCAACTCAGAATTTTACAATTACATAAAAGAAACAGGACACAAATACACAGATATCTTAAACATCAACAAAAAAGAACCACATCTCAACACACTAGAACAATCAATTTGCTAGAGTATCAATTTATTTTTAATTAGTCAGGATCCAACGTAGAAAAGAAAATGAAACAACATTCCATAAATTAAAGAAGTCGTAGCTAAGTTTATAATAGTAGCTTATTTTATCATGAATTTATAGATAAACAAATATTATTCATTAAAAATCTCAATCAAATATAGGAATTTTGGCTTCAACATGGATGGTTACAACCATATGCGTTCATTCTTTTTGAGAGAACTATGCAGATATATATAAACCTAAATTAAATTTGCTTTGATTTTCATGGCATATATAGTCCACAGATAGGAGGGGTTTACAATGTGCAAATTTTTTTACTGTGACATTCTCATTTCTTGTGTTTAAGGTTAATGACAAATCACAGACCAATTCATGCTACTACAAATTCACTAATTTTTACCATTTAAGTGGCAATGCTTTTGTAAATTTCACATATGACCTCTGAGATTTTACAGTATTATATTTTACTCCCCTCAGTATGTTTATATAGTTGCTGCATAAATCTGTTGAGTATGATTACTGGTAAGCCATAAACCCAGATTAGAATGATTATTATACAATTAACTTTAAGAATATGACATAATTTAGGAAAAAAGGGATAGCACCTATTAAACTAATTTTAATGTTTTATTGATCATCATGGATGATAAAATCCACAAATTTAATATAGCAAAACAGACTTCAACCTACAAATTATTAATTATTATTCACTTAAACAATAGTTTATGATTATCCAAACTTTAAATTTGATAAAACTTACTGAGACAGAACGTTTCCGATCGCTATGTGCTGATCTTCATCAGTGTCTCAGTGACATTCAACACAGCAAGACAGGCTGCAGTCCAAGAATACATGAATTCGGTTTTAAAGGTTAGGAAAATACATGCCCACATATAATTCAATAAATTATGCCTAACTCACAACATAACACCCACATAGAGCGAAAATAAACATAAACAACAACACTAAAGCAGCTACAATTACCAAACAAAAAGCAGAAATAATTTACATTCAACAAAGTATCAAAAACCTATAAAAAAATTAAGACTCTCTAAATTATAGGTTATACCAACTCCACTTAAATCTTGCAAACGCTATTGGACCCATTATCACATTACAGTTGGTAACAGACACTAATAATTGAGACACTGATGAAGATCGGCACATAGCGATCGAAAGCGTTCTGTCTCAGTAAGTTTTAACAAATTTACAAAGTTTAAAGTTCGGATAGTCATAAACTATTGTTTAAGTGATTAATAATATTCACCGAATGTAATGGACTACAAAATTCAAGAATTATTAATTAGTTTATTGAAAGTTTTGATAATAGTCTGGACAGTAAAATCCACAACGAAAATGAATTATTGGGGAAAGTGACATAAATAATGAGAATAATTCTATTGATAAATATAAGAGAGTGGTTTGAAAGTTCCAAGAATCACCAACAGAAGTCAATGCTAGCAGAAGCTAACATACTGTGCAATACTAGGTCAGCCTTTTATGTTTAAACAAGTGGCATGTCCACACTCTTGGTAGAGAGCTACGAAATGTATGTTCATCTGATGTTGTTCTGATATAGTGATTTGTGTAGATTGAAAAAAACTGTCATTTGAGTATTTATTAAATACTTCATACAGAATTAAATGGTTTATTAAAGAAGAAAGTCATCTTTTGTCAAGACAATATGTTTTTTGATGGCATAGTCAATAAATTTGCTTCTAAGGACAGAAGAATGGAGTTTAATTTGAGTTAGTGAAAACTTTTACATAAAGACTCTTAAAAAAAATTATTACTTTAAATAGACTATATTAGGCCTACAGGAATAGGGTTAATACTTGAAAAAAATTTGTCAGTTTTTTCTTTAAAACTTATTTATACAAACACAAGTGTTCAGGTGTTTCAATTTATTTATTTACTATTTCATTTTAATATATTACGAGCATATAACCAAAGTTTGAATTAATAATCAAAGTTATAAAAATTCCCAGTTTTTGTGTTGTACATCTTGAGGTTTTTCTAAGATAACACTTTTGGTATCAAGTTGGCAAAAAAACCACAACTTACTGATATTTTTCACCAGACGCTTTTTGCACTAGGTCAGTGCATTGTTCAATGCTGTGAGTCACGGTCAAGACTCTTGTCTTGTAGTCAAGGAGTCTTGTCCGTGACTAACAGCATTGAACAGTGCACTGACCCAGTGTGAAACGTGTCTGCTGAAAAATATCAGTAAGTAGTGGTTTTTTTGTCAAGTTGATACCAAAAGTGTAATGAAATTGCTTTTCTGTTATAACAGGTTATAACTTCCCCTGATCCCTTTTCACACCCTACTGCATGGTGAGCATTGCTTTATTTAATAAATATAATCCTGAATGCCTCAGCATCTATGCAAAAGATACATGTATAAAACTTGTTTTTACTATCTAAACCAGTTTAATCCCTTATAATTCAACGTACTTTCAATTAAATATTCTCGTTTCCTTTATTACTTTATAGAAATTCTTACTTGTCTTTCTTATGAGTGGAAGAATGGCATATTATTTAATCAAATTTCTCTTTACATATTCTCAAGAGGTTAATGCTTTTACTGTAATCCTGCTTCCATACCCATGCTACAAGCTTAGGTGAAGATAGTTTGAAAGTTTGTGTATCCTCTGGTTTTTTTAGTAAAAAGAAGTATCAGTACTTTTAAATGAATGAATTTTTCTTACTATATCAGATCTATTTAAATTTCGTTTAAAGTTTATTTTTACGGCTGTGTCCACCAGAGTTAGATTCTGCCAAACTTTGAAATGGAACCACAAGTTCAAATGTTTTTTAACAATAAATAAGAAAGTTCAGAACTCAAATGGTCTTAAAATACCTTAAACATTTTTTGCTTGAAGCCTGAAAGAGTACAGATTTTCTATAATTCTTAAAATATCACCCTCCCTCCAGTTCCAAAATTGACAAGCTCCCCCGAAAAAATTTCCTGGGTAAAGTCTTGATCTTTTTGGGTGTGTTTATAAGCTGAAATAAATTGATTATTCATGATATTTAAGTTTTTTTTTAATCTTAAAAACTGAAGAACAAAATATTATACTAACCTTTATGGGGTTAGCCAGGGCCAACTTTGGTATAGAGGGCCCAGGGTAAATTGATAACACAAAACAAAATATAAGATTTATCTACCTTGAAGGAAAATAAATAAATTTACCTTCAACTGGCCATGTAAGAATATCCATTGTATTGTTTATTTTAAAGCCGGAAGAATTGTCAAGAGGGAAAAGCGTTTTCTTTAATTCCGTGACAGGTAATATTAAGCAGCCAGGTTGTAGCATCCCTCCATTCATGAATATGTCCACATGACCTTGAACACAACCATACGAATAATTACATTAAAATTAAATGCTTAAAATCTGTGTCATTAAAATAGGTTATGACTATTCGAATTTCAAATTTTGTAAATTTATAAAAACTTTTTTTTTTTTTTTTTTTTTTAACTTGGGAGCAGGTTTGAATTGCCCGAAGCACTGCTACCTTAAGGTATATTGTACTTACCTCCCTTATCTAGTCAAATAGCCCCTTCTCTCTTACCAGGTTT
This sequence comes from Prosapia bicincta, assembly GCA_036971475.1. Taxonomy (NCBI): domain Eukaryota; kingdom Metazoa; phylum Arthropoda; class Insecta; order Hemiptera; family Cercopidae; genus Prosapia; species Prosapia bicincta. The sequence continues at coordinate 310,391,120 of JBAIZL010000001.1, read as the reverse complement.
AGGAGTTTCTTGACTAGAGTTTTACCTTCAGCATCCACCAAAGCCGTTCCATCACCAAAGAGGTTGAAGCGCCTCTCAGCAAGTACTTCACATCTGTAAATAATGTGTATGGCAGTCTCCAGTTCCTGCCCGCATAATCTGCACACTGGTTCATCTTTGTAGATACCCATTTTATGCAAATGTTTCCTTAGTCCACAGTGTCCCGTGAGTAGACCTGTGGCTATCCTCAATTCCTGCCTAGACAGACAGATGAGACTCTTCTGCAGCCCCAAGGAAGGTTTCCTAAGGGTTAGCTTACTGTGTCTCATCCCTTCGGCCCTGATCCAGTGCTCACAGTGTCTTTCAGCCATCCACCTTCGCACTGCCATCTTGACCATGGATTTGGAAATACCTACCGCTGGCTCCGGTCCAATCAGGGGAGTCGAAGACCCCTCCCTGGCCAGTGCATCTGCGGCTTCATTTCCAAGTATTCCCCTATGCCCTGGCACCCAACCTATCATGATTTGATTGTGCCTTGCCAGAGCTTGTAGGTTAATTAGGCACTCCCTGACTATGGCCGAGGTGACCACGTGTCCATTTAGTGCCTTAATTGCTGCCTGACTGTCGGAGAAAATAGCAATCCGGGTCCCGTGTGTTTCCCTTCTCGCTATCTCTCCCAGACAGGCATTTATAGCATATACTTCGGCCTGAAAGACAGAGGTATGCCTCCCCAAGGAAAAAACTAGTTCTACCCTTGGGTTTTTACAATACACCCCCGCTCCAGTGCCGAAGTCCATCCTGGAGCCATCTGTGTACCAGATCTGAGCTCACGATGTTAGTGTCCCTGACCATTCCATCATAGTTTGGTCAGGTGCAAACATTCGAGTAATGTGGTCGCTGCCCATTTCCAAGACGGGTTCTTTGACCACGCACTCGATACTCATATGTCCCGAGACATCTGGGAGGTTAGCCCAGTTGCTCGAGTTGCGCAATCTCCCTCTCCCCTAAGGACAAGCTCAAGGGGAGGGAGGTTAAGCATTACTTCCATTGCTGCACCTGGTGTAGTTGACATCGCTCCCAGTGTGCACAGACAGGCCAATCTCTGGATAGAGCTCAGTTTAGCTCTTGTCTGTGCCTGGTTGGCCTTTGTCCACCACACCAGAGCTCCATAGGTAATCATAGGTCTTATCACCCTCAGATACATCCAGTGCATCATTGAAGGCTTCAGTCCCCATTTCTTACCCACCATTCTTCTCACAGTCATCAGTGCCCTTTTGGCCTTGTTAACTGTCCTCTCAAGATGTGGGTTCCAGGTGAGTTTCCTGTCCAGAGTAACTCCCAGGTACTTCACCTCCCCCACAAACTCAAGGTATTCGCCAAACAAGCGGGGCATCCTGGTCGTCAGATCTTTTCGCTGTCTGGTGAAGTTAATGAGAGCAGTCTTTTTTGGATTTACCCTAAGGTTCTCCTTTTTACACCACTCTTCAATCAGTCGTAGAGGATTTCTGATTACCTCAAGGACTGTATCAGGGAATCTGCCCAGGATCAAAACAACTATGTCGTCCGCATATCCTCGACAGAAGTACCCCTGTTCATTCAGGAGTTCAATAAGGTTGTCAACCACTAGGCACCACAACAGAGGAGAGAGAACCCCCCTCCCCCTGTGCACAGCTCAGACTTGTCTCCGCCCTTCTAACCTCCCCTGCCACCTCTACAGAAATGCTTCTGTTTGTTAACATGGAACTTATCCAACCACAAGTGGTCGCATCCACTCCATGACGTCTTGCACCACTTACCATCGTCTCCACTGAGGAGTTATTGGAAGCCCCTTCAATGACGAGGAAGGCACCTATGGCACAACCTTTCTTGGCGATCATTTGCTCAATCCTACCAACCACTTGATGGAGAGCTCCCTCGCAGGATTTCCCCGGTTGATAAGCATACTGGTTCCAATGCAGTGGTTTTATGGCCAAAGCACCCCCCCCCCCTAATATGCCTATCAACCAGTTTTTCAAGTCCCTTAAGAACAAAGGACATGAGTGTAATAGGTCTGTATCCTTTCCCTTCCGATTGGTTACCGGTGGGCTTAGGTATAAAGACCACCTTACTAGCTTTCCAGGCTGCCGGCACATGCCCTAAAGCAATGCTTAGCCTGTATAATTTAGTAAGTACCAGTACCAGCAAATCCATTCCCTGCTGCAGCAGCACAGGATAGATCCCATCTGGACCTGGAGATTTGTAGGGTTTAAATGTGCCAATAGCCCATCTTACCCTTTGTGGAGTTACTATCCTCCTTGCCACTTCCCAGTCCTCCCTCTTACCACGTCTTGTGGAGAGTTTGGCAACTGGTTCAGTGTCTGCTCCCCCAAGTTTCCTCAGGGTACTGGAAGGGAAATGTGTTCTGATTAATTCTTCCACAGTTTCCCCTGCAGTTTTTGTTATATTTCCCAGTGGGGTTCTTAGCATCCCTACCGGGTTAACTGGGTCCTTAGATAGCACTTTATGCAGTCGTTCCCCTTCCCGAGTTTTGTCAATCTCTTGACAAAACTCCTTCCAGGACTTCCTGCGTGCTTCTCTAATTGCCCTGTTGTATTCGGTTAGTGTTTTCCTATACTGGTCCCACTCCCCGTTCTTTTTTGCTCTATTAAAGAGTCTCCTGGTGGTCTTCCGAAGTTTGGCTAGCTTCTTGCTCCACCATGACGGATCCCCTACTTTTCTCCCCTCACTAAGAGGGCAGTTATCAGTAAAGGATTCTACTATAGCCTCGCCAACCAATGCGGCAGAGTCTTCTAGCTCTCTCCTCCCACCATACTCCAATCCAGCCTCCTCAATCCGAACTCCCAGGTCCCTCCTGTAGGAGTCCCAGTCTGTTCTTCTTGGATCCCTGGTTGGCCGAAGCATGGTTGGATTTAGAGAGATATCATACCTAATATGTCTGTGGTCAGAAGAAGATGGTTCATCCGACACATGCCAGTTTAGTACATACCTAGCCGTCTGGTTCGATGCCACCGTAATGTCCAGGACCTCCTGTCTGGCCCTAGTGACAAACGTCGGCTCTTCCCCCTGATTTAAGACTAGTAAATTCTTAGAGCTAAGATAAGCTAAAAGTTCCTCACCTCTAGTGTTGGTACCTGTACTTCCCCACGAAGTGTGATGGGAGTTAGCATCCATCCCCACCAGCAGCTCCTCATCCACAGCCCCGCAGTGCTCGACCAGCCTCCTCAGCTCTTGTGTTGGTAGAGCCCCCGCGTAGTCAAAGGGGAGATATGCCGTGGCAAGGTTCAGCCTCTTCATCCTCCCCTCCGCCCGCAGCTCCACCGTCACTGCTATTAAGTCCCTGCAGCAGAAGGCCGTTAGTACAAAAGCACTCAACCCCCTCCTAACCAGGATACACGTCCTGGGAACACCGGAGTCCTTATCGTACAACAACTTACCTCCAGATGTCGCCAGCCCGCATATTCGTCCTCCAGAAATCCATGGCTCCTGGATGAGAACCAAGTCCACCTCTCCCCTGTCCAGCATCCTACACACGACAGCACTCGCCGCCCTGCTATGCTGTAGGTTCACTTGGATGATCTTGATCATTGTTCTGCTTAATTTGCAGTCGCCTGGGTCCGCAGAGCAGCCCCAGGACTAGACAGCGTGCTCAACTCTACAGCCACTTCACCGGTTTCTGCAGTCGGCAGCTTGACAGCCGCCCCCGCACCCCCAGTGATGGTTGCCGTTGACACATCTGCTACAGACTCACGGTTTGCCGTCTCATTGGCTCCCACTGTCTGTGCAGTCTCGAAATCAATTCTTTTACTTACTTGGTCCATTAAAGTCCCACGAGTATGGGGGAAATACGGTCGACCAGAGCAGAGCCCCCACTGCCCTGGCAAGACAACATACAATGTTTTGTCTGGTTCCTCAAGGGGATCGTTTGGGACTGCATTTTATACCCTGCAGCCATTCATCCTTCGGCACGATGCCTTCCACCTTGGATTGGGTATTCAGTCACTGACCTTGTGGCACACCCCAAGTTCAGGTCATTATTAACTGTTGCTCATGAAGCGAACAGCCTGCTTTACTCTCTTTTTTACAACTGTGTCGTTAGGGTAGTTTCCCGCCCATACTTCACTGTCGCATTGCCCTTGGTTCACCCGGGAGGTGAGAGTAGCATTGTGAGGACTTAAAATTCCCAACTACCCCAGTCTCCCCAGTCAGAGCAGTTATTTCTACCGCCCCCAACCGGTAGACTGACGAGGAGGGATAATTCCTCACCTTTGAACCATAGCCTTGGTCCAGACCTGCATATTCAGAAACCTTCCGGAATCCTTATTCACAGGTAACCTACATTTCTGTAGGCCGTCCCACTATCCGCCACCTGTGGACCCGCCCGGTTGCTCAGGCCAGCTTGCCGGGTATAAAAACTTACTGAGACAGAACATTTTTAATTGTCCGTGGCGATCTTCATCAGGTGTGAAGATCGCCACGGAGCAATTAAAAGCATAATGTCTCAGTAAGTTTTTATAAATTTACGAAATTTAAAGTTTGGATAGTCATAAACTAATGTAAAAATGATTAATAAGTTTCACCGAACGTAATGGACTACAAAACTCAAGAAATAGATAATGTTAGGAAAACCAATAAATCTTAGAATAATCTCATTTGAGAATAAATTTGAATAATCTTTAATTACTAAATTATACCTTTTAATAGGTTCATTACAATCAATTTTTCTAAATGTTAACACTTACATATCTGATATATTATGTGTTAGAAGCTGTAGAATTTTATCTGATTATAATTTTGAGAAGCACTCAAAAATAAGTTTTGGCTACACTGTACCAAAATCTTTTCTTTTCTTTGCAATAAAGAATGTTAAGTCTTTAGACATAGGTAAAATTAGTAAAATCAGGACTTTCATTTGTAGTTTTTACATCTGTTTCATCATTTGTGTTTCAGATAAGATATTTAGGTTTTAAATGTTATAGCAAACTTATTAGTGTTCTATAGTCTTTATAAAGATAACATGTGTAGCTAAGAACAAGAATTGCATATGTATTCATAATTATTGGTATGTAATTTATGGTATGAAATACCACAGAACTAGATTAAACTAGAAATAAATTACTCTGTAACACATGTGTAAAATTGCATGTAATACTAAAAAAAGAATTAATATAATTAATATTAATTAATTAATTAATATAATTCCAAATCCCTTTCTCAAAACAAAAAGATTAAAATACCAATAGAATTTGAAAATTAAAATGTCAGGATTGCAGCAAACTCTGTACAGGGCAACAGAAAATAAACTTTACATAACTTATAAATTCATGTGTAAATTAAATCTCATTTTACAAGATCACTAGATGTAACGCTGTCCATTAATATATCACTACAATGTTTCTAATCTATCTGTCGTAATGAGGTTTCACTGAATTGTGTTGCAAGATCCCTCTGTCTTTGTTTTCAATTCACATTATACTGTGTGGCACTACTAAAGGTTTTGTTTTTGCAAATTTTGTAACCATCACGATATTTTTTTTACATGAGGAGGGCTCTTTTGAGATATGTGTTCTATTGTCAACTTAGACTGTAAGTGGCCTCTTGATTATTTAACCTTTCAGAGGTCGCATGGTTTGGAATAACAAGAGAGGTTGTACACGGAGGTTAATTCCAGATAAAAAAACACTTGTGATAATCAGAATAATAATTTTAATTTATATATATTTTTTTTAGTAAATTATTCTTATATGTTTTCAAAACTTTAAATTCATTTAAATAGCAATACTTTGTAGTATATATTTAAAAAAATAAATTACAAAGATTTTTAAAAAATAGTTTACAAAATTTTATTTTACATTTTCACTCTCTTTTAAATGACAATCATTAAATGAAATAAATCATAAGTCATGTAACTATACGCCTTTCTTTAAGAGGTAAGTTTCTGAATTCATCATCACTGAATTCACCATTACCTGTTTTCACTTCATCATCAACTAGTTTGTTTTATGAGTCATTTGTAACAATTGCATCCTTGCAAGCGTCAGGATCTTCCTCATTAGGCTCATCACGATTATTATCATTACTGTTGAGAGTTTTGTAACAAATGTGTCGTTTGGGCGCTGATGCTGTTCCTGTTTTTCATGCCCCACCCGAGCTAGTAGATTAGTAATTCTGATATGCTTATGCTCACACTCACTCATTATTTCTGCCAATTATTCAAGTAAAAAAGATATCACATATGTACATGTGCATCAAAGATAACACAAACAAAAACTATCTAAAAATGTACACTTGCACACAGACGTTAACTCACGGTATGAACATAACATGAGACATTGCACACGGAAGTAACAACCAGTCCTTCACAGAAGCTATGTGCGACTAAAGAAACTAAAGCCGAATTATGTGAATGTGGTGGTTTGTATTTCCAAGAAAAGGTCTCATGAAATAAGCTGAAGCACAGACACCAACCTCTCGTAAAAACAGTTTTGTTATTGAAAAATTAGATGGCCTGGAGGTAACTTACAAAATGTGACCTCTCAAAGGTTATGGAGATAGTGTGAAGGTGGATAAACTATGAAAAGGTGATTGTTAGAGAGTTTTTGATAATATGTGTAGGTGAATTTTAGTATAATTTAGTGTGTATATACTCCTATATATATATATATATATATACACACCACACACACACACACACACACACACACACACACACACACACACACACACACACACACACACAGATAGTGTCTTTAACTTATAATAGGTGCACATGAAAAGTAAAACATTAGATAATGATGTATTTCAGACATAGTGTGTTCTTTGTCAATCAGAGAGAGAAATTGAAGTAAGTCAAAGATGTGTATTTAATATCATAGATGCAGTGATGTATAGTTTACATAGGTATATTGTTTGTATAAACTTGTAAATATTGCATAATACCAATTTAAATGATTTTAATTTATTGGCACAGTAGCTAGAAATTCCTTTTGGGGTTGGATGCAGAGGGGGTTGAACTTAAAAGAGTTACTAGGAGGTAATTTCTAATCCAAGGCAAAAGTTAAAAAAATTAAATTCCATTTTAGGCTACTATAATGTTTAAATTAGTCAAAATGGGTGAAATGTATTTATTCTTAATTGAAATATATCCCAAATTTATAGAATAGTCAATGAACATAAATTTAAGATAATGTATAGAGTAGTAATTAAGAAATCAAGTTAAATACTCGCAAAAAATAACAAGGCTTTAAACAGCAAACCAAATTTTCATTTTCCCAAATAACAATTCTATAAAGAAATACTAAATATACTGTGTTCAAAGTTCGTTAAAAACTACATCTTTACTTACAGGGGTTTTTCTATGAATAAAAGCCACAGCCAGTCCATTTAGGTGTACTTAATAAGTTTTATTGTTTTAATTTGCTGCAAATGTCAAACCTGGTTATGCCCATTGAAAGTTTTTACAGACACAATTTTAACAGTTTTGTCTACTGTCAACTCATTTAAAAAAACTATTACATTTGAATTTCATTATTAGAATATGAAATTTGTTAAAAACTGATTCATTTTATATATTTAAAAGATTAATATTGGATATAATTATCCAATAAAAGATTAAAATTTATAAAAAAAACTGTATAAGAATAATCCCCAATACTGTGATAACACCACCTTTTTATCTGGTTATAAAATATTTCTGAAAATACATTTACAAAAGTTAATAACTTTTTTAATATTTACCAACTGCTGTCATCATTCCAAATCCAAGTGTTTCTAATGGACGAGCACTGGTATGGCACACTTCAACAAAGTCACCGTCACTTCTATCTAACCTTACTAGTTCTGGTTCTCCATCAAAACCTGGATTTGCAGGGTCCAAGGCTGAAAATTGTTTAATTAATTATAATACTTAAATGAGTAGCCAAGCACTGAGGAAGGCGAGATCATCACTGAAACTAGTCTGTTGTTGACTAGTTTGTTCGTTTACTAAAAACTAATTTTAGGTGAGATTTTGAGCTAACTATTTCGTGTTTTACCAATGATAATACTTGATGATGAGAAATCAAGTTTTTTTTTTAATAATAAAATAATAAAAATAGACAAAAACTGAAAAAGTAGTTTTTATAGTAATGAAATTAAATAAGAAATTTTTTTTGCTGTTTTTTTTGTTGTACATCTTGAGGTTTTTGTACAATTACACTTTTTGGTGCTAACTTGGCAATACTCAGCAGATGTGTTTCACACTAGGTCAGCGCATTATTCAATGCTGTGAGTCATGGATAAGACTATTGTTCAGGTGTGTTGTATTGGTGTGAGTCTGTGGTATATTTTTCTTCTAGGGTGTGTTATTGTTCATAGAGTAGTTGTTAATTATGTGTTCAAATATAGTATTTGATTGGGAGTGTGTTCTGTCACTTAGAATGTGTTGTGGATAGTATTTATGGTGTTTGTATATCTTGTAGTTTTCTGTTGTGTTAAGTTTGTTGCTTTTTTAATGTAGTGTAGGATTTGTAGATTGGTGTCTATGTGAGTGTAGTGTGTTTTATATGTGTATAGGGAAATTTGATTTGGGTTGTGTCTTTTATGTTCATTGTACATACAACGCGTCTGCTGAATAAATCAGTAAGTAGTAGTTTTTTTGCCAAGTTAATACTAAAAAGTGTAAGAAAATTTTGTTACATAGCAACAATTTTTAGTGCAAATAACAAAAAACCTAGTATTTTTGTCATTAATTCTGAGTTTTTTAATGTAAACAAGCATTTTAGGATTTAAATATTTACTAAAAGTAACTAATTTACTGGAATATTTAACCCAGAAATGTTAACGCCCTACTCCAACCTTGTTGAGTTGTTATTCCATTTTTTTTTGTTTGAAGGAGTAAAATCGGGACTGTATCCGTATCGTCAGCTTCAGTATCCTTATTGTACTTGGAAACTTAATCTTCTTCCTTTCCATCACCAATCAATTTCCTATCATCACTACAACTATCGTATTTATCACAAGTATTTTCCTCTAGTTGCGATAAAACCTCATTTATTTCGAAACTAGTATTTAAAATGTCACACATGATATATGTACAGTGATTCTAAGAATAAACTAACATCTATAAATATATACAAAGTCTATTAAACAATATGAACACACAAAGTGAAAAAGTCGTGTAAACGGTAATGTGTAGTCTAATAGACGATGGACATGTCACTCAACAGAAGTTAAACCTGAAAATTCCAATCAACATTGAACTTGGCTAAGGAGGGAAGGTATTGAAAACAGCATTGCTACTAACTCCACTCACTCTGAAAGAAACCTTTTTTTTTAAGGAGCGTAGTCTGAGGACTATGTGTTATCATTCCCAGGTTAAATACTCATTTTTTGTACTAGTGCAGTGCATCCTTTGTGAAATACAGATGGTATAAGCTGCTCTTTGTATACTTATATGTTACTTTGAATTAGTTACTGAGTGGTGTGTTGTCTATGACCAGAAATTGTTTGCTACATGATTTACTTTTATCACGGAATTATTTTTTGTGATGGCTGGTTGGTAAGGTTAACACTGTTATTAGTGTTTGTATTGCTGGATACACTGTTTAATATGATTGTTTGGTTACTTTTACTCTGCATTTTGTTTACTATGTTCTTTGTAACATGTGTTTGTTGTGTGTTTTTTTATGTCATTTATTTTATTCATTAGTTGTTTGTCTTTATTTTTGATAGATATATTTATAAATCAGTGAAACATGAAGTCAAAATTAGCATATTTTTGTAACTAAGTACAAATGCAATTATCTAAGAGTAACTATAGTTAAAGGTTGGCTATATATTTTAAATTGAGAAATTTACATATATCTGCCTGTACGCTACTTTGTGTTTGTTTTTGATATCTTTTTGATCTATATTGTATACGGCTAGTTAAAAAAAAATAGTAAAGGGAATCCTCATGGATAGGTAATTTTTATTGAGTAGTTATGATATTGATGCAGTTTATCAAGAAATTTATAACTGTTATTGACTATAGCGTTTCATTTGTTACATTTTACTTTAGTTCTGTTTATAATCATACTTTAACTATGAGTATTCGAAAGATGGTATACAGAAACTTAATCATCCTTATATTTTAGATTAGCACTAATCTTCAACTGTTTCTGGTAAAAATGTGGTCAAAAGATCAAATTTATGAATTTGTTAGATACCAAAAGATCTTTCCTGCTTGGAATTTATTATAACTATTTTCTGAAATCCATTATCAAATTGATAATTTTTTGTGATAAAGATGAAATACATCCTTAAGGACACTACAAGATTGATCCCTTTAGAAATTAAAATCTTTGAAATTTGCAGTTTTTGTGTTGTACATTCTAAGGTTTTTTTTACTACTTTTGGTATCCCTTGGCAAAAAAAAACAATACTTACTGATATTTTTAGTAGACACGTTTTGCACTAGGTCAGTGCATTGTTCATTGCTGCGAGTCACGAGATAAGTCTTGTCCATGACTCACAGCATTGAACAAAGCACTGATCTAGTGCTGAAAAATACCAGTAAGTAGTGGTTTTTTCACCAAGGATACTAAAAGTAGTAAACTGTTTAACAATTATAAAAGAGATTCAAGGGTTGTTCTCAGATATAGCATTCTTTTTATTATCAACTTGAAGAACCCCTTTTTAAAGATTCCCTTTACCTATACATTGTACATAAAGAGTAAACTATAACATAAAAAAATTTGATCAAAAAATATTAAAGAAATTTATCAACAATGATGAAACTTGCCGTTTCAAGTGATGAAACTGATAATTGCTGCAAAAGGTATGTATCTAATGATTTCAACCCAATTTTGAAAATAGATAGTTTTGTTTTACCCAGATGTATAATTTATAGAAGAAACTATTTTGAATTAAAAATATTTGAATTGGAAAAATGAAGGTTTGAAATTCTTATGCATCTCTGTAAAAATACATCATTTTGGAATTTTTAAATATCTGTACTTAAAGATTGATCAAGAGCTTGGCTCTTTTACTTTTAGTATTGATCATATTACTAGAGTTTATTAAAGGGTTTAAGAAGTTTGCCCAAAGACAGTGTAGAAATACTGTGCAGAAAACCAATTAAATTTTGTAATAACTCTCACATTAGTTTATGACTATACGAACTATAAAATTTGTAAATTTGTATAAACTTTCTGAGACAGAACAATTTTACAGATTTACAAAATTTAAAGTTCGGATAGTCATAAACTAATGTAAAAGTGAATAATCAAGTTTCACTGAACATAATGAACTACAAAATTCAAGAATTAAATTTTACTCAAAATAGCTCTTTGAATGTTCCTACTATAATAAACAATGTATTTGTATATTATTAGGTGTAATATATTATGCAGTTATATACCTGTTAGCAGGCCTACAGAACACACACACACACACACACACACACACACACACATATATATATATATATATATATATATATGTGTGTGTGTGTGTGTGTGTGTGTGTGTGTGTGTGTGTGTGTGTGTGTGTGTGTGTGTGTGTGTGTGTATATATATATATATATATATATATATATATAAATGTGTGTGTGTGTGTGTGTGTGTGTATATATATATATATATATATATATACTTATTGCTAAATATAATAAACACATCTAGATAGTGAATAATTGACTGTTTATAATTTGAGTTATCTCAGGGATGAAATAATGATGCCCTATGTTTATGAATTAAGATTTATTCACTCCTAAGCTGCTACAAATAATTTGACTACCCTACACTATTTCTAGCATTTGACTAAGCATTTTGTGTCAAAGCATTATCCCTTCAAAGTGTCATTTATCGTTTCTTATATTCAAGACTATTTTACATATTGCGGTTTGATTTTATGCATCTATCAATATTTATTTCTTTTAAAACTATAAGAGTTCAGATCTGAATCTATAAAATAGGAATTATAACAAATGCAAAGCTATAATTATAACTAAACAATTTTAAATGTTTTAAAAAACTTGCCTATAGTAGCACTTACTTTGCTTGTTGAGGACGGCCATTTCGGGAGAAGTGTCCCTTTGTCAACTCAGACCGTAATTGAGTAATTGAGTTACGGTTTGAGTTGACAAATTGACACATATCCCAAAACGGCCATCCTCAACAAGCAAAGTAAGTGCTACTATAGGCAAGTTTTTTAAAACATTTAAAAGTGCTTAGTGTTTACTAGTAAGTGAAGATGGAATCAACAAATGTTATAATTATAAATTTGAGTGTTCCAAGATAAAACGTAATTGTGATACTTCTTTTCATATCTTTTTTAAGTAGTATGGTTATTACTTTTTTCATTGCTACATGCCAGATATTGTTACTTCAATGTCAATTTGGTGTGCTATAGACTCTTGTACACATTTACCTCTGGTGTAGTTACATCAGTGGGAAAATGTGAGTGAGAACTCTTTTAATAATACAAAGCGTAAATTATTTTCATATTGGCTCTTTTAATTACTATATTGATTATTATGTAGCAATTGCTGATATTTATTATACAACTTGTAGTTGTTATTCAGAGGCATAAACTTGATTAAATCCATTAAAACTCAAATTATAATATGGCTCACTTTATATATAGCTTGTCTAATTGGTAACTTGCTTATTAAAGTTGCTTGATGTAATCATCTTGAATTCACTGGTTAAACTCTAATTAAAAGATACTTAACTAGGTGAATACGTAAGGGCTTACTTACTGACGAGTTTCAAAACAATCGTTCCTTATATGAAGCAAAGCCTCTACTTTGCGTAGGCTTTGCTTTGTAAAAGGAACGATTGTTTTGAAACGCGTCAGCAAGTAAGCCCTTACGTTCTCACTGAGTTTAGTATCTTTTAATTAGAACTTGCTTATAATATGATTTGTCACAAAATACAATAAACATTTTATTTACCTCTTATCACCCCAATTTTTCGTTTATCTGGATTATTTTCTTGGTCATCTCGTATTCTTTTACTACAGTATGCCATTATGTGTGCTCCCAAACTGTGGCCAATTAAGTGAATTATATTTGGATTCATGTTATATTCTCTGATAAGGTGTTTAACAAATCTGTAACACATTATTTTTATTTATATTTGTTGATTCCTTCATCATATCAGCTACTAGTTTTCACTAAAAATACTTGTACATATGTTACACTTGCCAATAGTAGCATTTACTTTATACTTGTTGAGGCTGGCCGCCTAGTAGATGTGTCCCATTGTCATAGGTTAGAGTGGGGGTGGGATATAAGGGTGGGGATGTGGGTGAATGTTGGTGTGTATTAAAGTTATGATGTCGAAAAGTGTATGTGAGTTATAATGTAATTGGGTGTTGAGTATGTGTGTAGGGTGTAGTTTGAAATGTATGTATATTTCTATTTGTTTGGTTGTGTATCGTTGGTTATTTTTGTTTTGTTTGTGAACCTACAAAAACCTTTAGATCAGTTACAGTTTGAGTTTATAATGGGACACATCTCCCAAATGGCCGACCTCAACAATTATAAAGTAAGTGCTACTATATGCCAGTATAATATATTTACAAGTAAAAATATTTTTATTCTCCATATTAATGTTAAAAGTTACATTCCATAAAGGATTTATGCTTATTGTATTTGAGAATAGTTACTACCATTGATATAACTTAAGAAAAAACCATTACTGACTGATATTTTTCAGCAGAAGCGTTTCACAGTAGGTCAGTGCATTGTTCAACGCTGCAAGTCATGGACAAGACTATAGCTCTGGTATGTTGTACTAGCGTGAGTTAGTGTTATGTTGGTGTTCTGTGGTATGCTATTGTTCATTGAATAGTTGTTAATTAAGTGTTCAAATGTAGTATTAGATTGTGTGTATGTGTTTTGTCGTTTTGTGTTTAGTCATACTCAACCTACAGGGAAGATTAGCTTTACCTGTGGCAAAGGAGCTCTGGGCTGGGATGGCAGTCAGTAATGAGAAATAGTATGTTGTTTGGTTGCTTAAAATGCAAACTTTTTTAACCTTCTTATAATACTGGCAATGTTACAGAAAGAGGAGTATCTGTATTTACAATTTTCATTTATTTATAATATGAAAAGAGTTGAAGAAAAATTTCATATTGATGTACAGTATTTAAAACTTCTCAATGTGGTTTAGCTAGAAGCCCATACTAATGCTCGTATTTGAATATTCAGAGTAATAATGTAGCTAATGGAAGTGTACTGATGGCGTATTAGGTTAGATCATACAAAAATATCCTAATAAGGAGGACAATGAGAAAATGGGGAACATGAGTTATAAATTTTACTTAACTATAATTAGTGTTAAATATTATAAAGTAGTATTTGTTTTATCAGTTAAAAAACCAATAAAAATTAATGGAAGATCCATTACAAGTGGAGCTACAATAAAGTATAATCTTGATGTCAGTTTCGTGGAGCCTGTTGAAAGTATAATTTTTTTAATAATTATTGAAACTTATTACGTATGTGTCCACATCAATCTACTGAAAACAATATATTCACTGAAAAACACAGAACAGTGCAATTTTTTTTCAGTTCTAGATCTTAAATTAATTCTTGCAGTTTTTGTGTTGTACATCTTGAGGTTTTTTAAAAATTTACACTTGTTTGTTTATCTTAGCTAAAAAAACACTACTTACCGATTTATTCAACAGACGTGTTTCGCTCTAGGTTAGCACATTTTTCAATACTGTGAATTACTGACGAGATTGTTGCTCAGGTGTGTTGTGTTGGGTGTGAGTCTGTGGTGTGTTATTGTTCATAGAGTAGTTGTTAATTATGTGCTCAAATATAGTGTTTGATTGGGAGTGTGTTTTGTCATTTAGAATGTGTTGTGGATAGCTCCATAAATACTATCCACAACACATTCTAAATGACAAAACACACTCCCAATCAAACACTATATTTGAGCACATAATTAACAACTACTCTATGAACAATAACACACCACAGAACAAAAATACACCATAGACTCACACCAACACAACACACCTGAGCTACAGTCTTCTCAGTAATTCACAGTATTGAAAAATGCGCTGACCTAGTGCGATATGCGTCTGCTGAATAAATAAACCAGTAAGTAGTGGTTTTTTTTGCCAAGATAAACAAACAAGTGTAATTTTAATTTAGTTAATACCTAAAAGCTTACAGTACAGTTTATTCATTTTTCTAATGTAAGCAAAATTATGTATCTAATGTATGCACTCTAAATAATATTAACATTGGCAAAATTACAGAAAATTCCTTGTTGTTGTGAACAAAGATTTAAATATATAATTATGATATATTATTTAACTAAATTATATCAATTTATGTAAATAATTGTAAATTATATCAGTTAAAAAAAAGTATTGATAATACATATATAATACAACATATATTAATAATATTAATATATTATTAATTAATATACATATATTATTAATAATATATTATTAATTAGTATATCATATAACTCTTGTATATTGTAGCACTTACTTTCTTTCTTTAATGAGAACAGCCATGTTGGTAGATGTATCCCATTGTCAAGTCATACCCGACATTGTTGCTAATGAAATACATCTCCCGAAACATCTGTCCTCATTAAACAAAGGAAGTAACTGCTACTATATGGAAGTGTCACCAATAAATATATGCTAAAGTATCTGATTTAAACTAGTAGCTCAAATTATAGGTGGAATCAAATAATATTAAATCTCCCTAAAAACACTTGTAAATATAAAAGTTGCTGGTTGTAATCATCTTGAATTCACTGATTAAACTATAATTAAATAATACTTAACTGAGTGAATACTTAAGGACTTACTTGGTGACATGTTTCGACATATTCACTTAGTTAAGTGTCATTTAATTATACTTGTAAATATGTTACAACTTGCCTATAGTAGCACTTATATTTGTCGAGGATGGCCGTTTTGGGAGATGTGACCATTGTCAACTCAGGCTGTAACTCCATTAAAAACACCATAAAACAGTAATACAAACAGAAAAACAATCTCAACAAAATTGCTTACCACCTATACTAACGTCTTACAATGGGCCTACACTATATCAAACTGCAAGAAGTAGTAAATTGAATAATACACTAATTACAGACACAAAAAACAAAATTAAATTAAAACATAACAAAAAAATACATAACCTCAAAAACACACAATACCCAACACAGGTTAATAACACCACACATGCTTTTCACCCCAGAACATGAGTTAAGATCTGAGTTGACAATGGGACACATCTCCCTAAACGGCCGCCCTCAACAAATATGAGTACGTGCAACTATAGGCAAGTTGTGACATATTTATAAGTGTTTTTAGTAAAAACTAGTAGCTCACGTGAAGATGGAATCAACAAATATTAAATCTTCCTAATCTCCAATTTTCACTAAAAATATTACCAAAGATTAAGTGCCAAAAACAAGTACATACAAATTCTTACAATAATCCTCTCATAATAACATCAACAGAAAACACAAACATAAACACTATAGCAGAAAACATTTAATCCATTCACTCATATACATAAACATGATATCAAGTAGTAATTCAAAAATTACAAAACAGGGTATAAGGTAGAATTTAAAACAAACAACCCTAAATACATTAAAAAGAATTAAATACAAATTCCAACCACCAGTCATATATATAAAACAAACTATACCGATGATGTAAATCAAACCGTTTAGAATACAATAAAATTGAATGTTGGGTATCAGGCTTTTGATTTTTCATAAAAGTATAAAGACCTCATTTACTTGATTAACAATAGAATCCTCTTTTAGTATCCAAGTAACATAAACAGCTCATTGCTAAATAATCATCAACAAAAACCTAAAAATATTTACAGTTTTTGTGTTGTACATCTTGAGGCTTTTTTATAAATGACTACTTTTGGTAACACTTGGGAAAAAATCTGCAACATACTGATATTTTCTAGCAGACGCGTTTTGCACTAGGTCAGTGCATTGTTCAATGTACTGACCATCTTGTCTGCGACTCACAGCATTGAACAAGAAACGGGTCTACTGAAAAATATCATTAAGCAGTGGTTTTTTTGTCAAGTGATACCAACAGCAGTAACTAAAAATATTCCTTATCGACAAAAAAGTAACAATCTATATGGAATACACATGGCACAACAGAAACTAAAAACATACTATCTGAATAAACAGATCATAGACCATATACGCTGTTTGACTACATGATTAAAATCCTGGTTTTAAAATCAGTGCTACTCTGGTGTCCAACACAACCTGGTAGGTATTCATCTGATGATGAGTAGCGAGTACAGGAGAAGATGTTCTGTCTTAGTATGTAAAAAAAATCAGTTTTAAAAATATACAAGTTAAACGAATACAAAGTTTTCATCTTGATGGTTTTTCTCTAACTATGAATCCCCATCATTTCCAGATTCGTCCTAAGCTGTAAGTGCCTATGATTCTTTACTTTGAAAAAAAAAAATTTGAAATACCAAATTTGGATAAAACAAATTTCTTAGTAATTTTTTTAACACATATTTGAAATTGGCATTGAGTTGGTGTGATATTTATGACATAAATAATTGAAACTTGTCATTTGGAGTCACATTGAACTTGGAGTGTAAATATTATACATACACATACACACACACACATACACACACACATATATATATATATATATATATATATATATGAAGTTAATATATTACTATTGTAAGTAATTTTATCCACCATTAAGTGCAATGATTTTATCTTGTGTGATGAGGCGCCTTTCGGTCACTTGACCATTGTCGAATCACTGATTACTTTTTCTCTTTGTTAGAGGTGTGGATTGGTTCTAGGCTATTTTTTAGGTTATGTTGTTGTTTTGTACTTTCGAGAAAAAGTAATCAGTGACTCGACAATGGTCAAGTGACCGAAAGGCGCCTCACACACAAGGTAAAATCATTGCACTTAATGGTGGATAAAATTACTTACAATAGTAATATATTAACTTCATAAAGTCAGTGCAACGGAAAAACAATGGATAACGTAAAATATCAAGAATATATATATATTAAAACAACATAGGTTATTCAAATACAAGAATATTTATTTCCATGTATTTATTGGAAATAAATTAATAAATATTCTTTTATTTGAATAACCTATGTTGTTTTAAATTATTAAACAAGAAAACGTATTTTATATATATATATATATATATATATATATATATATATATATATATATATATATATATATATATATATATTTGTTCCCCTTGTATTCACTTATCTCTTTCACCTTATGCACTTAAAGTATGTATGCACTATATGTACTTCATCAGTGTTTTCTGCTTGGAGTTGTTAGGTTAAGAAGGTTTTAGAGGCAGGTTTTCGATAGTATAAAAGAGTATATGTGATTTGTATTGGGTTTGTACCAAGTAAGATTCTTGTTTAAGTACATATAGTGAAAGTGATATATATATATATATATATATATATATATATATATATATATCATATAGCATATATATGTGTTAGTTATAGCATTTAGTGTGTTAGTTATAGCATTTAAGTGTTTAGTTATAGCATTTAATTTATGATGAAATGTATGAACAATACAGATATCAGTTGCAATTAAAAACAAATAAAACTGCTTCAAAGTAATAAATACAGTAGAGTCTCAAAATTCCAAGTCCCGAAATTTCGAGCTTCCGTTAAATTCGACCCTATTTCTATTTGGGCCTATTTTATTTATTCGAAAGAAAATAAAGAGTCAGGCTTCTAAGAAATGTTTATAGCCATAAATTTTGCAAAGGAAATGAGTCGAGCTTCCAAGAAATGTTTATATCAATACAGTATGGAAAGGAAATGAGTCGGCCTTCCATGAAATATTCGATAATCTTATATAGTGCACTTTTAATTATAATATTAGGGTTCATTAAAACTCCTATTTTTTCTAATGCATAGGAACGTATATCCATGTAATCTAACTTTTCAGTAATCTGAGAGGGTCTTGGTAGCATCTACCTCAAATTATCGAAACTCTAGTGTAATAACTTTATGAGATTAGTTTTGTGTGTTCTTAAGATTAAAAATACTGGCTTTTAGGAAAAATATATCTGAAATCCATTGTAAAATCATTTTTTAAGAGTTGAGAATCTAAAACAATTATTAAAAACAGATCTGAAAGTTTTAATAATGTAGATTACAAGTACTTGATTTTTTATTTTAAGGCGAAGCTAGTACCACAGTTATCATTATGGTTACCTTTAGTAAGTAATCGTTAAATGTATGCTTTTTTCTTGATTTAACTTTTTATTTGAGTCCTTTATGTTATGTGAGGATGAAAGTAGATCAATTTCTTACAGTAGATCAAAATGAAAGGGAACCTTTAACAAGATTAAAAACAATATTTGACCTTTAGGGCCAAGAATCAAAGATTTAAGATTAAAGTAATAAATATAAAGAATTTAGATTTATAAATTAATTTATATAATTGAAATATATCACTTACCAAAAAAATATTCATTATGTAATATGAAGAATAATCTGTGTCACTGAAGAATATAATGCGTTTTTGCTACTAGTATAATGTGCAAGAGCTATGTAATGGCTAAAATGTAAAGGACTTCCATAGGCAGGCTCATTTCACTGAAGAATGTAATGTGTATTTGCTACTAGTATAATGTGCAAGAGCTATGTAATGGCTAAAATGTAAAGGACTTCCATAGGCAGGCTCATTTCACTGAAGAATGTAATGCGTATTTACTACTAGTATAATGTGCAAGAGCTATGTAATGGCTAAAATGGAAAGGACTTCCATAGGCAGGCTCATTTCACTGAAGAATGTAATGTGTATTTGCTACTAGTATAATGTGCAAGAGCTATGTAATGGCTGAAATGGAAAGGACTTCCATAGGCAGACTCATTTCACTGAAGAATGTAATGTGTATTTACTACTAGTATAATGTGCAAGAGCTATGTAATGGCTAAAATGGAAAGGCCTTCCATAGGCAGGCTCATTTCACTGAAGAATGTAATGTGTATTTACTACTAGTATAATATGCAAGAGCTATGTAATGGCTAAAATGTAAAGGACTTCCATAGGCAGGCTCATTTCACTGAAGAATGTAATGCGTATTTACTACTAGTATAATGTGCAAGAGCTATGTAATGGCTAAAATGGAAAGGACTTCCATAGGCAGGCTCATTTCACTGAAGAATGTAATGTGTATTTGCTACTAGTATAATGTGCAAGAGCTATGTAATGGCTGAAATGGAAAGGACTTCCATAGGCAGGCTCATTTCACTGAAGAATGTAATGTGTATTTGCTACTAGTATAATGTGCAAGAGCTATGTAATGGCTGAAATGGAAAGGACTTCCATAGGCAGACTCATTTCACTGAAGAATGTAATGCGTATTTACTACTAGTATAATGTGCGAGAGCTATGTAATGGCTAAAATGGAAAGGACTTCCATAGGCAGGCTCATTTCACTGAAGAATGTAATGCATATTTACTACTAGTATAATGTGCGAGAGCTATGTAATGGCTAAAATGGAAAGGACTTCCATAGGCAGGCTCATTTCACTGAAGAATGTAATGCGTATTTGCTACTAGTATAATGTGCGAGAGCTATGTAATGGCTAAAATGGAAAGGACTTCCATAGGCAGGCTCATTTCACTGAAGAATGTAATGTGTATTTGCTACTAGTATAATGTGCAAGAGCTATGTAATGGCTGAAATGGAAAGGACTTCCATAGGCAGGCTCATTTCACTGAAGAATATAATGCGTTTTTACTACTAGTATAAAGTGCAAGAGCTATGTAATGGCTGAAATGGAAAGGACTTCCATAGGCAGGCTCATTTCACTGAAGAATGTAATGCGTATTTACTACTAGTATAATGTGCAAGAGCTATGTAATGGCTGAAATGGAAAGGACTTCCATAGGCAGGCTCATTTCACTGAAGAATGTAATGCGTATTTACTACTAGTATAATGTGCAAGAGCTATGTAATGGCTGAAATGGAAAGAACTTCCATAGGCAGGCTCATTTCACTGAAGAATGTAATGCGTATTTACTACTAGTATAATGTGCAAGAGCTATGTAATGGCTGAAATGGAAAGGACTTCCATAGGCAGGCTCATTTCACTGAAGAATGTAATGCGTATTTACTACTAGTATAATGTGCAAGAGCTATGTAATGGCTAAAATGGAAAGGACTTCCATAGGCAGGCTCATTTCACTGAAGAATGTTATGCGTATTTCCTACTATTATAATGTGCAAGAGCTATGTAATGGCTAAAATGGAAAGGATTTCCATAGGCAGGCTCATTTCACTGAAGAATATAATGCGTTTTTACTACTAGTATAATGTGCAAGAGCTATGCAATGGCTAAAATGGAAAGGACTTCCATAGGCAGGCTCATTTCACTGAAGAATGTAATGTGTATTTACTACTAGTATAATGTGCAAGAGCTATGTAATGGCTAAAATGGAAAGGACTTCCATAGGCAGGCTCCTTTCACTGAAGAATGTAATGGGTATTTGCTACTAGTATAATGTGCAAGAGCTATGTAATAGTTGAAATGGAAAGGACTTTCATAGGCAGGCTCATTTCACTGAAGAATATAATGCGTTTACTACTAGTATAATGTGCAAGAGCTATGTAATGGCTAAAATGGAAAGGACTTCCATAGGCAGGCTCATTTCACTGAAGAATGTAATGCGTATTTACTACTATTATAATGTGCAAGAGCTATGTAATGGCTAAAATGAAAAGGACTTCCATAGGCAGGCTCATTTCACTGAAGAATGTAATGTGTATTTGCTACTAGTATAATGTGCAAGAGCTATGTAATGGCTAAAATGGAAAATAGATGAAGTAAAGTAATTAGAAATTACATATTTGTTGATTCCATCATCACATGAGCTACTTGTTTTCACTAAAACACTTGTAAATATTTTACAAACTTGCCTGTAGTTGTACAGCAGAGTTGTAAATGTCGTTGATTTTGTTGTTGGGTTTAAATGGGACACATCTCCCGAAACGACCGTCCTCAACAAATATAATTAAGTGCTACTATAGGCAAGTTTGTAAAATATTTACAAGTGTTTAAGAAATTACAATTTTTTAGTTAGAAAATTTTGCAAAATTTCTTTCTTTGATTTAGACTACACTATCTAAAATAAAAATTTCTAAACCTGAGAAACCACTTGAGTACCACCTAAGTTACTGAAAAAGTAATTAACATGTTTCTATTGGCTAAAATTATGATTTATAATACACTTAACCATTCACAGAATGCACTATTTGGTAGTTTTTATGTCAAGAATAAAAAAGAATGTCTATTTTTACGTTTGGCTTTAGCCTAACTCTCTTACTTAGTCAACAAAAAGACATAATTTTGGGCTAATAAAATAAGTAGTTCAATCACTGTACCTGGCTAAATCAGCTCCAACAATTCTTGTGTTTGAAGCAACTTGAAGATAGTTTATATGCTTAGCACCTTTACCCCAGTCTACAATGAAAACATTGACATCTTCCTGAAAATATACAAACATAAATTGAATAAGGTGATGACTTAAATTTTATTACTTCCATTTGGTCCATTAATGTCACTTGGTGTTGTTAGCAGGGAACATGATGTTAAGTAAACACTTGCCTATAGCCGACTGACATTTTGTTTTTATTTCGCCTTGGCCATTTCGAGAGATGTATCCCACTACTAACTCAGAACATAGGCCACCATACTACTATATACGTAAGTGATTACATATTAATATTTGTTGAATGTGTTCATACTTATAACGTTTTAACATTTCAATTTTGTAGTCTATTACGTTCAGTGATACTTCATTAATCACTTTTACATTAGGTTATGATTATCTGAACTTTAAATTTTGTAAATTTGTAAAAACATACTGAGACAGAACGTTTTTGATCGCTATTTGGCGATCTTCATCAGTGTCTTCTGCTTGGCGTCATTAGGTTATGAAGGTTTTAGAGGCAGGTTTTCAATAGTATCAAAGAGTACGTGTGATTTGCATTGGGTTTGTATTTATGTTTGAATTTTGTGTTTTTGTAAATTTCATGTTGTTCTAGTGTGGTGAAATATGATCCTTTTTTGTTGATGTGTAAGATTTCTAGGTTATGGTAAATGCCTGTCTATTTGTGTCCAGTTTCTTTTATGTGATTGTAAAATGCTGAGTTGGTGTTCTGTTTGTGTTCCTCGACTTTTTGTTTGAAGCTGCGACCTGTTGTAGTTTATCTTTGTTGTTGGTGTTTTGTTGTATTTTGTATTGTAAATTGTTATTAGTTTTGTATGCTATTTTTTATCCTGTTTTTCTAAATTTGTGGGCTATTTTATTTGATGTTCTGTTTTTGTATAGTATTGTGATGTGTTTGTCTTCCGTCTCTGTAGTGTTAATTTTAGTTTTTTTTTTTGTATATTGTGCCATAGTTTATCTATCATTGTGGTGTTGTATTCATTTGTGTATGCTAAACATTTATTGGTGTCTAGTTCTTTGTTTATGTTTTCTGTGGTCATTGGGACTTCTTTAAGTCTTTGGAGCACGGATCTGAAGGCAGCGTGTTTGTGTTTAATAGGGTGGTTTGAGGTGTTGTGAATAAGCGTGTCTGACATTCTGGGTTTCCTGTAAATGTTGAAGCTGAGTTTTTGTGTGTGGCTTTTTGTTATGGTGAGGCCGAGGAAGTTTAGGGATCGGTAGGTTTCAATCTCTGAGGTGAGCTGGAGTTTTTAGTGTATTTTGTTAGAATAGCTGAGGAATTTTTCGCATTGTGGTGTGTTGCCTCTGTATAGTGTTATGATATTATTGACATATCTGTGCCATTTATTTATCATTTATGTATCATTTACTGTATCAATCACATAAACGAAACAGGACACAAATAGACAGACATTTACCAAAACCTAGAAATCTTACACATCAACAATAAAGGACTACATCTCAACACACTAGAACAATATGAAATTTACAAACACACAAAAACACAAAATACAAACATATTAAATGAACAAACCCAATACAAATCACACATACTCATTGATACTATTGAAAACCTTTAAAACCGTCACCGCTTAACCTAACAACTCCAAGCAGAAGACACTGATTAAGTTTGCCACGGAGCGATCGAAAACGTTCTGTCTTAGTAAGTCTTTATAAATTTACAAAATTTAAAGTTCGGATAGTCATAAACTAGCGTGAAAGTGATTAATTTTACCTTTATGAGTATTTAATTATTTTCAACTTTTCTATAACATCTGGTAGTTATACCAAACATATTTTTTATTTTTTACTTAATGAAACGTTGCAACACTGTTTTCTTTTATTTACTTATTTATATAGTTAAATATGTATCTATATATATAGCATTTTTTTAATTACTAAAATTTTCACTTATTTTCTCAAATAAATAATTAATTTTTTTTTATAAAGGTTTAATAATTGTTTCCCCATTGTCTTTATTCATATACTTATCCCAACGTATTCATTAATGTTAATAACTGAATTAATTTTATAATTGAATGTTTTTCAACCTATAATATTTTAACAAAATTAAAATAACCAGAGTTTTTAAAAAAATGTGTGTGATAGCATCACTGAAGATGACATAATGCCATTGAAACGTGTTTGAGATTAAAGTTTTTATAATTATGAGTTGCATATATTTGTCATGTATATAACCTTAACTTACAAGCTAGCTAGAATATTGTTTATATTCCTAATTAAGATTAATAACTTGAATAACTTTATTCTAAGTGCTAGAGAATGTATAGGTTATCAATGTTTTGGTATATTCTAACCTATAATATCTTAGAGTATATAGAAAGAATGTAACTGTTATTGTTACCATTATTATGGGCTGGTAAAAATCTTACAATTTAAAGTCTAATGAGTGAGAAGAATCTCTATTGTTATGGAAAGGTTATACTGTGTATTTTAGCTTAAAACAAGAAGATTTTTAGATTTTCAAGTACGAAAATATTAACTAAACACACTTGTACAAATGTTACACTTGCTTTTAGTAGCACTTACTTTTATGATTGTTGGGGTCGGCTGTTGCTGGGGATTTGTCCCATTGTCAACTCAGACTGTAGCTCAACATTCATAAAAGCAAGTGTTATTATAGGCAAGTATTGTTTTAGTTAAAAACTAGTTAATGTGAATATGGAATCAATTAATACAAGCATATTCTCTTAATATGAATATATCAAATTTGTTATACTCTTTTCGAAATTTGTATAAAGCAACATTTAACATTTCTAAATTGGTAAAATTGTATCTACCATTAAAAAATAATAAAGGAAGAGAAAATTTGTAAAAAAATATTTACCTTTTTTAGAATAGCGTCTTTCATTTCACTCATCCAAGGAGTTTCAGAGGAGCTTGCAAACCCATGACATATAAATACAGTTTTATTTCTATTTGGATTAAAATCTGATCCATTTAAATCTATGTTAGGATAAAGTTTAACAGATTTGTTATGTGAATTCCTTGTATATGAAAATAACTGTGTGTCAATATCAGAACGATTCCATGGTTTTGGAAAAGGCCGGGTAAAACTAGTCCATGGTGGATCTGTAGGGAAGCATCCTAACTCATCATAACAATCTTCTTCAGCTAAACAGTCACAGCTTAATTACTTGAAATGTCAATAAATTATTAACAAGTACTATACATTTAAAAAAAAAGTCAATTTCTACTTAGATCAACAAAGAAAAATGTTATTTTAGTTTCTTTTTATTTTATCAATACAAATAATATAAATATGTATATACATATGTCAGAACAACAATATTAAGTGGCAAAATAGAAAGAGAATATCCTTGCAGTTTTCCATTTCCTTTCGATTTGTCTGTTTGTGAAACAAGGTTTGATAAAATTAATTTAGTTTGTTTGTTTATTTTATTCTTTTCATTCATTTTCAATCCTAGAGCATTCATTATGATATTTTGTGGTAACCATAACGGGAATTTAAGATTATACAATGGAGGTTTTTCATGAAGATCATTGAGAAGTTTATATAGAGCTATGGACACTTGGCTCAGTGCAAAAAGCGCTCATCTTCGAACATGAGGATACCAAGTACAGGCAAGTGTTCCTCAAATACCGCTTTTAATTTCCAGTGTTTGATGATAAGGTATTTTAGTTGGGAAAGATAGACTAATATGATGAACTGTTTACATCCAGAACATTGGACCCTATCAAACTAAATTTCAAATATAATCCTTTAGAGGAAGAATTTTCACTCTACAACAACTAGCTCAAAAAATGCTGTTATATTTACACGGAAGGACCAGGATACATGTGTCATAATGTCTAGATAATGTGTCTGAGGAATGTATGGAACGAAAGCCTGTTGTGCAAATTATCTATTAAACGATGTTTTATTTCATATATTCATGCTCACAATTCTTTACTGTAAGATTTTATTTTTCTACTGCTATAACAACTTGTTTTTCTGTAATCTATATATATATAGTAATCATTGTCCTGAGTAACTGACCAAGAATCAACATTGAGTCGAAACTATGAAAGGCAGAGACTTAAAATTTACATTCTACATAGTGTTCATAACATGAACGATCAATAAGAAAGGGTTTTGTAAAATGTTGATTTAAAGACTGAAAACTCCAAAATTCTATGGAAACTATATAAGTCCCATAAGAAGTGCACAGAGAAAGTATAATTATATTAACTGTGTTAGTTCAACAATTAGTATAACTTCTTACGAGAAAACTCGTCAGCAACACATGTTTAGGTACAGTGGGGGGGGCTTATGTAAATTTATATATATATATTTCTATTGTTCTGCTCATGTTGAAATTTTCAATTTTTTAAAAAACTAATTACAAATAATTTTATGCAATATATATGTATACTTGAAATCTGTATTAAATATCAATACTAACAAACTTTAAATTGTAAAGTTCTGATGATATATTTTGAATTTTTTACGTAGGTTTTTCTAGAGTCAGTTCTTTAAAAAATTAGAAATATCATCTCCGACTGGGAAAACACCTAATATAGTTTACAGAGAAAGTAAGAGTATTGTTAAAAACCATTACGTTTATGAATTATGAAATTTTGAAGAATTTTAATAATTAGCAAATAAAATATAAATATTTACTATATAGCTTTAAATAGCATATTTATTGTAAAAATAATATATTTTTAAAAATTTTAGAAAAATTTAGCATTCCTATATAGTTAGTTACTAATCAAAACTTAGTTACATAATACTTATAATAATACGTATATAATACTTTTCAGTTTTTTTTTACATTTCACGAGAATCATGATAAGTGTGAATGATGAAAACAATAGAATGTAATATTATACATCTGAATAAATATCTGACATTAGTGTATCATGAAAATAAAAACCACAGTTAAACATTTATTTAACAAACAATGCACTATTATAACTTTGTATTCCCATTCCATAATCATTATCAATTATTAGTTGTTTTAAAATTTATTAAATTAACATATAAAGTGACAATTTTAAACGAGTGAGAGGGAAGCCACCATGAAGTGCTAGTATAGTCATAAATATAAAATAAATCATTGTTCTTAGAAAAAAAACATGTTATTACAATGAAGTTGATAAATGGGTCAATAAATATTTATTATATTTCAGCAACCTTACAGCAACTTGTTTTTTTCGCTTTTGTTCACTCAAAAGGCTTATCAAAATTTGCTTAGTAGAACTTTCTGTATAAATGAGAGTGGTTGTTTTGGAAGATGACTTCCATTGCCAAGTTAGAAAATAACTCAGAATTTGGTAAAAATCTAGAGATACTCTAGGCAAGAGTTTACAAATAAACCATAACAGTAAAGAATGTTTTAAAATAGTGATTTTAATTTTTGATATTATATTATTCTCAATGAAAACTATTAGGGAAAAGTTAATTACCAAATATTAAACACGTAATATAACTTTTTTTAAAGTCATTTCATACTTTAATCAACAAAGAAAAATGTTATTTCAGTTTCTTTTTATTTTATAATTACAACTAATATAAATAGGTATACACATATATCAGAATAACAATATTAAGTGGCAAAATATAAAGCGGCTTTCCTTGGAATTTTCCATTGCCCTTTCTATGTATGGTGTAGAACTATTATTGTTGTTTGTTACTATTTATTCCTTTCTTTTTTTTCATCGCTTGGTTGTGTTGTAGTTCCTTTTTTTATTTCCTTTTGCATTATTCATTTATGAAACAAGGTTTGACATAGATATTCCAGTTTGTTTATTTTATACTTTTCATTCATTTTTAATCCTAGAGCATTATTTATGATATTGTGTGGTAACCATGCCAACAATTTAATGTTGTACAATAAAGGTTTTGACAACCAAATGGGAGCAAAACAAAAATTCATATATATCTTTGGGAAATACATTTCTAGCTATAGGAAAGTTGGCTCAGTGCCAAAGCGCTAGATTTTGAACATGAAGGTACTCAGTTTCAAATCCGGCCTAAACTCCCATATATATATATATATATATATATATATATATATATATATATATATATATATATATATATATATATATTACTGAGTGAATATTTGCAAAAAACTGTACACATCTGTAAAAACATCAATTGTCATCCACTATAGGTTTACAAAATATATTTGAACTTGACTAAAAACGTATTTGATTAATGACTGAAAATTTGTACAACATATCTATAAGTCGAGTGTAAGCTAATAAAAGGAATTGAAAAAAGATGATTAAAAATTATTAAAGTTGGGTTTTATTAGTATAAATCATTCTTATTTATTTGATTGTTAAATAATTTACCATTGATAAATGGGTGTATTACTGCCAACAGTACAAGTAGCCACTCCATCACGTACGTGCAGATTATTCCCTGAAATGGAAGTTAGCAGTTGAGGACTTAGACCTGTATAATTTCAAAAAAGTAATTATTTATGATAGTTAAAATAATTTTTATTATATTAGAATCATTAATACTATCACAACTAAAAACTGCATGTTACTAATAAAATTTTTTTAAAAACTTGTTTTAAAAGTACTATTTCAAAATTATGTCTTATTTTAGAAAGAAATATTTAAAAACGACATGTTTATCATAAAATTATGTTAATTTTCCAATCACAATCTTTAAAATGTTCACCACAGACACTACTAAATCTATAATAATGTCCTTGTATATTGTAAATCGCCAAACTCAGGCCACCCGAGGCACAAAATTGATAACTGAATGAAATAACAAAATTTACCTATAAATTCAGAAGCAAAAACTGAGTTTAATACTTGTTTTATGCTTTCCATTCCTTTTACTAAATAACATTTACATCTATGACTAAATTGTTTATGAAATAATTCTTTCTTTGCAGTTTCAAGTAAATAACTGTATGATCACTGGAATAAATCAAATAGAATATTCCAATATACCATTTCTAAAACTTGAATTGTTATTGTATTGTTTTTATTGTAGTCTACTCAATTAATAATGAAAAATTTAATCTTGATTACTATTTATTAAAGTACAGTAGAACCTCTCTAGTTCTTCACTCTTTAATTCGTACCCTTCTGTAACTCGTCATAACTCGTACCCGTTCTGTAACTCGTCATAACTCCTACCCGTTCTGTAACTCGTCATAACTCGTACCCGTTCTGTAACCCACACTGTGACATAGTATAGGTGCCATCAAAAAAATTCTTTAGAACAAAAGAAAATGACAGACTTTTTTAATAACTAAAATTTAAATATACATACTGTATTTAATACAGGGTGACACACGGGAGACGGAGGGTTTTGAACTGCGTAGTACTGAGGGCGCGGTGGTGGGAGGCGGTTGTGGTGGAGATATTTCTGATCCACACAAGATGCCATTTCATATACTCAGTCACTATGGAGCACTGGGACTTGTAACGTCGAGTGTTTGTCTATGACAGTTTTGTGAAAAGTGGTGAGTCTATTATTGCTACGCAGCGATTGTTTCGTGTGCGGTTTAATGTCGGTCGACATGGAGCTGTTCCGAGCCATAACACAATCCTCAGATGGGTGGAAAACTTCAGATCAACTGGAAGCATACTGGCTAAGAA